>CANIUD010000537.1:0-79223 GCA_947470075.1 Closterium sp. Yama58-4 | reverse complement strand
TGCCACCCATTCCCCCCCATGCCACCCCATTCCCCCCCATGCCACCCCATTCCCCCCCATGCCACCCCATTCCCCCCCATGCCACCCCATTCCCCCCCATGCCACCCCATTCCCCCCGATGCCACCCCATTCCCCCCGATGCTACCCCATTCCCCCCATGCCACCCCATTCCCCCCCATGCTACCCCATTCCCCCCCATGCCTCCCCATTCCCCCCCATGCCATCCCATTCCCCCCCATGCCTCCCCATTCCCCCCCATGCCACCCCATTCCCCCCCATGCCACCCCATTCCCCCCCATGCCACCCCATTCCCCCCCATGCTACCCCATTCCCCCCCATGCCTCCCCATTCCCCCCCATGCTACCCCATTCCCCCCCATGCCTCCCCATTCCCCCCCATGCTACCCCATTCCCCCCCATGCCATGGTATGAGAGCAGATAGTTTGCCGCACAGGGCAGCAGCAGCGGAGGTCATGGCCATGTTGGACGCCAGTCTCAAGGCACGGGCCATTGCCGTCATCCACGACTCTCAAGAGCCCCTTGCCAAAAGGTCGGTTCCCCTTCTTTCTGTGTTTCAGCTTTTTTATTATTTATTTATTTATTGATTTGTTTTTTTTTTAATTGTTTATTTATTTGTTTATTTATTTGATTAAATTGAATTTTATTATTTATTTATTCGTTTATTTATTTGTAGTGCTTGGCAAGACTGGATTCTGACAGCATGCGCCGATGCAGTGCTGCACAAGTTTCAAGAGCCTTGGTTGGGCATGCCACGGTTTTACCCATACCTCGCCTCCCATACCTTGCCTCCCAGACCTCGTTTCTCCACTTCAGACGACTCCTCCCTCCTCACCCCCTGTTGTTTCCTCCAGTGGCGGAGCATTGGCGGAGGGAGTGGGGGAGTGGTCGCTTGACGAGTGCACGGTGGTGCATCGGCTGCTGCAGGACGGCCCGCTGGCAGATGAGGCAGCTGCTCAAAGTGAGTCGTGGATTGCCGTGACAGTAGATGTGTTACGGGAAGAGGTGTTTCAATACCAGGCAGGGTGTGTGTTGTGTTGTGACCGTGCATCGACTGCTGCAGGAAGGGCCGCTGCCTGATGTTGCGGCTGGGTGAAGTGTGTTTTGATTGTCGTGTGATATCCTCCTGAAAGATTGCCATGATAGGAGATGTTTCAGAACCTGGGCCGGTGTGACTTTTGAGGCGCCTCAAAAGTCGACTTTTGAGGCGCCTCAATGTGTTTTGTTTGTCGTGATATCCTACTGAAATATTGTCATGATAGGAGATGTTTCAGAACCTGGGCCGGTGTGTGGACCGCTTGAGTCGATTCTAACTCCTCTTCCTCCTTCCCTCCTTCCCTTATCCCTAGCATCCAGGATGGAAGGACTGGTGTGTGGTGCGTTTCCCCTACCCACAGCACTTTGAGAGCAGCAAGATGTGCTGCTTGAATCAACTCTAAAACCCTCTCCATCTCTCTTCCCTCCTTCCCTCTCTCCCTCCCTCCCCTCACCACCTCCCCTCACCACCTCCCCTCACCCCATCCCAGGATGGAAGGACCGGTGTGCGGCGCGCTTCCCCTACTCGCAGCACTTTGAGGGCAGCAAGAGCTCCGTGAAAGCACCTCCTCCGGTGGCTGATGGGGGAGATGAGGATGGGGAGGAGCGCGCTGCTGCTGGTGCTGCTGCCAGGGAGAACGGTGTGGTGGAGTAGGGTACGCAGTGGTGGAGTAGTTAGGGTGTGCGGCGCGCTTCCCCTACTTGCAGCACTTTGAGGGCAGCAAGAGCTCCGTGAAAGCACCACCTTTGGTGGCTGATGGGGGGGACGAGGACGGGGAGGAGGGGACCGCTGCTGCTGGCGCTGCTGCTAGGGAACGGAGTGGTGGAGTAGGGTGTGGAGTAGTGGATTAGTTAACTGGTGGGTCGCTATAACACTGTTTCCAGCATAGGCATGCCTGGTATAGCGTTCAGATTTCCGTGCAAAAAATCTATCAAATAATTGGCACAATGTGTGGCAAGTCACTGTTGCACTTGTCCCTTTTGAACAGAGTGCACCCCAGGCTCTGAGCCTGCTTCAGTGAAGTGGTTAGTGGCTGACTACTGTGGTTCGGGCTTTGGTTTGCTCTGGTGCTCATGACATTGCCACACATTTTAGACAGCAGGGCCAATGAGGCAGACATGGGTGTAGAGGGGCTGATGCCATGCTCCTCAGGCCAGTGGAAGCATAAAGCTGTAACAAGAAATAAAAGATTCTGCTAAGTGCCTTTTCACTTACCATGACTCACAGACACATCACATGCATGTTTCTCCAGTCCAGGGCAAAATCCACCAGAGTTCCGGTTACGGCAAGCAAAGCCAGTAGACATTTGGCAGTCATGGGTGTGGGCATTGTTGGGTGTGAGGATGGGCATGAAAACAAAAGTGATTTTATTAGGTCACGTGGGAGGAGTGGCAGGCAGGGAAACCATGGGATGTCAGAGGAGAGGAGACGCATGGGAATGGGGTTGGGGTGGGGGTGCGGGTGGGGGCGGGGGAGAGGAGGAAAGGCTTTGTGGTGGGATAGAGAAGGGCAGGGAACGCTGTGGGAATACTTGTTGACGAGGAAGCTGCTATTTGACGGGCAGTTGTGGCTGTCTGCCTTGAATTATGTTTTGTTTATTTTTGTTGAAGCCAGATGGAGAGGAATATTGGATGTTTGACTTATGCTATACAACATCCAGTACATGCACAACCTTTTTTTCTTGTAGTACGTCCTTGCTATCATCTGATTGTATCGATATACTTCGACAATATTGCGGTCAATTGATTCTTGTGACTTTCACGAGAAGCTCCCGCAAGGGCACTTGAGTCGTGCTGGAGAAGCCGGTTCCAGTTGTTGAATGCCAATTGGGGCAGAACACAAGGCTGTGACTCTGACGAAGTGCGATCCCCAGAAACACCACACAGCAATGTTCTTCAAGCCAGGATTTCGTTTCGCGCGTCGCTTATAACGACGTAGCCTTGGAACCCAACGAACTCGATCACTCTCATGCGAATCCACTCGAATGGTAACCTCAAAACCCATCTCCTTCTCTACTCCCCCGGATTGGCTTAATAATTTTCGCAATAGCGACACCCAAGGCGGCGCGAGATCGCGAAATAAATGTGCGCTTCCCCGCAGCACAGCGGCACGCGGAATCGAGATCGCTTCACCACACACGCCAAACACACTTGCCCCAAATGTCAAGACTCAAGAGAGAGGTATCGTCGTACTGCCCGCTGCTGGTTGCAATTGGTGTAGGATGGAATCAAGGCAGCACTCCTGTAAGTCGAATGCGCGCACCTGAACCGCATCCCGCCACCCACCCTTGGCCCTTGCTGTCCCGCGCCGCCCCTGACCCCAAGACCAACCTGTACCCTTGGTTTCTCCAAGGCATCCCCTTGGTCTCATCCGATCCGATCCATTGATTTCATTGAAATCTTTGATCTCATCCGTCCCTTTCTCTCATCCATTTCCCTGATTTCACCCACACCATCCCATCCAATGCACTGGTTCAAGCTATCCCCTTGGTTTGCTGATAAGCAAGGACATCAACCCTTGGTTTTGCACCACCCTGGTTTCACGAAGCGCCTTGGTTTTCCTCAGTTGAATTCCACTTACAAAGCTCGGTGCCTTGGTCACAGCGTTCTCTTATCGACCTTTAGAACTCGGTTTCCAATTCTTGCCAGGAATAGATTGTATCAGCAAGTTGGTGTCTTCTCCGTTGCCCTCCCTCACGCACCTGCTTCCAACAAACTCACGTCCCGAACAAACTTGCGTTCCGCCGTATTATTTCTCTCAACAAGCATCGTCCGTCCATGGCGTCAAGATAAAACGATCTTCTCCGCCTCATGGATTCAACACAGCAAACACACCCCGCATCCCCTTGCGGTGATATGAGAGATTGGCGTCGACCAATCCCACAATCGTCGTTCGCTACTCCCAACCAGGCTCCCAGACCCTGCACCATGGAACCACCCTCCACCGAACCGGATCGCAATCCACCGTCCCCCGTCAGCCCTTTCGGCGTCGAGCATATCACAAGCCCAGACAGCTACTACGGTCGGCTCTCGTCCCACGCATCAGAGCGCACCCACACCCGCGATCCCGCCCCCACTTACGTCTCTCCGGAACCCTTTCAACTCCCTAGGCCTCCATACCACTTCCCCGATCAATTTTCGACCAGTAACGACGGTCAATACTACCCCGCGCTTCCTTCCGCCGTTCCATCCGCGCACCAGCTACGTACCTTCCCTCCTCAACACCTCCCTCGCACCTCCGCAGATTTTCCTTGGGCCCCCTCAGTTTCTAATCTGTTTTCTCCTCTGCCGCTCGATTCGGGTGACCGCGAGTACCCCAATTATCCCGCACCGCGTCAGCTTTATGACCGGTCTGAAGCGACACTATTGCAGCAAGCCCTGCAGCATTCCCAGCAGCAGCAGCAGCAGCAGCATCAGCAACAACATCAACAGCAACGGCAGCAGGAACAGCACCAGCGCATCACTCCCACTGTTAACGTCCGTCAAGACACGAGCCATTTCCAATCCTCACTACACGCATCAACCACACCAACTTTATCAACTCCGCCAATCTCCCCTCTTTCCACAGCCCTTCTCCCGCCCGCTTCCGCCCCTCCGCGCCTGGTGCGCGCGCGCTCGCCCGCCCCCCGCCCTTCCGACTCCTCCGCCTCCCCGTTGGCGAGGCCAGTTCCGCTCAACTCCCGCGTGTGGCTGGCAATCGAGCTGCTCTGCATCCTGGCGCAAATCTCCGCGGGAGTGTGCGTGCTCGCGCTTTTCCCCCACGAGAAGCCCCCCGTACCGCTGCGCCTGTGGATACTCGGTTACACGCTCGGCTGCCTCTTGCTCCTCCCGCTGCTGTACTTTCGCTACACTCACCGTGCCCTCAGTAACGGCGGGGACTTCTTACTGTGGCAGCAGCAGGAGGAGGAGGAGGAGCGGCGGCGGCGGCAGTGGCGGCTGCGCGAAACGCCGTCGCGGCCTGCGATGGCTTCGTCACGGCCCATGTCGTCTCTCAGACTCCCACGTGCCGCACCCGCCGCCGTATCAGCGGTCGACATATCCTCCTCTTTACGCTCCTCCATCTCTTCTTCTTCCAGTTCCTCTTCCTTCTCGTCCTTACGGCCCCGCTCACCGGGAGGACTGGCGTTTGCGGCGGCGCCTGTGGCGGCGCAAACGGCGCCCAACACCCCGTACGTAGGCGCAAGGGCGAGCGGAGGAGGAATGGATGCAGCGGGCGGATGGGCTACCCCTTTCGGGGGCAGCGTTACTGGAAGGGCCGAACCGGCGAGTGCTGCAGGCTTGGTGCCCGAGGCGGCTGGCGGTTTTTTTCCGGAGAGGAGCAACGAAATCGCGGGAGGAGGTGGAGGAGGTGGAGGAAGTGGATGGCCTGCAGCCCGCGGTGTAGACATGTACAGTGCAATATATTATAATGGTTATCCTGATGACGATGACGAGGACGAATCGTACGGTGCGGGGCGGTACAGCGGGTTTCGGCACATGGCGGCGGCAGTGGGGGAGAGGATGCTGTCGAGCGTGCGCTGGGTCGTGGACGAGCTGCAAGATGACGCACGGTGAGTCTGAAGTTGTTTGCGGTGATATGGGGCGGCGTGCGGTGGTATGGGGCGGCGATGGGGGAGTGGATGCTGTCGTGCGTGCGGTGGATCATGGACAAGCTTTAAGCCGACGCACGGTGAATCCGTGGTAGTGTGCGGTGTTATGGGGTGACGTACGTCTGTAAGAGTTATCGTGCGGTGCTATCGTCCCCTCTACTTCCCCGTTTCCCCTTCGTTTACCCCTTCAAACCTTTTCTTCCCCCTGCCGGCGTCTCCCCTCCCCCCTCTTCGGCGGGCATGCAGGGTGCTGGCTCTAGTGGAGCGTTACAAAGTAACACTCGACTGCTTCTTCGCAGTGTGGTTCGTGCTGGGGAACGTGTGGGTGTTCGGCGCTAATTCTGCCGCCACCACAGCGCCTAATCTTTACAAGTGAGTGCCTATATCCCCTCAGCAGCCCCTTCATTGCTCCTTGTGGACTTTTGAGTCGACTCAAAAGTCAACTCGCTAATTCTGCCGCCACCACAGCGCCTAATCTTTACAAGTGAGTGCCTGTATCCCCTCAGCAGCCCCTTCATTGCTCCTTGTGGACTTTTGAGTCGACTCAAAAGTCAACTCGCTAATTCTGCCGCCACCACAGCGCCTAATCTTTACAAGTGAGTGCCTGTATCCCCTCAGCAGCCCCTTCTTTGCTCCTTGTGGACTTTTGAGTCGACTCAAAAGTCAACTCGCTAATTCTGCCGCCACCACAGCGCCTAATCTTTACAAGTGAGTGCCTATATCCCCTCAGCAGCCCCTTCATTGCTCCCTGTGTGTTTGTCCCGGGCAACGTCTGGGGGTACGGCGCTCACCCTGCTGGGTGTCCCAGGCAACGTCTGGGTGTATTGAAATCACTTTTGAGAATTCTCAAATGTGTTCGTCCCAGGCAACGTCTGGGTGTATTGAAATCACTTTTGAGAATGTGGGTGTATTCTCAAATGTGTTCGTCCCAGGCAACGTCTGGGTGTCACCACCTGGTGGTGTACGACGCTCGCTCTGCCGCCACCGTTTTTTGAGGCGCCTCAAATACGGCGCTCACTCTGCTGCCAACGGTTTTTGAGGCGCCTGAAATACGGCGCTCACTCTGCTGCCACCACCTCCCCATCCCACTCCCCATCTCCCTGTCCCTTTCCCTCCCTTCCCCCTCCACCCGTCGCCTCCCCCAAATCACAGCCCCCCAACCTCATTCCCATTCCCAACGTGTAGCGAGGGTGTTTTTGAGACGTCTTAAAAACACCCTCGCTACACGTGCCAAATCACAGCCCCCCAACCTCATTCCCATTCCCAATTTCCCGTCTCCCCTCCCCCAAATCACAGCCCCCCAACCTCATTCCCATTCCCAATTTCCCGTCTCCCCTCCCCCAAATCACAGCCCCACAACCTCATTCCCATTCCCAATTTCCCGTCTCCCCTCCCCCAAATCACAGCCCCCCAACCTCATTCCCATTCCCATTTTCCCGTCTCCCCGTTCCTCCCTTCGCCCCATCCCCCCCTCTCTCAGTCTGAGCGTTCTGTTCATCGCCCTCAGCTGCGTCAGCTACGCGTTGCCGTTCCTCCTCTGCGCCGCCATTTGCTGCTGTCTGCCCTGCCTGCTTCACATTCTCGGCCACCCTCACCACGACGACGAGCACGGCGCATTCCCTCTCGCGCGCAGCAGCAGAGGCGCCACCACAACCGCCATCACGTCCCTGCCCTCGTTCAAGTACCGGAGGCTGCCGGATGGGCGGGGTGGGCGGGTGGTCCGGCTGCGAGGGAAACGTGCTGCTGCTGGTGCTGGTGCTGCTTCTGCTGCTGCTGGGAAGGCTGTTGTTTCTGACTGTTCTTTGAAATTCAAGATGGGTGAACAGGCGGTCGCGGGCATGGGGCGAGAACACCTCGGAACAGGCAGTGCGAGGGAGGGGAGGGGAACGGTGGGAGGGAGCGGGGCGGAGCAGGGGCGAGGGGGTGTTGGGGGAGGAGCGGGCGGGTGGTTTGGCAGGCTGGGTGGATATCTGATGCGATGCAGTGCGGATGCTGCTGGTGCTGCTGGTGCTGCTGGTGCTGCTGGTGCTGCTGGTGCTGCTGGTGCTGCTGGTGCTGCTGGTGCTGCTGGTGCTGCTGGTGCTGCTGGTGCTGCTGGTGCTGCTGGTGCTGCTGGTGCTGCTGGTGCTGCTGGTGCTGCTGGTGCTGCTGGTGCTGCTGGTGCTGCTGGCACTGCTCGTGTTGGCGTTGAATATCCTGTCGCTGCTGCTGTGGCCAGTGGTGGTGGTGGTGGTGCTGCTGCTGCTGCTGGAAATGTTGCTGCTGGTGCGACTGGCAAGGGTTGTGTGGCAAGAGCAGGAGATAGGAGGAAGAGTGCGAGTGAGAAGGAGAGTGAGCAGAGGGAGAGGGAGGGGGGAAGTGAGAGGAGGGCGACTCGGATGAGGAGGAAGAGAGTGTGGTGGGACTGCTTTGGCCTGGCACAGACAAGCAGAGACCAGTGCGAGGGGGCGATGCTGTGAGTCGTTTCTTCAATTCTTCGATTCTTAAATTCTTCTATTCTTCAATTCCTCGCTTCTTCAATTCTTCAATTCTTCAATTCTTCCCTCAACCCACCTCAACCCTCAATTCGCTGTCTTCTCAGCACTTCATCCTCCCATCCGTGCTGCATATGTTTTCCCCTTATCTGTTTTCTCCTTTACCTGGTTTCTAGGGTTCCATGCGCGCACTTCTTCTTTAAACTCCCCCCAACCCCAACCTCACAGCTCTGCTGCATCTGCCTACGTCGCTATGGGACGGGGTATATCCTCCCCTCTCCTGTACTTATCCCCTTCTGTTGCGTTTCCCCACCCAACCCCACTGCACCGCACCCCACTGCACCGCACCCCACCCCACCCCACCCCACCACACCGCACCCCACAGCTCTGCTGCATCTGTCTGGGTCGCTATCGGGACGGGGTGGACCTTCGAGAGCTGCCCTGCAGCCACCACTTCCACCAATCCTGTGTTGACACGTGGCTCAAAATCAACTCCTCCTGCCCGCTCTGCAAGGAGGACATCACGAATCGCCCGAGACTCGAGGCCGATGGTGAGAAGTGACTGTAACGAAGTGTGACCATTGTGGGATGTGACTGTTTTGGAGGCCTGAAAAGGTGCCTCAAGTTATTTGTTCCTATGGAGGTACCTCCTTTGTTCCTATTACATACCTCTAACATCCATTTCAATGCCTCGTGGCCCCCCTCCTTCCATTCCAACCCCTCCCCCCTCTGCCGCTCTGTCCCAACCATGCCACGTGTCACCTGCATGCATCCTTTTGGTCCCTTTTGTTTGACTTGACAATGGCGTATACTTGCTGTGCCTTGACCACCAAACCCTCGCCTTCTTCCCTTATCCACATTCCCCTGCCCTCCAATCTCGCCTGCCACGTGTCAGCTGCAAGCATCCCTGTTGCACCTTTTGTATAAGGGCCCATTCGTCGCAGACATGGAGGGTTACGCTATGCAATCAAGCACCTTTTGTATGACAAGGGCCTATTTCTTGCAGACGTGGAGGGAAATCCCACGAGCCACAAGATCAGCCATGCAATGAAGTATGGGATTGCGAGAGGAATCACCAGGACCTGAATTTTTTAGTCTATTGTTTTTCCATCAGGCAGCAGCTCACCTCGAGCTGCTGTAGTAGTGCAGCAGAGATGCTTTTGTAGCTTGGGAGGGCTGGCTTGAGCTGTGGGAGTGTTTTTGGAGTGAGAAGGGATGCGCATGGTGTGCCTCTGTATTTAATGTTTTGACTTGCTGGAAGGGCACTGCACTGCTGGTACTTTTTTGGGTGTATTGTACACTTCACTAATGTTTTGACGGGCAAAAAATCAAGGATTATAGCGTTGACAATCACAACAGTCACTAATACTCATACATACTACGTGGGTGATGGTCATGTGACTGGCAACTTCGAACCACTCATGCTGTATGGGCGCATCAGAGGGTTCGTGAGTAGGACGAAGACGCTGCGTCCTACTAACATCGGTTGGCCTGGGTCTACAATTACAGCTCATTTTTTCTTGCCCACACCATGCAGTTTCCACACATGATCCTAATACCCAACATGCCGTTAATTCTCGCCACCATCCCGTACATCCAACATAACCAACACCACTAGCTCACTCTAAAAGCATGAAAACAACACTGTCGCCAAATGTGGCGAGAAGATTTGGTATTCAACAGATGACATAGGTACACCTAAAATGGTCTATTGTTCAAGCACGTCAAGACTCACTTCAGTAACATCCGAATCCAGCCCTACCAATTTTTATTCCGCTACTACTTCTAAACCGCTTCAACCACCGTGTTTCACAACTGCGCACATTATTAGTGTTTTCCAATCCGGACCGCACGCCTTCTCTGTCCGCCGTTATGCGAAGCCGAAGTTTGTCCTAGAGATGTAGTTAACGGCCTGGACCCAGTTGGGCGGCAGCGCATTCCAGATGACGAGCGACGCGTTGTCGTTGCGCGAAAAGAGGCGGAAGGAAAGCGACTTGCCTGTGATCTTCTGCCCGGAAAACGTCCAGACCGACCCGTAGGATCGAGTCATGGGTTGGAACGGACCACGGTTCAGCGACAAATCGACCCGGCGCAGATCCCCCGATCCCGCGACGTTCTTAATCAAAGCTGCAAAAACGCGACAAAGTGTAGGAAAGAAAGAAAATCGAGGGTTTGATACCCTAAGGACCTCAAATTCCAAAACAATTCTAAATTCGGCCACCCGAGCAAAATCCAGGCGATTGGTTGCTTGCACATTGCGCGGCTAGATAACTCATCGCGACATGCTTAAGTTCAATCTACGAGAGGATAAAGAGCTTGTTATTTTTTTTTGGAAGAAATTTGAGGACCGGGACTGCAAACTGAGAGACCTATTCTCACCTTCGATGTAGTAAGGGTTTCCGGTCACGTTGAACACGATCCCTCGCTTCCGCTGGCACAAAACGCGTTTCACCAAAACGGGTACAACTCCGATGTTCGGATTCGTCGCAATCATATTCCACGCCGTCGGTGCGAGCGACAGGCTCATCTTGTTCCCGTCGCACCACCCCCCCGACGACAGCGGCGGGCACAGGTTACTAACGGTCAGCATCGGTGACACGCCGGGTTTGCATAGCGGGCTGTTGACGCACTTAACGCGTAGGCACGCGCCGCACAGCAACCCGGACTGGTAGAGCGACGCGGAGGCCGACGCGGTGAACACTCCGAAGCCGGACTGCTGTGCGGTGCCGTATCCACACGACCCGCCGTCTCCCTGTCCGCCGTAATACGTGGCTGTGAATCCCTTAGCCCACGTTTCGTATTTCCCGCCGTTGGCTTGTGGAAAAGCGGCAAAGATGGAGAGAGTGAGTACGAGTGCGAGCGACATGAATCTCCAAGCCATGGGTGCGGATTCGGCTAGGAAATTCCAGAAGCGCTAGCTGAAGCTTGCGAGTGCTAAACCTGAAAATCGTTATGCTAAACAAGCCTCAGCACCTCAGACTCCGTCCTGCTTATTGTTCTGCCTCGTAAGCGCTATCCTATTCTCGATGGGAGGAAACCAGGAGAATTTGGAGTCAGAATCGTAGGTGGCGGCTCTTACTGATGGAAGAGGGAAACAAAAGATGCGACACAGCACCAAGAGCAAGGGAAAGAGAAGGGCTGAACAGATAAGAAAGAGGAGGGAGCGGCGTTTGGGTTACAGTCACATGAAATGCCGCAAGTGACGCGCCGCTGATACAAATTCCGCCTCGCCTTGAGATTTTTCGAGATGGGGAATGGGATGTGAGAGATGCGGGGTGACCGAGTCGCGCGTCACGACGAGGGAAACTCCTCGCGCCGTTGCGCAGGACGGGCCAACTTGGTGACTTTCGCGAAGCGGCTCGTCCGCCGTGCAACGTGTGTCACGTCCAGGTTTGGGGTTGCCGAACGAGGCTTGTCCGCAAGTCGGGGTGCTTTGGAAAAGGTCTTGTTTCGCCGAATGACTGGTTTGTGCTTGAGAGACGTGCCTCGTATGTATCTCGTGACTGACCAGAGCAGGTCACGAACCTGACTTAGGTCAGTTTGGCTTGTCGCGGAACCTCCACCGTGGTAAGTTGCACATTGGTACTGCCCTCCGCGTATTGCACCTCTCATTACAGTAAAAGCTGTCGGCCAATCTTCTCTAAATAATTCATTCATGTATTATTTCGCTGATGTACTGTATTGTTGAGCTAGTGCACATGCTACCTTGTTTAGCTAATGACAGAAGTGGCAAGGTCTCAAGCTAGCTTATGGTGGCAACACATTCTTGTGAAATAATCGCCACCATTGCTAAAACAATTTGGTTAGTGCTTTGTTACTTATCAACACATTAAAGGTGGCTAAAATTATCATGGCTATGCAAAGCTCGTTAGGAACATCTGACATGGCAAAAAGAGTGCCTTTTTCTGTTGTGAGCACGCCCACCACGCTCAGACTAGGCCATTCCGTGAGTCTTGGCCATCTGCCTCCTTTCCAGTGTAGATTAAAGATACCTGCATATGACAACAAAGCAAAACACAACAGTAGCAGCTTAGAAATACAGCTGTCAATGCAGTTTCTATGTCAGCGGCAGCATAGTTTGAGCAATCTTGATTGGCACATCCGAACCATCCTTTTTCAAAAGAACCCAACCCATTACCTCACGTCGAACCTCTCAAGCACTTGTCCTACCCGTGAGTTGGTAACATGTGAGCCATATGTTGTTTCACTCATTTTACATGCAGTGGTCTGCCCTTCAGGTGGCCTATCAATACTGGCTACAGTATTTCCTCCCCTTGTTCTGACACGTCCTCAACAACACTCCCACCTACATACCCTCTTCCCCTCCCCCCCTCCCTCCTCAAAACTCACTGAGAGCTGATGTTTGAGGCGCCTATGGGATTGGTGCAACAACGCTCACCAGTGAGTTATCCATGGTGATGGTCATGCTGACATTGCAAGGCTTTTGAGGCGCCTCAAAAGGCAACACTCACCAGCGGAGTTGTCAAAGGTGATGGTCATGCGGTTATTGCATGGCTAGCAGCCCTAATACTTCCTTCCAACTTCACAGCTTCCCCGATGTTTTAGTGCAGTTCCAGAGCTCCCAGCTGAGAGCCGTCTCTGGTGTCAGTGGTAGCGCCAGCTGCCCCCCGCCCTCCCCTTCTATTTTTGAGGCGCTGTAAGAAAAGGTTTCAATACTCTCTCACCTGAGAGCCATCTCAGCGACACTCTTAATCTGTTGTCTCTGGTGACGGTCATGGTGTCAATGGTGCGCCTAGCTGTCCAGTTCATTCCGCCTACACACTTTCCCTCCTCCCTTGTTTCAAATCGTTTACACCCACCCACCTGGGAGCCGTCTCTGGTGATGGTCATGGTGTCAGTAGTGGGGCGGCTGCCTTTGAGGCGAGCTGGCGACCCCAGGTACAAGGCTTTTCTCTTCGCCTCCAGATACTTCTCATACGCATACCACCCGATTCCACACGAGTTCACCAGCAGACCCAGCAGGTTCGTGGGGTTCAGCTGCGTTTGGGGAAAAAAGAGAGGAAGGACGACGGGATTCTTTAGGTGTTTGAAAAGCTAGCAACTTGTGGGATTAATCTGCGAATGGGTGGGGTGATGATTAGCGCTGTGGTGGGGCGGAATTCAGGCTGCAGCGAGGACAAGGCGGACAGGTTTGGATGGGATCAGGGAATGGAGAGAATGAGTGAGGTAAGTGTGTTTGTTTGTTTGCAACATATGCATAACACTTGTGTGTGTGTGTGTGTGCGTGTGTGCGTGTGTGTGTGTGTGTGTGTGTGTGTGTGTGTGTGTGTGTGTGCATGTGCAGTCATGTCTCACCAGCACATCCCCAAATGCAAAGAGCCCACCAAGGCCTTGCAGAATGGACTTGGTTCGGCCTGAACGGCACAAGCAGACGAAGCACGGAGCAGATGGGCAAAAGGGAAAGTTGAGGGGGCAGGCCAATGAGGGTGCAGGCAGACGAAGGGATAGGAAAACAGCACCATTAACCGCACTTCACCGTGAACCCACTTGTGCCATCAGACAAGCAGTCACAGCCACCCATGCCGCCCAAACCATTCCTGGGTACGTCTGATCATCCAACATCCAATTTGGTGCCTTGTCCAGTCAATCTAGCCATTCTTACCGACAATGCTGGTAGTGAGCGAGTCGTTGACGAGTGTGCACAGGTACGTGGCGAGGTTGAGGATGAACGCAGACGCGCAGGACAGCACAAAGTAGAAGAGGAACATCACGGTTTGCGGGTGCAGCACCTCTCTCACAGCCACCAGCTCGCCGTTCCACACCACCAGCAGGATCGAGAACGGCAGCGACCAAAAGTTGTTGTACAGCAGCAGCGTGAACGAGTCCAGCTGTAGCTCCTCCCCAAGCTTCCCCACTATAACGACGTACGCAGCTGTTGCTAACGCGGATGAAAGCGCCAGGATGTAGCCTGGCAGGTCAAAGGTCAGGTCTCCTAACCCTGCTATGAACCCCCTGCTGTGGTGAGGTAAACGGCTAGCTGGATTCGTGTGGAAGCCTTTTTTGAGCGGAGGAAATAGTCTAGGAGGAGGACGAAGGGAGTTGTGGATGATTTGAGGACCCCGTACATGGGGATGTTGACTCTAGAGAGGGCGGACATGTCTAGAAGGAGCTTCAGAAGGAAGGCGAAGGATAGAAGGAAGACCTGGTAGGGGGGAGGGAAGGGATCCGGGAAAGTGGAGGCAATGGGAATAGGAAGGGGGGTGGGAGGGGAGGAAGGGAACGAGGAAAGAAGTGGAGAAATGAGTGCTGATGGAACGTTGGGGATCCGAGGTCGAACAAAAATAATGGATGACGGGAGGTTCAGTTCAGAGCAAGAGCGCGTGTGTGCAAAATGCTTACCCGTTGAAAGACGTAGAACTGAAACGGCGCCAATCGAATGACCCGGAACCGTCGCATGAGCAGTAGGAGGACGAGCGTGAAGCATGTTTGACCCAGAACCAGCGTGTACGGATGGTTGAAATGATACACGTGGAAAATGGCCTTGTTGATAAACACGCTCGCCACTGACATTCCGCCTGGCGCACGTAAGGAGATTAATGGTGATGAGAGGAAGATGAAAAGCTACTGAGATTCACCGTGGTTGGTACAAAAAGCAGAAAGTAACGACAGTTGATATGGAATAGTTGTGGAAATATTGCAATGAGGTATACATTTTCGTATCAGACGGCGGGGTTAAGGATTCGGTACTTACCATAGAAGCACGCGATTACTAGTCCTCTGTAGTTCATCTCGATACTCGGGAACTGGAGCTACCAGCTGTATGTTACTGTTGGTATTGGTGGTGCGTCAACGGTGTCAGTGTTGCTGGTGATGTTAGTACTGTTCTCCTTCTAACAACGAGTGATCAGCACATGCCACGACGATACAAGATAAGTTCGACAGCGGAATCTGAAAAAACACCTCCGCATTCTTCTTATCCTCGTCTGAACACTCTGATCGACGACTGAAGTACTGCTTAACTTGAAGTAACACTGGCTGCTTTAGCTTGAGCGTTTCAGATTCTCAGCAAGAAACTCGTTACCCCAACAAGCGCATTGAGCTCAAAAGATAATCACGGGCCTGTTGCGAGCGTCATGCGGAATATATCAGCTCCGTTACCTACAGCTGCATCAACTGTGTATGGTGACTGTCAGTCGAAAGATTAATCTAGAAATGCGGTTACGGAGAAAGAGCGGCAACATGAGCAGCCATGTCAGAGGAAGATGCTCGTAAACCACCAGCCGAACGTCACTCAAAAAGCCAAGCGGTACTGTTGACTTCCATTATTTGCTTCCCAACCAAACAAAACGGTGAAGAACGGTTGATTGCGTTTATGAGCAAATACTCAAATTAACCGCTTTGAACCGCGCAGTTGACCTGCGTAAACAGACGACAATCCTTGAAATGAGAGTTCTAGGGGAATCTCCTGGTGAACGGGGGACTCCTTCCTAGCTACCTAGGGACAGGCACTCATGCCACATGTCCAATAAGAATTCGAGGAAAATGTCGAGGGCGCAAAATGCGCGGGAAAGCCTAGCGTGACTGCACCGCGAAGCGGGACAAGTTCAAGGAACAGGGTGGATGCGATCGCGCACGATGATTGGTTCAACCTCTTTCTTGTAAGGGGGTCATTAAATTCGGTGTTGAGAACGAATTTCACACTTGCTTCAGCACCTTTCATAGACGGGAAACATGTTCTGAACCACCAGCAAACGGAGTGCATAGACGTCTATCTCAGATGGAACGGAGATCAACCTCAAACGCGTACCTCTTGAACACATCTCTCACGTTTCACATTCCTCTTCCTCACACCACCTCCATAAATAACGCCCTCTACTTTATTGCTCCATTTCCCGTAGCTACACTTATCTCTCCCAACACGTCTTGAGAGTTGCACCTGGAAATTGGGCGCTATCACTAATATTCAATGGCGTCCTGTCCAGCAGCTTCGCTGCATCAATGCCCCCTCCAAGGAACCACCGTCCAGGCACATCAAAAGCAATTTGTCGTCGGGCCAGCCACCGACACCTCGTTTCCATCTCGCGGCAGCAGCTGCTGTCTTGGCTCCACCAGGAGCAGCTTCTTACCCGCGCGTCGACCGTATGCAGCTCCATCGATTTCCCGACAAAAATCGCAAACTAGACCTGTTGTACGCGTGACCGCGAGCGGCGGAGGCGACGCGGTCGGCCTGGGCCACGGATCAGGCGCCTCGGCGGGAGCAGCCGCAGCCGCAGCCGCAGCCGCAGCTGCAGCAGCGGCCGCACACGACGGCGCCAGCGGCGGGGGTGGCGGCGGCGGCGGGTACGCGTCGTCGTGGGAGGCGAAGGATTACGAGGGGAAGGATTATCTGTACCGGCTGGGCGCGGAAGCGGACAACCTTCGGATCACGGTGGGCGCGAAGCACGGCAACATCGACAGCGTGTTCGTGGGGGACTTCCTGGGGAAGGACGGTGAGTGGGGAGAGGGGGAAGGTCGCAAGGGGGAGGGGAGGGAGGAGGCGAGCGAAAAGGGGGGAGTTGAGCGCGGTGAAGTGTGAGGGGGAGGGGGAAGGAGGGGAGAACGGTGGACCTTCATTCTCATGAGGAGGTTGAGATTGTTTGCGAGGGTGTTTTTGAGTCGACTCAAAAACGGGTCCCCACCACACCAATATTCTTGTTTGCGGGTTTTCTCCTCCCCTCTTCTTCTGAAAACCAAACCCGCTAATGCAATGTTCCCCCCTCTCCCCACCCGCCCTCCCCCCCCCCATTTCCCCTTCCCTTTCCCCTCACGCCAGAGGACATAGTGTTCAAGTACCGCCAGAGTGTGGCACGGTCGTTTGAGCACATTCAGGGAGGCCCTGTTACTCTCCGTTTCCCCACGACATCAACCCCCCTTCCCCTACCTTCCCCACATCCCCACTTCTCTCCGGCACTTCTCCCCACTTCTCACCAGCGGACATAGTGTTCAAGTACCGCCAGAGTGTGACTCGGTCGTTTGAGCACATTCAGGGAGACTACTACATCGCCCCCACCTTCCTGGTGGGCCTTCAATGGGATCATGTGATAAAAGTGATGTTTTGAGACGTCTCAAAACGCCCCCACCTTTCTGGTGGGCCTTTATTGAAATCATGTTCTAAAAAAATCTTCGCACACATTAAGGAAGACAACTACATTGCTCCCACCTCCCTCGTAGGCGAAGTTGATTTTTTAGTTGACCGGTAGCAGCAGGCTCAGAAGTCAAATCCGCCCCCACCTTCCTTCCTGGTAGCCTGCTGCTGCTGTTTGGTCATCACAACTGCATTCTTCACAGTTTCACTCTTTTTTTCCGGCAATTTATGAGCCGCGTGCTGATTTTTAGGACCATTTTAATAACTTGCAAAGTAGCCTACTTGTTCGACGCCACCCCTTCAAGCTTCCTGTATCATTCCCATCTGATGTTCTCTGTGCTTTGTCTGATCCCCATCCTCCATGTGCCTATCTCATCTCATCCTTTGACCACAAAAGGACAAAGTCGGTGAGTCACCCACTTTTTGTATTTCCCTGTCAATAATTTGCATTCAACTCAAGCTAGAATCTTAACAAAGGTTCCGTGCATCTGCTGCAAAAATTGTTAATACAGAATTAACATTCTGTATATCAATCTGCCGGTTTGCTAGAGGAGTGCACAATTTCATTCTCAAGGAGCAGCTGAAACGGTGAAGCGAATCTACCACAATCGAGGGTTCAAAACGCTTTTCTGCTTTGACCAATAAGAGCAGCTGATTCTGCTCAAAATGTTATTTCAAAGTTCAAGATTTCAGCTCGACAATCTACAGTGGCGAAATCGGTTCGCGCGGCCGCTCAGAACGGTGTTGTTCCGAACAGTGCTGTTCTGACCACAGTTCGACCAATCAGAGTGGCAGAATCAGTTCAGTGCTGTTCAGAACCGTGCTGTTCAGAACACCGATGTTCAGAACATCACTGTTCAGAATGTCGACGTTCAAAACGCAACTATTCGAGGGAGCTGATTGGATACTGCTCGAGCAGCCTGTTCGCGTGCTCCGAACCTCCGAAACGACGGCAACGCCAAACACAATGAACACGCACACCTGCTCACGTGTTTTGAGCGAGGAGTCTTCTGCCAACTCAGCTCGTGAGTGGAGTTCCGAACTTGAGTTTTCGAACACCGTTTGAACGGATTGATCCGAGCCGTTTCAAAATGGCGCGAACTTTCCCTCCCGAATCGTGGTCGTCAAAATAAGTCTTGGCGCGAGCATTTTCGAAATGACTCGCTGGCGAGGCGCCAACCCGCCAAGTCACACCCTGAATTTAGCAAAACACGAAATGCTCGCGCAGCGTTCACAATAGCCATTGTGTAGAGGTGTTAGACAGTTAGCATTAGGAACCGCCTAGAGGCTATAAATATGTATGCTCTGAATTATGAAAAAACAATACTCTGCCACGCATTTATTCTCACACGCTACTATCAGAATTGACGTTTGCTATCGACTGACTCTCTGCCTACGCCGTGACAAGGGCTTCCACTGTTGTAACTCTACTCTACTGAATCTCTCTTTCAACAAACTCGGACCCTTGGATAGGGGCTGACTTTCGTCAGGCACCCAAGGACCCTCGGAGGTGACCCCGAGAAGAGTCGTTTCAGTAATTGTAGAACTATCAGCAGTAGGAACGAAGGGATTTTATACTATCAAAAATGGCCACTGTTTGCAGGTGCACAAATAGCAGACACATATTCGCGCCTTCCTCCGCACCTCCCCGTCCCTTTCTCCTCCCCTTTTCCCCCCGTTACAGTCACATTCATTGCAAAGAACTACCTCGCTTCTCAGCTCAGCTGCCGGATCCCTCTCATCCTCGGTAAGTATGTCCCAATCAACCGGATGCGAGCCGAATGGCTTGTTGATTGTTACGGCGCTCGCTTGTAACGTGCTGCCAGCTGGACTACCTCGCTTCTCAGCTCAGCTGCAGGA
The DNA here is from genome assembly GCA_947470075.1 of Closterium sp. Yama58-4. Lineage (NCBI taxonomy): Eukaryota > Viridiplantae > Streptophyta > Zygnematophyceae > Desmidiales > Closteriaceae > Closterium > Closterium sp. Yama58-4. The sequence continues at coordinate 60,163 of CANIUD010000537.1, read as the reverse complement.
TCCCTCTCATCCTCGGTACGTCCCAACCGACTCAGTAGGAGCAAATGGGCTTCTCGATCATACTTAAGGATCCTCAAGGATGGGGCAATCATATGGAGCCAATCATTTTGTCTGTTTGTTATCTTGCCCCCTTTGGTTCTTTTTTTGGCAGGCATTTGGGGCGGCAAGGGGCAGGGGAAGACGTTTCAAGTGGAGCTGATATTCAAGGCGCTGGGTTTAGAGCCAATCATTCTTTCAGCGGGGGAGATGGAGAGCGAGTGGGCTGGCGAACCGGGGAGGCTCATTCGCAGCCGCTACCGCGACGCTCACCTCGTCATCAACAATAAGGTGGGCTTTAAGGTGTCTCAGAAATTGGGTACCGTGACGCACATCTGATCGTCTACAGTAGAGTGAGCTTATTTTTGAGTCGACTCAAAATGAGCTTCTGCAAATGAGATCGATAGATGGATAGACAGCATTTGTTTTTCTCCCATTCCTCTTTATATACATATATATATATTATTTATTTTTATTTTGTTCGCTCACCTTCTTATGTGCAGGGTAAAATGAGCTGCCTGATGATTAACGACCTCGATGCTGGGATTGGCCGATTCGGTGAGTGAGCCACTTTGCTCGCATCTCATGATGCGTTGTGCATGCAGCATGTGTGAGCATGCATGCAGCATGTGTGAGCATGCATGCATGCGGCATCATGTGTGCTCCATTCCATCTTCCATGAACCCACCACACAGCCCTGTGTATCATGGGTGTCCCCCTTCACCACACTCCAACCCCTCAGCGCACACCCAAACGACGGTGAACAATCAGATGGTGGTGGGCACGCTCATGAGCCCAACGAGTCTCCCCCACCTCCTTCTCCCCCCTTTTTCCCCCTCTTCCCCTCACCTCTCCACTCCTTCGCCCCTTCACCTTCCAGCGCACACGCAGACGACGGTGAACAATCAGATGGTGGTGGGAACGCTCATGAGTCTGTGTGACGACCCAACGCGGGCCAGCGTGGGGCAGGAGTGGCGAGAGGGCGACCTGCTGAACCGCGTGCCTATCATCGTGACTGGGAACGATTTTTCCACGCTCTGGGCTCCTCTTATTCGGGACGGGCGCATGGAGAAATTCTACTGGTGAGCATCTAGCCTCCTGCCTGCCTCCAGCCTCCAGGCAGGAGTGGCGAGAGGGCGACCTGCTGAACCGGGTGCCCATCATCGTGACTGGGAATGATTTCAGCACTCTTTGGGCTCCTCTTATTCGGGACGGACGCATGGAGAAATTCTACTGGTGAGGTTGGGTGTGGTACTGGTGAGGTTGGGTGTGGTACAGTACAGTGCAGTGCAGTAGAGGGCGACCTGCTGAACCGTGTGCCCATCATCGTGACTGGGAACGACTTCAGCACGCTCTGGGCGCCGCTGATCCGTGATGGGCGCATGGAGAAGTTTTACTGGTGAGCTGAGACATGGTACGGTACGGTGTGGCATTCTATGGTGCGGTACAGTGCGGTACAGTGTGGGGCAGTGTGGGGCAGGAGTGGCGCGAGGGCGACCTGCTGAACCGCGTTCCCATAATCGTGACTGGAAATGACTTTTCCGCTCCTTGGCCCCCACTGAAGGGTATTTTTGAGAATTCTCAAAAAGTCAAAAATATTCGGTGGAAAAGTCAAAAATATTCGGTGGAAAAGTAAAAAATACTCGGTGGGAAAGTCAAAAAGCCTCCTTCAGCATCCTTGGCCTCCACTGATCCGCGGTTGAGGTGTTTTTTTTTTATCAGCGCGGATCAGCGGCGCCTCAATGCATGCGGTTTCCACTCTGTGGGCTCCACTGATCCGCGATGGACGCATGGAGAAGCTCTACTGGTGAGCCTGGATGTGCAGTGTGCTGTGTTCCATTGGGCATAGTGCTGGTACCACTCGGTGTTCCATTGGGCATCTGACTGTTCCCCCTCCATCCACCTTAATTCTTCTTACGGTTCTCCTGTAACTGACAACCCTTTCCGCCGATCATCTCCTTTTGTCCCCTCCATTTTCCCTCAACCTCTCCGCCTTTCCCCCATCTCCTCCTCTTTCCTTCCCGATCTCTATCTGGGTCCGTTACAGGCAGCCAACGAGGGAGGATATAGTGAATATAGTGTACCGAATGTACATTAAAGACGGCTTATCTCTTCAAGATATTGAGAGGCTCGTCGACACCTTTCCAAACCAACGTATGGTTATTCTCTCGTTCTTATTCTGTATACTTCACTAGTACCTTGCCCTCACTGTTCCTCTCTCTTGCCCTCACTGTTCCTCTCTCTTGCCCTCACTGTTTTCCTCTCTTGTCCTCACTGTTTTCCTCTCTTGTCCTCACTGTTTTCCTCTCTTGCCCTCACTGTTCCTCTCTCTTGCCCTCACTGTTTTCCTCTCTTGCCCTCACTGCTTTCCTCTCTCTTGCCCTCACTGTTCCTCCCACGTGCCCACATGTACCTTGTTCCCTCCATGCACTTCCCCGTGCATTGAGGCCGTTTTTGAGGCGCCTAAAAAACGACCCACGTGCCCACATGTACCTTGTTCCCTCCTTGCACTTCCCCTTGACACCCTGCCTTCCAAGCCCTAACATGTGTCACCCATTGCCGCTCTCCCTCTCTCTCCCTCCCTCATACCTTCCCCATTCCTCACTCCCCTCAATCGTCTCTCCTCACTCGGCCCAGTCCTTTCTCTTCCCTCCTCCCCCTCCTTCCCTTCAAATAGCCTTTGTTACCTCCTCCTATGCTCCAGGAGTAGCGTCAGCCGTGTGCCATTGCTTGCAACGACGTCACTTTTGAGTCGACTCAACTGTCATCTTCCTCCCCTCCAACCTTCCCCTTGTGGCCTCCTCCCTACTGTTTCTCCCCTGGCTCCAAGAGCAGCGTTGGACTTTTATGGTGCCCTTCGAGCTCGCACATATGATGAGAAAGTTCTTGAGGTGTGTAGCTGTGGTGTGGGAAGAGAGGCTCGTGTGTGTGGGGGTGGGGGGGGGGGGGGGGGGGGGCGTGCGTGCGTGTTCGTGCGTGTGCGTGTGTGTGCTCGCGTGTGCGTGCGTGTGTGTGCGTGCGTGTGTGTGTGTGTGTGTGCGTGTGCGTGCGTACGTGTTCGTGCGTGCGTGCGTGTGCAAGCGTGTGTGTGCGTGTGCGTGTGCGTGTGCGTGCGTGCGTGTGCGTGCGTGCGTGCGTGCGTGTGCGTGCGTGCGTGTGCGTGCGTGCGTGCGTGTGCGTGCGTGAGTGCATGTGCGTACGTGCGTGCGTGTGCGTGCGTGTGCGTGCATGTGTATGCGTGTGAGCTGATGCTAACCGTGTAACGAACAGCGGGCTATCTAAGTCGAGGATATTTTTCTGAGTCTACGAAAAACCTTTCATTCACCAATCCCAAACCCGATTCCCTTCTTTCTCAGTGGGTGGAAGCCAACGGTGGACCGTCCAAGGTGGGCAAGCTGCTGATCAAGCCGAGGAGATGGGATGATGGCAGCGATGGCAAGGACACCAGACCCTCCGTCGACCCTCCTGCAGTATGCTGCCCCTACCACCATGCTTCTCATGCATGTTAATCACAACGACATTTTCATGTAACTCCCACTTTCCATCAGCTTCCCAGTCCCCCCTTGCCGATTTTGGCTTACCCTATGTTCTTCCCCGTCCATCCCCTTCTCTCCTGCCATCCCACGCTCCCGTGCCCTCACTCGTCCCACACTCCAGCAAACCCTAGATGAGCTTGTAAGGGCAGGAGAACAGCTGGAGCACGAGCAGAAGCTGATGAATGAAGCTCGGTTATCGGATGAGTACATGAAGAAACAGACGGGTCCAGGGATCGGGCTCACGATGGGTTGATTGAAGAGGGTACTGGTGGGAAGGTAATTGAATTGGGGCAATCTGGCAATTTTGTCGGATTCTGAAATATAGCAGCATGGAGTTGAACATTTACATGGCCCCTTCCCAGATGGTCTGATATCAGGAAAGAGGACCATTGAATGCATAAGCTGGTAACTTGGGCCTCAGAATTAGTACAAAGATAATCTGGAAGATTAACTAAACACAATGCCTCTCAGTGCAACTACTATACGCCTGTCTACATACACACTGGTGGGTGTCACCTCCCAGCAAGGGGGTCATCAAGTTGAATATGATAATGCCTGATAGTGCCTCGAATGTCTGATTCAATTGCTTGTCCTTGATTCTACAACGCGTAGCAGCTTAGGAGACCACACTTGTCTTGAACATGGATGCACGGATCTGAGTGGCATGCACAGCGGGGAACATCGGCAGAAAAACATGAATAGAAAACAAATCAGAGAATCATACCAACGACGAGTCCAGCATAGCGAGAACATGGAAATCCATGCAATGAAAAAGATTGCCACGCCAGTGTGTTCAGGAAAAATACTCACGGCAGGAAGGTTTTGCTTGAATGCAATCTCAAGACGAGCATCGAGTGTGTTGGAGCAGACCACTCGGCCATCCTTAGAAGCCATCACAACACCTCCGGCACTGCCACGGACTCAAAAGAGATTGGAGCCACAAGTTGGTTTGAGGATTTCATGGCACTCATTGCATGAAACTTCACCAAGAAGGAACAAAGATGACATAACAAAAAAAAATCGAGCAAATAAAGCTGGGATGTGGCATACCAGTGGGGGGCAGCAGGCAGAAACTTGACCGTATCCACATCCACTGTTGGCGCTGTTTGCTTGGTGACTGTCACATACTCCTGGATAGCGCCGGGGAGAGCAGCTTTCACAGCAGCAACATCAGCTTCACGGCATCTAAGCTGCACGGCGGACTCGTTCAGGCGTACAAGTCCCTGAAATAAAGAGGAACGATGGAGTCATACGAATATATCAGGCTTCGATCACGAGACTGAAAGCAAGAGGATCACCATATGAGAAACAAACGGGAGTTTAGAAGGAGAAACGCTAGCTATTAAGTGTCTCACCTGAGCAATCACATCCTTCAACAGTTCAGTGTATTTCTTGGTGTCACTAGAGACCTTCAGGAGCTCTTTCTCTGCTGCGGCCTTCATTTCTTTCACAATGGAGTCCTGAGCTTGCAGCACTTTCAATCGAGAGGCATTCAGCTGCTTAGAATAGTCGCTGTGTCAGCAAAAAAAAAAGGAGGATAGAAAAGGCCGCCATTACCTATCGAAGGGAAAACGAAGGTAAAATGCGGACCTCGAACGTAGTCAGAACTGGATGGATCGTGGATCTATAAAGAGCTTACATTTTCTTCGCAATCTCGACTTGCTTCTCCTTGCGCTCATATTCTTGACGGATCTTTCTCTTCTCCGCCTCTACAAGCTGCAGCTTTTCAATGTTGAACTCCTGAAAGAAACAAAGAAAAGTGACCACATTAGGGATCCAGCGATGTCACTCTGTCGCGAGAAAGGGCTCGAACTAGGGATCTGGAGCGTGGCGCGACGAATAATGTAGCTAGTAGCTATCCGAGCTTTATGCTATACCTCTTCCGCAGCAACGGCGATTTCGTTAGCCTTCTCCTCGGCCTCTTGCCGAATGAACTCCACCATCTGCTGCACCTGCTTCGAAACCTCGGCGCCCTGCATCTTGTCAAATACTACTAAATTCGCCTGGAGAAGTGGAGACCTGATTCGAATAAGAGGCTTCAGGCCAAATCTAGCCTAGTATCCCGGAATAATCTAGGCTCCAGTGAAGTAGCGTGGCTGCTCTGGAGGAGTCTGGACTGGGTGTTCCTGTTGTGTTGGCTGTGCTGTTGCTTTTGCTGCTGCCGCATCCCAGCAGGGCCAGCGAATGTGTGAAATTGTGGGTTTGGTCAGTTCTCGGTTCAGGCTCGGCATTCCGGGTGGCAAAACTTGGGTGTTCGGTGCGAAAGGGTATTGTAGTGATGAAAATCGAAGTAACGTGTTAGATAAAATCGTTCATCAGAGATAATCCCAATTATTTGTGAAGTAGAACAGGATTACAGCTTCAAATGCTGAGTGAGACTGTTGATTCCGTATCACATTTCAAAGCACAAGAAGCTTGACATTTCATGGGCGCTCTACATTGTGCTACGAATTCTTCACACAGCAGGCTTGTGCATGACAGGAAAGCCAAGAGTTTACTCTTCCTCCTCAGCACCTTCCACAGCAGCAGCAGCAGCCCGTCCAGCAATGCGGTCAAGATCACGCTGCCCGTCGGAGGTGATGCGACGCCCACTGCAAATACAATTCACACAGGCAAACATAAGAAAAATAAGACTATTACTGTTTTTTTCTCCGACACAGCAATGCTGAGAACAATGCACCCTCGCCTTGGGCAATCAGATCCTCATTTCCGTCCAGAAAGTCCTGCTCAGAAAAGGCTGAACACTCCCCATCCATTAGGCCTGCGGCATGAAAGCTTTTCCCAAACACGTCCACTCACCATTGGCGTCCTGCTTTGCAACGCCAACTATTTCCAACTGCTGCAGCACATGCTATGCGCTTTAAAGCAACAGCCCAGCCACGCAGTCACCACAGCATGACGCCACCAATGGCACTCCGTACATAGCGCCCCATCACACACAACAACCACCCTGTTCTCTCTCTCACCCCTTCACACACACTCACTGACCCGATGGCATCCTGTTCATTCCAGCTGCTGCAGCACGCGCTGCTGAGCCCCTTCCACTCACGCCCGCATACCACCTGCCACTCACTACCGTTCTGCGCTCTCTCACCCACTCGCCCGCACACACACACCCACCCGTTGGCGTCCTGCTCGACGATACCGATGGACTCCAGCTGCTGCAGCACGTGCCGGGCGACGGACCCGCTGCTCCTGCAGAAGTGCGACGGCCGCGACCCGTTGTTCTTCGGCCCGCCTGGGGGGGTAGAGGGGGGAGGGGAGGGAGGGAGGAGGAAATGAAGGAGGGGGATAGGAGAGGGATATGTTTTCGGAAGTCTCATAACTCGTGCCGGGCGACGGACCCGCTGCTCCTGCATAAGTACGACGGCCGCGACCCGTTGTTCTTTGGCCCGCGTGGGATGGGGGAGGATATGAGGAAGATATGTTGGTTTTAGGGAGGAGGATACAGAAGGGGGGTACGAGAAAGGGTACGGGAGGGGGGTATGGGAAGGAAGTAGGAGGATAATTACGGGGATATGATAGGGGTATACGTGAAAAGAATAAACGAGGGGAACGGAAGAGGGGATGTGGCCGACGAAACAGATTGCAGAGAAGAACGAAGGGACAAATGGAAGGCCCTGATGCGGGGGAAGACGAGAGGGACTAAGAAACAGCAGCCTCAGATATTACGTCCGCACACAGTGAGAGGCAAAGGCGGAGGCGGAGGAGAGAAAACAGGGAAGCAAACGGGGTGGAAACGATTGTGTGTGTGTGTGTTTTTTTTTCTCGCGTCACAATACCGTAGATCTTCTTGAAGGCACCAACTCCAACGCCAGGCTTGAGGTACACCTTGCGGGCCATGGAGGCTGCAGGAAAGACGAGGGGAAGAAGCAGGAAAGGAACAAGCAGCATCAGCAACGCGTGTTTCAACATTTGACGCCGTCTCAAGCCACGGAGGCACCGACTTCAACGCCAGGCATGAGGTACACCTTGCGAGCCATGGAGGCTGCAGGAGGGACGAGAATCACAACACATTAGGGAAAAGAACGCATGGGCGATAAGTGCAGTGGTGATTGTCAAGAAGGCTGTTGCGTTGTTCCAGCGCCAACACAAGATTGGTGTTAGAATTGACTATCAATGGACGTAAACAACCGGTCACGATACAGCTACCGCACGATCAAGAACCAGTCGTAAGTAACCCACGAGCCACGAAAAAAACAATCCTGCAGCTATTTCCTCACAGGAGGAAGCATTCAACGAGACGTGAGAAGGGAATGTAGAAAAGCAACCACCGTACTTCGTTCTGCCTGTTGTTGCCCCCAGTGGCATTCAGAGGCATAATCTTTTGAAGAGTCTATTTCTGAGGCTCCTAAAAATGTTTCCAATGCACGATGCATTGAGAGGAGATACGCACCAGCGCGGATGTAGTACCAATCGGGATCATAGGGGGCAAGTTCCTTGTAGGTTCCTGTCTTAACGATGTCAGCCCATGTGGGAACCTCAATCTGATGCGGTCAAACAAGCGGAGGAAGGAAAAAGGAAGAGGCGGGAGGGTGTTGGGGGGGGGGGGGGGGGTTGGGCGGGGGACGAGCAAGAATGAGGTTGAAAAAACCTGAAGCGAGCAGGAAAGACGGACCCCTAATGCGGACGAATGACCGAGATTAGGGCAAGAAAGGGATGAAGAGATGGAGGGAGGGAGGGAGGGAAATAAGGAGTTAAAACCGGGGAAAAGGAGGGGGGTAAGGGATGACGAGAGGAGTAAACATGCCGGAGACAGTGAGTGGTAGAGGGAGCGGCATTGCAGCACTGAGAGAAATGAACGAGGAGTGGGAGAAAGGCGTGGTGGAGAAATGGGGAGGCATTCTGCAAGCGTGTGCTGCCGAGAAACGTGGTGCGTAACGGTAGTCTGCGTAACCTGTTTCTGTTAACAGCATATAGTCTACCCGCGGGCTGCAGAAGAAGGCGCGCCCACACATGCGAGTCTCCTAACGCGTATGAACACTTTCAGTTCGCGTAACGCTTGATTCTTCTAGCGCGTACGGGCAAAGGAGATTCTAATGACGCGGCGTGATTGACGAGCCGAAAAACGCGAAACCCTAACACTGTTGACGGCGGCAGCTTCAGCGATCCCGTCCGGCAACAGCAGTTGCGGCGGCGTCGGCGCCTGATCGCACAAACTTTCGAGCCCAAGCTTGCCATAACGAAGCAATGAATGAATAAACGCTTAGGGCTGGTGGTTAACGGACCCAAGCACATCAACGGGCTGACTGGAATCCTCGCTACAAAGGCTTCGCTTGAGAGTCGACGCAAACCAGGTCAGCAGAAAAATCCCCTTAACAATGAGCCCCTGTCCCTCGCGTGATGGAAACCTAAACGCGCCATCTCCTCCCTGGACGTCACAATCTACCCGGTATTTGTCGAACCTGCAAATTAACTACCCCGCAATGGCTTTAGGTACGGTATCCAAAATCGCTTCTGGCGATCCAGAATTCGGAAAGCTTCCCACTCCTGCCTGCAGTTGACCATGCCCCTGGTTTGGAGAAATTCTAGGGATGTCCATGCCCCTGGACATGAACACAGCTACTCCCGATGGCCCTCGTTATTGTCACAATCATCACCTTGCCTGTGCGCTTCAAGTGAGCCGCATACGCCTTGACGAACGCATGCGGCGACACGTCCTTCACGGTTGTTCCTGCGGCCACCATCCTGCCCTTTTTCTTCTGGGATTAAGCTAAAATATTGAAAAAGAAACGACGCTCGTCTATGGTGCGGAGGAGAATGCGCGGCACCACGCAGGCCTATGGGGCCAGGGAGGATTCTGGCTCAAGGGCGGAAAAGGAGGTAGAGGAGAAGAGAGGAGAGCCAAAATACCGAGAATAGGTCAATGGCGGAGGGAGGAGGGCAGGGGAGGGAGAGAGGCGACGAATGGGGAAGGATAGGAGGGGAGAGGCAGTGAGGAGGGATGTGAGACAGGGGAGGGATGGAGGGGAGGGAAGCGCAAGCGATGAAAAAGGTTGGGGGAGTTTCCCCAGAAAGGCTGTGCTCGGGGGAGAATCGCGCGTGCTTGTGGGCAGGGAAATTTCGCGGCGAAGGATACATGTTTGGCGGAGACCTTGCGACAAGTTACTGAGTACGATGAGCAGTAATATAGCAGGGCGAAGGATGGTTGCCGAGGGATGTGGAGCTCGAGGCCGGTGGTGGAAAGCCACCCAAACAAATGAGTCGCACAATCGTCTATATGTTACAGAGATCATTTGAATTGATTCAAATTCTCTACTTGTATTGGTTGTAGCGACATAGTATTTCAAGCAGCCGAATTATGCACAAAATTTTGATGTGGAGTCACACACACACACAGGCTTTGCCATACATATTTTACGGAGATCATACGAGGAGACGCATACAGCAAGACATGCAAAGGCATCAACTCAGGAAAATACCACATTACACATTTGGGGAGGTGTCATGTGACCTCTCTAACGATGTATTCAGCAAAAAATCGTTTTGCCGACTCTGCATCCTTGGGAGGTGCATTCCCAGATAAGGCAGCTTGCCCTGCCAGGCGAACAAAAGTCCTGCGCAACCGTTGCAATTCCGGAAGACCAACGGGCCGCCGTAATACTATGTTGTTATTCGGTCCCAAATCTACAGTAAATGGTGATGAGGCGCCTCCTAGGGATGCCTGAGCATCCATCACAGCAGATATTACTTCCTGCTTGAAAAATAAAGGCAGAGGGGATGCAAGAGGAGTTTGGAATCGATGCGTGTGTGCGCACATGTACTGTGCATGTGTATACAGAGGGTGCGTGTGCTTCAGAAAGAGGAGGGAGGGTTGGGGGGGGTGAGGTGGTGAGGGGGAAGAGGTTCACGAATGGCAGTCATCAAGCTATCAGCATACTGCCCAGCACAGCAGGTATGGTGTACAGCATACAGCACTGACTTGGGCCACCTAAACCCTGGGCCTTCTTCTTACCTTGGTGGCTCGGTCCATCTCGTAGAGCACATTGGCATCTGATGGTGTGGCCTGGAACACCCAAAAGAAAGGGAGATTTGAACAAGCGTTGAAGCTACAAAGTTTAAGTAGCGCAGTCAAAGCTAAGGCTGCAGTCAGTGCAATAAAGTGCCAAGCCCACTTGTAGATGAGCAGCTGAATGAAACATGTGAGCATGCAATCTATGGCAAACAGTATGCCTCTGTCAAGAGAGGACTCACTGTCTGAGTCGCAACTGTTGGTTGCAAGGCCCTGCCTGCTCGCCCCTGTCCGTTTGCTGCTCCACTTCCTCCCACCAGCAGTGTCACCACCTCGCCTATAACCCGCTCTGCCTCCTCTGCTGCTTGCTCTGGCAGCAGGGGGATTGGGAGTAAGAAGAGGGGCATTCAAAAGGTATAAGAGGAGCAACATGCAGACAGACTCCGCCTCCTGTGTCCACCAGCAGTCCCGCAACTCACCATTCACTGCTCACCATTCACTGCTCACCATTCACTGCGCGCCATTCACCATTTAACACTACCACTGAAGCAACCACATCGGGATACCACCCACCAAGATGCATTGCCTTGCAAACTGCTGGCTGCATTGCACCATGCACCGCACTGCTATACAAAATACATAACATCACACTCACTGCATTCCATAGTGTCAAACATCGCGTTCACTGCAATACATAGTGTCATATGCACTGCATACCGGTGGCAGGATGAAGTTCAAAGAGGGGCGAGTCCCAGCGATTGCGGCCCACCGGCCTCTCGAATCGACCCAGCAAATCCTCCAAACTGATAAGGGGCGGAGGGGTGGAATGGGGGAGGAGGGTGGGATAACGGGCAGAGATTAGAAGAAGGGTGGCATGGGGAGGGGGAAGGATCGCGTGGAGGAGAGAATAGTTGGCGGAAGAAGATGGGAACGGGGGAGTGGAGGGGAGAGGGGGGGGTAGTTGGTTGGGAGGGGAGGACGAGGAGAGAGAGCAGGGTGGGGAAGTTCAGAGGAGGAGGAGAGAGAGGAATAGTGAAATTAATTACAAAAGAAAGTAGAAGCTAGGGATCCAGGGCTGTAGGGAAAAGTGGCAGGACACCCCTGCTTTGCGCGACCCTCAGAAGGATCCCAACAAAGCTCCCACGAACCAACACATCTCCGCACTCGCATATGGGGAGCGTAGCAGGGCTCCCCCGCGTCCCTTTTTAAGTCGACTCAAAAATAAGCTCCCACGAACCAACACATCTCCGCACTCACATATGGGGAGCGTAGCAGGGCTCCCCTGCGTCTCTGCGCCTGTCGTTCCACGCCCTTGCTGTCTCTGCCACCACGTCGCAATGCACCTGGCGGAATGAGGGGGGGGGGGGGGGGGGGGGGGGGGGAGACGGGGAAGAGGAAGGGGAAGGATAGGGGGGGGGTGCAGAGGGATGCAGAGGGATGCAAAAGCAGGGAATCCACAGGCTCACCACGCAGACACGCCGTTCTCACTCACCGCTCACACTCACTGCATCGCACTCACCACACAGTATTTGGTGGCAGCAGCACAGCTCGAATCAGTACCCCTTGTGAAATGTATGAAATTTCTTACAAATCCCTCCCACAAACGCACCACTCACCCCTCACGGCTCACACTCACCACACAGTATTTGGTGGCAGCAGCGCGTGCCAGGCACCACAGCTCGTATCGGTACCCCTTGATGGCGTTCAGAGAATCAACGACCACGATTCGATCCTTGCCGACCGCACGATCCACTTCAGATCGCAGCGATCCTCGCAGATTCTTCTCCGCTACCATGTCTGCACGGTTGACCGGGAATTGACCGGGAATTGACCGGGAATTGACCGGGAATTGACCGAGATTGACCGGGATTGACTGGGGAATGAATGAGTTTTGAGACGTCTCAAAATAGATCCTCGCAGATTCTTCTCGGCCACCATGTCTGCACGGTTGACCGGGAATTGACCGGGAATTGACCGAGGGATGAATAAGAAGTTACCCAAGGTTGTCGGGTGTGACGCAGCAAAGAAGTAATTACTTGTGTGTGAAAGTAACAGTGCTCCAATTTAGAACACTCCCAAAAACTCTTTCCAGAATAAAAGACGTACTTTGGTAGCCATCGTCTCGGCCTATGTGAAGCTGCTCCTCGCCTAGGAGGACCACCCTTAATCTTCTATCGCCGGGAGTGCTATTCTGTTGCTCGTTATTAGCAGCCTCGAGAGCCGCTACAAGCTGCCTCGCTACCGTAGTCTTGCCGCTGCACGGCTGGCCGCAAATCAGCACCAGCGCCATCCCTCGTCTGGCGAGTTGATTGGTGCAACTGTGTTTGTTTCGATCCCCCAGCGTGACTTCAAAACTTCCAAGCTCGCAATCGCAGCTGCATTGATCGCCAGTCGTGGCGACCAAGCCGTGAAGGGATCACAGTTTGCGGCGCATTACGGAGTGAGCCTGAAACAGGTTCGAGGAAATAATGTCTGTGCAATCTATTTGGAGTTCTAGTCCTAGAGTTGCTCGGTTTGATTATTCGTACAGTTGTCATACATATCAAGAATTGAGCGTACAGTTGTCATACACATCAAGAATTGAGATCTTTGTACAAGCATTGTAACGAAGCACGAATAGGGTAACCAAACCGAACACGTGACTGACACCAAACTTCTAGACGTCGTCGCGGTGTTACCGAGGCTCGGGAAAAATCGCAGACGTTCGCCACTTCTAGACGCGAAATCTCACATCTTCCTCTTTCCCCTCACCTTAGGATCTCCCCACCTCAGGCTGAATATTGGATTGGAATTTGTTTGCCACTAACATCAGCAGAAGGCCAACAGGGGACAGTAGCATTTGAATAATCATCCTCCAGACATCGACATAGCTCAATTGTGGGACACATTGTCGTGTCCGGTTGCTTCTTCGCCCTTTCTTTTCTTGAATTAAGCGCAGATTCTTTCGAAGCGTAGAGTTTTATACGCACATTGAAGAGCCCACTGAGGTATCACCCTCTCTCAGTTTCCTGCCTTTGTTAGGTAGTGAATCTGTCGCTCGAACTGTAGGATCTCTTTTGAAGAAGTCGGTATTGGACTGATCCGGAGCCATGGATTCGTCAGCTGCGGAATCGTCGCACGAGCCTTCTGCGACCGATGCCCCACCAACAGATGCAACAACTTTGGTACAGGCAACACCTGTACCGGATTCGGCTTCATCAGATACGCCTGCACCAGATACGCCTGCACCAGATACGCCTGCACCAGAGCATGCGGAGCCTGTAACGGTACAGTCTGACCAATCGCTGGCTGCAGCAGACGGTACACCAGTGACGTCAGACGCGCCCGTATCCTCGTCAGCAGGAGACGCAAGCGGTCCCATTTCTGCTAGCTCCGACGTTCAGCCGGCTCCTTCTGACATGGCTCCGTCAGTTGAGTCCCACGGTGATCCTGCCACGTCGTCTGGCCCTGCTGCAGCCGCCACGTCAACTGAGTCTGCGCGTGATCCTGCCACGTCATCCGGGCCTACTGCAACGAGTAGCCGCAGCGAAGGCGGATCGGAAGGGAGGGGAAGCAAGGCAAGCGGGGAAAGTGGCGGAGCGGAGAGAGGGGGGAGGGGGAGAGGTAGGGAACCTACCAGGACGGGCAGCAGCAGCAGCAGCGGCAGGTCCGCGAAGCCAGCCACTGACGCGGCAAGGCGGTACACCAGTGAGGCATCTGCTCCGCCACCCTCGCTACTGGAGCAGGCGCAGGCGTTACCCGGTTACTCGCTCTTCTCCAAGGGCCTCCAGTCGCTTCGCTCGTCGCTCGCCAGCCCTTCGCCTGACTCTTCTCCAAGCCCTGCGACAGGGAGCGCAGGTGGAGTTGGGGGAGCGGCAGCAGGACGAGGACGAGGAGCGGCGGGAGGGGGAGGGAGCGGAGAAAGGAGCAAAGGCGGCGTAGGTGGGAGAGGAAGCACGCCTGGTGCTACAACTGGTCCAGGAGGAGCAGCTGAAGCCGCAGCAGGAGGAAAAGGAGCAGCAGCAGGAGGAAGAGCTGGGGCAGCAGCAGCAGGGGGAGGAGGGGGAGGGGTTCCAGTGGTCCGCAGCGCATCAGGGGGAGCAGCAGGGCTGGGCGGGCTGGTGGGGGGAGCGGCAGTGGACAGCGCAGCAGTGCGCGAGTCCGCCAAGGAGGTGCTCAAGAGCGCGGAGAAGCTGCAGGAGAACGCGCGCGCTGCCCTGGGGTCGTTCTTCACGTCGCTCTCTGAGAAGGGCACGGGCACGCCTGGGGGGAGTGGCACTGGCAGTGCGAGCGGTGGGAGTGGGAGTGGCAGGCAGGCGGCAGCAGAGGCAGCGGCGGCGGCAGCAGGGGCAGCAGCTGCTGGGATGCAGCAGCTGTGGCAGTCGTTCTCGGTCTCGTCTGCTCCTGCTCCGGCTGTTGCTGTTCCTGGTGCGGGGAGGGGCAAGGGGAGAGGGAGGGCTGGTGATGGAGGAGGGAGAGGTGAGAGGCAGGGAGGGGCAAGTGGGGTTGGTGCGGGTGCAGAGGGAACCGGAAAGGGGGATGCTGGGGCGGGAGGAGGGAAGGGAGAAGGCAAGGCAGACGGGCAGGCAGAAGGGAAGGGAGAAGGGAAGGTGGCGGCAACAGTGATGGCCGGGGGCAGTGACGCAGGAGAGGGTGCAAAGGGAGGAGGAGCAAAGGAGGGGGAAGGAGAGAACGGGGCAGGGACAGAAACAGGGAAGGAAGGGCAAACGGCAGGAGATGCAGAATCGAAGGAAGTGGAGGGGGAGAAGGAGAAGGAGGGGGAGGAGAAGGAGGAAGGGGCGTTTGGGAAGGAAGGGGTGACTGAGAAGGCGGAGAAGGCGGGGGAGGAAGGGGAGGAGGGCGGGGAGGGGGATGTTGACGGGGGGGATGACTTGGTGGCGGAGATTTTGGAGTGGGCGGCGACTGCAGGGGAGGACGCGGATGAAGACACAGAGGCGGCGTTTGCTGCTGTCATGGATGCCCTGGGTAGTGAGGGCGAGGAGGAGGAGGACGGAGAGGAGGGCAAGGGTGGTAGTGGCAGTGGTGGTGATGCTGGTGCTGGTGGTGATGCTGGTGATGATGCTGGCGGTGAGGTAGGAACAGAGGCAGGGACTGAGGAAGGAGGAGGAGGAGGCGGCGTTAGGCTGAGCTCTGCTGACAAGGGGAAAGCGATCGCCACAGAAGAGGATGAATCGGCAGAGGCAAAAACACAGGCAGACAAAGAGGCGGAGAAACATGCAGAGGCAAAGAAGCAAGCAGAAGCAGAGGCTCAAGCGCAGAAGCAGGCTCAGTTAAAGGCTGAGAAGCTGGCTAAGGCACAGGCGACAGCACGTGCACAGGCGCAGGCACAGGAGCAAGCAGCAGCCGCAGGAGCAGCAGCAGCAGCGGCAGCAGCAGCAGCAGCCGCGACTGCAAGCCAAGCCCTGGGGTCTTTCACTAAGGGTTTCATGGAGGGTACAAGGGGGTGGGTGGAGGAGAGTAGGAAGGGTTTATTAGATGGGACTAAGGGCTTAGTTGAAGGGACTAAGGAGCTTGTAGGTGAAGGTACCAAGGGGTTTGTGATTGGGACGCGAGGGCTTATGGAGGCGACTAAAGAGTTGGTGGAGGAAGGGAGGAAGGAGATAGTGGAAGGGACGATGGAATGGGTGGAAGAGGGAAAGAAAGGGATCGAAAGTGGTACAAAGGTGTTGCAAGACGGTTCAAAGGTTATTCAGGATAGGACGAAGGGGCTTGTGGAGCGGTCGCAGAGTGCGGCGAAGGCGATTCAGACGCAGGCGAAGCACCTGGCGTCGCACAACAAGAGGCGGTTTCAGCAGGGCGGGTTTGACCTGGATATGACGTACATCACTGCTGGGGTTATCGCCATGGGGTTTCCCGCTGGGGGCGATGCGAATGCCGGCATCATGAGTATGGTGGAGGTGCGTTTGGATGTGACTGAGCATGGATGGATGGATGGATGGATGGATGGATGGATGGATGGATGGATGGATGGATGGATGGATGGATGGATGGATGGATGGATGGATGGATGGATGGGCGGCGGTGCATGAAGGTTTGTTACATGCACGTTCCTCAGGGGTCACGGACATGCCTCACCTTCTCTCAACTCATATCAACGTTTCTCCTCAGTACCCAATCTCCCCTTCTCTCCCCTCACTTCCTTCTCTCCGCTCTCCCCCATTTCCGTTGTGCATGCGACCAGGGTCTGTACCGCAACCATGTGACAGACGTGCTTCACTTCCTCGAGACATACCAATGCCAATTTCCCTTCTCTCCCCGCTCTTCCCTCTGCTCTCCCCCAACTCTTCTCCCTACCTGCCTGCCTACCAACCAGGGTCTGTACCGCAACCATGTGACAGACGTGCTTCACTTCCTCGAGACATACCACAAGGTTTGCCCTCACTCTCACCCTCATTCTTGTGCCGTCCACTCTAGTACCCTACCCACGTTAACACCCATTCTGCTACACACTCTACCACCACCCACTCTTATTTCCATGTTTCTCGTGTTTCTCTTCTTGCTGTTCCCCAGATTCAAGTTCCAACGCTCTAATTCCTCAACCCCCTACATATCACCAGCCTGTGCCCAGAGCCCCTCTAACTGTACGACCCCTCAATCTTCCACAGCCGCGTGGGGGTTGCAGCCTGCAGATGCTGCTGATTCAAAAGGCTCTCTGATCTGTCTGTGCTCTGCCCCCGTTTTGAGGCGCCTCAAAACTGGTTGCAGCCTGCAGATGCTGCTGACTCAAAAGGCTCTCTGACCTGTCTGTGCTCTGCCCCCGTTCGCGTAACCCATTGTTTCCTTTGCTTTTAACCCCCTCCCTTCCCGTGTTCCCTCATCCCAGGGTCGCTATATGATCATCAACCTGTGCTCGGAGCCGTTGTATCAATACGATCCATCGGTCTTCCACGGCCGTGTGGGGGCTGCAGCTAACTCAGTTCTTCGTGCTTTATTCCCTCAATCCCCTAACCGCCCTTTCACAACAGGTTCGCTACATGATCATCAACCTGTGCTCGGAGCCTTTGTATCAATACGACCCCTCAGTCTTCCACGGGCGTGTGGGGGCGTTCCCCATTCCCGAGGGGCAGGTGCCGCCCCTGCCCATCATCCTAAACTTTTGCCTGACTGCCCGGGCGTGGCTGAGTGCTTCTGAAGACAGGAGAAAGCCGATTGTGGGGGGACGGGCGAACGGGGTGGGGAAGGTTGGGCAGGAGGGAGAGGGGAAGACAGGTGAGGGGAAGGAGAAGGAAGAGGGTGAGGGGGAGGGTAGGGAGGAGGAGGGGCAGGGGATGAAGCAAGGGGGAGAGGAGGAAGGAAAGGACAGAGAGGAGGAGCATAGAGGGGGTGGGAAAGAGCTTGAGAACGGGTCAGGAGGGGAAGAGGGGGAGGGGAAGCTGGAGGTTGCGAGAAAGCAGGAAGGAGAGGAAAAGGGAAAAGGGAAGGAGTTGGTGGGAGGTGCTACAGGAGAGGATGTTGCTGAGGCTGAGGCAGGGAGCGGCAGTGGCAGTGGTGGCACTGCTGCCACAGCAGGGGGAAGTTCAGAAGCAGCAGTAGCATCAGCATCAGCATCAGCATCAGCATCAGAAGCATCATCATCCACAGGAGGCATAGCCCACGAGAGCA
Organism: Closterium sp. Yama58-4; assembly: GCA_947470075.1. Classification (NCBI taxonomy): domain Eukaryota; kingdom Viridiplantae; phylum Streptophyta; class Zygnematophyceae; order Desmidiales; family Closteriaceae; genus Closterium; species Closterium sp. Yama58-4. Next base: position 42,037 of record CANIUD010000537.1, on the reverse strand, counting down.
GCAGCAGTGTGCTTCATGAGAACAGCCCCATAGAGTGGAGTGATCGCATGTTGGTGATTCACTCCAAGGAGGGACTGGGCCGCACAGGCCTCATGACCTCATCTCTGCTGCTCTTCCTCAACGTATGTCTCCGCTTTGACTAAAGTCTTTGCCCACTGTTAGCTTGCTGCGGTTCGAATCCTTCTTTTTCCGCTCGGGCCTCATGGCTTCCTTGCTGCTGCTCTTCCTTAATGTATTCTCCTCCTCTGTTGAACCTTCTCCCCTGCCTCTTGCCAGCACCAATCTCGCAGAGCTACAGTACTACACAACAGCAGACGAGGCAATCGCGTTTCTCATTCCCTCACTCCCATTCAATTTTCCGCCAAACCCCCTTCGTCGCCCCACCACAGTACTATGCAACAGCAGACGAGGCGATAAACTATTTCAACGCCAAGCGATGCACCGATGGGAAGGCTCTTGTGCTGCCCAGCCAAAAGGTTTGTTCTGCTGCCCTCATTGCCTTGCCTCCAGATTTTGTACCAAAGTGACTCATGATTTCGCTCCCACATTTTTTTTTTTTTTTTTTTTTTGTTAATTTGCCCCCCATTCTCCTCATAAGCTACCTCTCCTCGCACTCACTCATCACTCCTCTCACCTGTCTGTACGTTGTATTTACTCCCTTTCCTCACACACCCCTCCGTCGAACCACTCCTTTACACCAGCGTTATGTGAAGTATCTTGAAGAGATTCTCAGGGTCAGACCCCTCCTTTGTACCGCCTTGCACCCCTGGTCACCTGTGTGTATCCCGCACCACTCCTTCACACCAGCGTTATGTGAAGTACTTTGAAGAGGTTCTAAGGGTCAGGCACGGAATCATCCCTCCACCCCGCAAGTAAGTACACGGTCAGGATTAACCCATCTGCTCACAGAAATCACCCATCCCCGCATTTTGCAAGTTACCAATAGCAAAAAGCAGAAAGTCTTCCTTCACAAAGAATGAATCGGCTCATATTGATCAATTCAAAAATCATCCAAGCCATGCCAGATTCATTCAAATTTTGGTTTCGCAATGAGCCAGCCCAGTGGGTTTTCTTTTGCACCCGAATTCAATCCGACCGTGTCCAATCCCGTTGCGCCAGGTGTCACATCCGTGGCCTTCGCATTCATCGCTGCCCCTACTGGGTGCGACCTGCCATTGTCGTCTCCGACCAATCAGGTGCGTCCACGTGTCATGCGATTCTGCAGGAGTGATTACTTCCGAATGATTTCCTTTCCAATTCTATACATGCTTCAAATGCCGGAATCTGTTATTGCTGAATGTGGTGAGTCGTCCCAAACCTGTCTGTCCCTTGAACATGCATTGTTGTGGCAATGCCTGCTGTTTCCTTGAGTTCACTCTAAGCTTGTCTCTCCTCCTGACATACATGGTCGTGGTGGCAATGCCTGGCAGGTGGTCTATTCAACTCCCGCAAGCATCCAAAGACTAAGGACTTCATGGTGAGAGAGCCCCCTGATCTTCCCTCTTTTTTCCTTCTCTCTTTTGTGCTTACAACCCCTTTCTTGTCGGAAGCATTTGCTTTTGAGTCGACTCAAAAGCTTTTTTCCTTCTCCCTTTTGCGCTTACAACCCCATTCTTGTCGGAAGCAAAAAGGAGCGAAAACGTTGTTGTAGAAAGTGTGTTTTTTGAGAATTCTAAAAAAACACACGCTCAAAAACGTTGTTGTAGCAAGGCCACACCAAGGGTTGTTAGATCAGCACAAGCTATTTCGAAGCTATGCTTGTTTGTTTCACTTCTGAGAAATCATAACCCTTCTGTGTCAATGCCTAGGGACCCTCACAATTACCCCTTGCTGCCTTCCTATTTCCCCCGTCCTCCCCCCCTCCCTCCTTCATCCAATAGCCGGAGGACATGTGGCACCAGTCGACACAGAGGGAGGGCGTGGTGGTATTTGCCCTGCCTGGCGAGCGCGGCCTGGCCCCCGTGGAGGGCGACTTCTGCCTCAAGTTCATCGACCGCAACGGGGACTTTTACTGGTGAGAAGACCCTTTTGCACGTATCTGAGGAAGGGAATCAGTGAAAAACAAACGAGGGGCTTCTGCCCTGCCTGGCGAGCGGGGCCTGGCCCCCGTGGAGGGCGACTTCTGCCTCAAGTTCATCGACCGCAACGGGGACTTTTACTGGTGAGAAGACCCTTTTGCACGTATCTGAGGAAGGGAATCAGTGAAAAACAAACGAGGGGTTTCTGCCCTGCCTGGCGAGCGGGGCCTGGCCCCCGTGGAGGGCGACTTCTGCCTCAAGTTCATCGACCGCAACGGGGACTTTTACTGGTGAGAAGACCCTTTTGCACGTATCTGAGGAAGGGAATCAGTGAAAAACAAACGAGGGGTTTCTGCCCTGCCTGGCGAGCACGGCCTGGCCCCCGTGGAGGGCGACTTCTGCCTCAAGTTCATCGACCGCAACGGGGACTTTTACTGGTGAGAAGACCCTTTTGCACGTATCTGAGGAAGGGAATCAGTGAAAAACAAACGAGGGGTTTCTGCCCTGCCTGGCGAGCGCGGCCTGGCCCCCGTGGAGGGCGACTTCTGCCTCGAGTTCATCGACCGCAACGGGGAATTTTACTGGTGAGAAGACGCTTTTGCACGTATCTGAGGAAGGGAATCAGTGAAAAACAAACGAGGGGTTTCTGCCCTGCCTGGCGAGCGGGGCCTGGCCCCCGTGGAGGGCGACTTCTGCCTCAAGTTCATCGACCGCAACGGGGACTTTTACTGGTGAGATGACCCTTTTGCACGTATCTGAGGAAGGGAATCAGTGAAAAACAAACGAGGGGTTTCTGCCCTGCCTGGCGAGCACGGCCTGGCCCCCGTGGAGGGCGACTTCTGCCTCAAGTTCATCGACCGCAACGGGGACTTTTACTGGTGAGAAGACCCTTTTGCACGTATCTGAGGAAGGGAATCAGTGAAAAACAAACGAGGGGTTTCTGCCCTGCCTGGCGAGCACGGCCTGGCCCCCGTGGAGGGCGACTTCTGCCTCAAGTTCATCGACCGCAACGGGGATTTCTACTGGTGAGGAGGAATCTTTTGCTCTCCTCTCCTCTGAGTGACAAGCTGGTGGTATTCGCCCTGCCAGGCGACCGCAGCTTGGCTCCTGTGTAGGGCGACTTCTGCCTCAAATTCATCGACCGCAACGGAGATTTCTACTGGTGAGAAGGTGTTTTTTTCGTTCTTTCTCTTGCATGCTCCTGAGTATTGAAGTGGTGGTGGTGGTGGCCCTACCTGTGGAGGGCGATTGCTGCCTTTACCGCCCCCCTCCCCTCCCTCCCTCCGTCCTTTCCTCAGTCCCTCCTTCCCTCCCTTGCTCCCTCTCACCTGTGTCCCTCTTTCCTTAACTCCCCCTTGTGTCTCCCCTCCCCTCTCGCCCCATTCCCGTATTCCCCAGCTGGCTCAACACAGGCATGATTCCCAACCGCCTTGTCATTCCGTGCCATGTGTCCATCCTCTTTCCCTTTCCCCCTCCTCTCTCCCTTTCTCCCTCTTTTTTGGTTGCTCCTCCCCTCTCGCCCCTCTTCCGTATTCCCCAGCTGGCTCAACACAGGCATGATGCCCAACCGCCTTGTCATTCCGTGTGAAGAATTCGACAACTTTGACAAGGTGAGTGAGTGGCGCAGCAGCACAGAGGATGACAAGTTGGCAAGTGATTTTTGAGAATTCTCAAAAATCACTCACAAGTTGGCAAGGTTAATGAGGTGTACAATGGGGGAGCGATGGGGGAGCAATGGGGGAGCAATGGGGGAGCAATGGGGGATCAATGGGGGAGCAATGGGGGAGCAATGGGGGAGCAATGGGGGAGCAATGGGGGAGCAATGGGGGAGCAATGGGGGAGCAATGGGGGAGCAATGGGGGAGCAATGGGGGAGCAATGGGGGAGCAATGGGGGAGCAATGGGGGAGCAATGGGGGAGTCTTTACGCTGCACTGTGCAAGTTGGCAAGTTGGCAAGGTTAACCCTGCACAGTGCAAGCTGACAAGTTGGCAAGTTGGCAAGGTTAACCTTGCACAGTGCAAGCTGGCAAGTTGGCAAGCTGGCAAGCTGGCAAGGTTAACCTTGCACAGTGCAGCGTAAAGACTCCCCCATTGCTTCCTGTCTGTCGCCCACCCTTGCACTGCTTCCCTCAGCGCCATCTCCCATCACAGCCAACCATAACAGCTCCCCGTTACCATAACACCTCCCCGTTACCATAACACCTCCCTGTTACCATAACACCTCCCCGTTACCATAACACCTCCCTGTTACCATAACACCTCCCCGTCACCTTAACACCTCCCCGTCACCATAACACCTCCCCGTCACCATAACACCTCCCTGTTATCATAACACCTCCTCGTTACCATAACGCCTTCCTTGTCACACCTGTCTCGGCTTGCCGCCCCTCTCCTTATCCCCTTCACCCCCACTGCTTGCTGCCCCTCTCCTTATCCCCTTCACCCCCACTGCTTGCTGCTCCCCCCAGCGCCATACCATATCCCCTCCCCAGGTGGATGGAGGTAATTCTTCTGCACCACACGCTTCCCCGCTATCATCCACTCACGCATCTTCCCCCTCTTCCCCCCACATTGCCCTTATGCTCGCCTGCAGCATCTTTCCCCTCTTTTCTCCATCCCCCCTCCTCCCCACCTCCCCATTCCTGTCACTCCCTCACTCCTCACCAACGCCGTCTCCCTTCGCCCGCGCTAAAAGTGGAGGTCATTCTGCTCGACCAGGACGACTTCGAGAATTCTCAAAATCTGAGTCGCTTTTGAGAATTCTCAAAATCTGAGTCGCTTTTGAGAATTCTCAAAATCTGAGTCGCTTTTGAGAATTCTCAAAATCTGTGTCGCTTTTGGGAATCTCAAAAACTGAGTCGCTTTTGAGAATTCTCAAAATCTGAGTCTCTTTTTGAGAATTCTCAGAAGGCTAAAAGTGGAGGTCATTCTGCTCGACCACGACGCTCCCCTGCCGCAACCCACTCTTTGCATCTTCCCCCGCTCTCTCCCCCACTTCCTTCCCCTCAATTTCATTGAGGTGATTTTTTACGCGCCTCAAAAATCACCTCAATGCACGTGGCTTTCTTCCCCTCACTTTCTTCCCCTCACTTTCTTCCCCTCACTTTCTTCCCCTCACTTTCTTCCCCTCACTTTCTTCCCCTCACTTTCTTCCCCTCACTTTCTTCCCCTCACTTAATTCCCCTCACTTAATTCCCCTCACTTAATTCCCCTCACTTAATTCCCCTCACTTAATTCCCCTCACTTAATTCCCCTCACTCTCTTCCCCCGCTCTCTTCCACAATTTCTCCCCCACTTTCTTCCCACTTTCATCAGCGCCGTCTCCCCTCGCCCGGGCTGCAAGTGGAGGTGATTCTGCTCGACCACGATGCTCCGCTGCCGCAACCCAAGAAGAAAGCCCCCTCTGTGCCTGCTACTGCTGCCACCTCGGCAGCTGCTAGCTCATATGCAGCAGGGAAGGGAGGAGCGACAGATGCCAAGGGGAAAGGCCTGGCTACAGCTGCAAGTGCTGCGCCTGCTGCGACCAAGGGTGAGTGCGATGAGGCGAGTGCTGGACTGTGCCTGCCCGCTACTGCTGCTGCCACCTCGGCGGCTGCTAGTTCATCTGCAGCTAGGACGCGGGGAGCGACAGCCACACTTGTCTTATAGGTATTGCTGACTTGTCTCAAGAACACTCTCTTATATCCTTTTTCCTTCCATTCTCCTCTCCCTTCCCTTCCACCCCCAGCCTCCTCAGGCTTTTCACTCGCAGCTTCCTTCCAGAGCTTCATGATAGGAGTGACAGCCAAGCTGTCGCTAGAGGTGCATGTTAAGCTCCCTCCTCCCTTCTCCTTAGTTCCCCCTTTCCTTCCCTCCCTTCCACCCCCAGCCTCCTCAGGCTTCTGCCTTGCAGCCTCCTTCCAGAGCTTCATGATGGGAGCGACAGCCAAGCTGATGCTTGAGGCGCACGTAAATATCTCTTCTCCTTTCTCCTCCCTTCCCCCCTGCCCCCCTCCCACGCCCAGCCTCCTCAGGCTTCTCACTCGCAGCTTCCTTCCAGAGCTTCATGATGGGAGCAACAGCCAAGCCCCAGGCCACGTCCCAGCAGCAGCAGCAGCAGCAGAAGGGGAAGCAGCAAGCAGCAGCATCTTCCTCAGCCGCAGCAGGCTCTCGAACCGCCTCGTCTGGCGGCACTGCTGCTGCTGGTGTTGGTGGTGTTGGTGGTGCTAGTGCTGCTGCAGGGGGGCCAAAACACTCGCTTGAGGGTGGTAGTGGCACCGTAAAATCAAGGGGGGTGGGCGGAAGGAGGGCAGAGGAGGAGGACGATATGCATCCAGACATCTTCAGTGATAGCGATGACGATGATGATGAGAGGGGGGAGGAGGAGAAGGAAGAGGTGGGGAGGGGGCGTGGAGCAGGGAGGGTGGGTAAGGAGAGAAGGGAGACTCCTCCTCTGATCGGACTCGAGGAGGCTCCTGGTGTTCCCTCACCTGCAGCAGGGGTGACAGCGGGAGGTGCAGCACCAGCAGCAGCATTGGGAAGAATTGGTTCCCCAGTGGGTTCCGGCCTGAGCTTGACCTCACTGGGAGCAGCAACTGCAGCAGCTGCTGCTGCTGCTTCCAGCCCTGTTACAGCAGGAGCATCAGGAGCAGGAGCAGCTGGAGGAATGATTGGGAGAGCCCCGTCGCCGCTCCGCGGCCCATCCAACCCGGTAACCGCTGGTAACCAGGCGGTGGTAACCAGCGCAAGCCCGAGCTTCAGTCCCAGTCCCAGCCCGTCTCTGTCTGCTGTGGCTGCTGACCCGTCTGCCCTCTTCATGGGAAGCCCTCTGCGTAATGCCTCTGGCCCTGGGACACAGGCAGGGGCAGGGGGGTTGGCAGCAGGGACAGGGGCAGTGATTACAGGAAGCACTGCTGCTGCTGCTGCCGGTTCTGCCAGTCCTGCTGTGAAAGCTGTTGCTGCTGCAGCAGCGGCCAAGCCAGCAGTGGCAGCGGGGGTGGGGGTGGGGGAGAGCAAGGAAAAGGACCTTCAGTTCTTTGGGCCATCGAGCGACTTTGCCATTGCTGCTGCCAGTGCTGCTGATGCTTCGGTGTTCTCCTTTGGTGATGACGAGGATGACCTAGAGGATTTCTAGGAGCACCAGCAGATTTTTTATCATTGATGCTGCTGAATATAGTAGTGGTACTGGTAATACAAACTTCTGTCGTTACTGCAGGTCGAGAGATAGTGAAGTTGATGCAACAGGCCATCATTCCATGAAGAAACTGCTGAAATAAAACCCAGCACCAACAAATTAGACGTATAGGAAACATGCTTCTGAGGCAACTGTCGAAATAAAACCCAGCAGCACGAGCACTGGCTTGTAAAGGTGAGAAAAAGATGTACACGAAACAAGCTTCTAAAGAAAGAATATATGGCTTGTAATGGCACTAGCAGGGATTAGGTACAGTAAGAAGGTGGAACAGAAGAGTAGTCTCGCCACAACTTCCCCGCTACTCAATTATCAACATGCGCTCAAGCTCCCTCATTTGAAGAACCCCTTGCGGCGGCCAAAAAACCCCTTGCGCTTATACTTGTGCTTGTAATGATGCCCGTGGTAACCGTGCCCATGGTGGTGTACCACCACAGGGGGAGCCCCATACCCATACGGGCCAGTAGGAGGGGGAGGATACCCATACGGCGCAGGGGGGTAATGGCTATGGCTATGCGCATGCGCACCCGCATATGCTGCTGCTGATCCTACCAATGCTCCCACTGCTCCCAGCACAGTGTTAACTGAAGAGGAGACGCTTGGAGGCTTGGAGTAGGCAGGAGGGGCGGTGTGAGCGGCAGGGTAAGGGGCGGGGGCGCTCTGGGGGTAAGGGGCAGGGTAGGAGGAGGCGGGGGGGTAAGGGGAGGCGGCTGGGGGAGGGGCGGAGGAGGATGGGGGAGGGTAGGCGGATGGGGGAGGGGTGGGGTAGCCTGGGGCGGGAGGGTAGGGGTTTGGTGGGCCGGATGGGGGCGGGTAGGGTGACCCTGTTGGGTATGCTGGGGCTGGGGGGTATGGTGCGGTGGGGTACGGTGCAGGTGGGTATCCTCCGGGTGCCCTAGCCTGGGGTGAGGAGTTGGGGGGGGGGGTGGGGGGAGGATGGGGGGGTAAGGGGGAGAGGAAGTGTTGAGATGGATGGGAGAGGGAAGGGGAAGTGATTTGATAAGCAGGAAAGCAAGACTTGAGGTGGGTATGATTAGAGAATAGTGCAGGGGGGAAGGAGCATTGGGGAAGGAGCATTGGGAGAAGATGGACGGAGGGGAATGTGAATGTGGAGAAGGTGCATGGGGGGGTGGGGAGAGGAGGGAGATGGGAAGGGGAGGGGGGAAAGGGCGTCTGCACTTACTCCAGGAGCCTTGATGATCAAATGAAGGCTGCCGCGTTGCCTGCAATAACAGATCAAACCGGGGAAGGAAAAACATCAGAAGGTTATTCGGCAGAGACACTAGCAGCGTGAAGTCACAGCACAGCACAGACACTGGCAGTGAGTAGTCAGCCTAGAAACACGTATGAGTGGTATAGTGTATGTGACATGTGTAGTTTAGAACACTGAGCATGTATGACAACACTTCAGGCCTACAGAGAGCGCTTGACAACAATAATTACGGAATATTTACAGTATAACATCTACAGTAGTTTACTCACTTCTGGCTCTTGGTGTAAACGAGGTGCCACATGTCCCACACGCCCGCGGAGAACGCGAGACCAAAAAACTACAGTGAATTCATATTAACATCTGCTACAGTAGTTACTCACTTCTGGCTCTTGGTGTAGACGGGGTGCCACATGTCCCAAATGCCCATGGAGAACGCCTGACGGAAGTTCACGCGGCAGCTACCAATCACGTCGTCGCGCCCCAGGTTGTCATTCCACAGCACCGCAGAGAACTCCTCCACACCTGGGAGCAGCTGCAGGTGGAACGTGGAGTTGAATGCAGGCGTGGTGCCGCCATCTGTGGGAATGAATGGGTGGGGGAGGAGGGGAAGGAGAAGGCGGGAGCAACTGCGGGTGGAATGGAATGTGGAGTTGAAAGCAGGAGTGGTGCCACCATCTGATCAGAGTGTTTTTGAGAAATTCTCAAAAACACCCTGCAGGAGTGGTGCCGCCATCTGATCAGATCGAAAGTGAAGGGGAAGCGGGACGGTGGGTGGCGAGGTTGGCGGACGTGGGGTGGGATAAGGGCGAGCGGGAAGGTGAGCAGGGAGTAGGGGCAGGGCATGGAGAGGAGGAGGATCAGGATGATAAGGGAAAGGATAAAGGCTATCTGTGATTTTTGAGGCGCCTCAAAAGAAATCTGTGATAGTAACAATAACGTCTTTTTCCAAGAAGCACTACCCTCGCTTTCACAAAGCACAAGTCACTATGTTTCAGATGATTTCGTTACACGCACATCCCAGTGCTTTCGTTACATGCACCCGAATCTTTCGAACACACCTCAATCTCTCACGCACACCCGATCGCACATACCCACGACGAGACATTCCCAACACTACGCGCCCGCGTCCGCACCGCGCCTGCGCCCACACACGCACGCACGTCCTTACACGTATCGCCCATACCACAATCTTTCGCGCATGCCTTTATCTGTCTTGGTGCGGAACCGTTGCGAACCGTACTCCACCACGACGTATGGGTCCTGCTTCGTGAAGAGCTCCTTGTCCTTGAGCCCCGACGCTCCCACCACTGGCGGGTAAAGCAGCGCACACACCAAGTTTCGCGGATAGGGGATAGGCGCGGATTGAGGATGGCGGAAATACGGGTGGCGGAGATAGGGGGAAAAGACAGTTGAGACAAGATGAGACGAGACGCGACAAGATGAAAGGAAGGAAGCGATGCCAGGGGTGCAACTGCGGGAATAAAAGGACAAAAAGACTCAAAAGCTGAACAGGACTCAAATCTTAAAAGGGTGGCGTGTATGCAAATATTCAGCACACGAGCAGGAAACTACAGGTGTCATTTCGGAAGACTGTCCAGCAAACTCTTCAGGTGTCTTATTCAGGTGCTCCCTGAGTCCGTCTCAATCTCCGACCTAACGACCAGGAAAAAAGCCTGGATTCGAACACTCGCTCTCACCGGTGAGCTCCAACACGCCGCTCATGGCGGCTCGTGACGGACCAAGCTGCTCCCTTAATAGTGCGCTTCGAAGCGAAACGAGAGACCACGGTCGACTGTAGTATCCCCTGGCAAATCGTTTCACAACGCACTACGACGGGCTAGTTACAACGCCAACCACCCTCCGGCAGCAGCAGTACGCTAGTCACACCAAGGTTTGCAGCTCGCCAATAATAAGTGACTGGGTCACAGGCAGGAGATGAAACTGGAGTTCTGGACTGGATATGTTGGGGTGCGGGGACGCTGGGTTGGGTTGGAATTTGGGATGCCTAGAGACCTCCGCGATTTGGGGAAGATATCAGGGTTTCACCCCACCCATCCTCCCCCTGTTGCTTCAGTTCAGTCGGCAACTTTTTTGTTTGACGCGGCATTTTTCCAAGCTGACGTGACGTGTAGGCTTGGGTTAGGTTGGAAGTGGCGGGCTTTTTTCTGATTTGACGTGAACCTCCTTCCACACGTGTCTCCACATGTTCCCAGCATCTTCACTAGACGTTTCATCCACTGCCTGCGATTCCGTTACAGGCAAGCGCAACAACATATAAAAGAATCAAGTGCACGAAACAGGATGGTAAGACAAGACACCTAATAATACACAATGCTGGCTAGTGCAACCTTGCTTACATCACTAATGCTATTTTATGCGCACGCCTGCCCACAAGGATGAGTGGAGTGGAGAGCGGGCTGGAATTGAGTGACAATAAACATACCCTAGACCTTTAAAATGTAACTCAGGAATCCCATCGTAATTCCTCCTCCTGCCCCTCTTGCAATATCTGTCGCATCTTTCGTACCAGCTCGAGCTTCTCCTCTCGACTCCCCCTGACCAAGCATAAACATAAAAAAAAAAACAAGAGACCAGGACAAATGAGTGAGAGGAAAGAGAAGGAAAACAGAACCGTAAACCAAAACCATAGAACACAAGTTTCTAAAAATCAAAACGAGTCAGTTCATTTAATCAACCCTCAACCATGACTCATCACCATCTTACCCTTCGTTTGGCGGTAACACCCCACCACCGCTCGCGTTACTGCTGCCACAGCTGTGGCTGTTGGGTTGAGAGCCCTTGTGGTGTGACCCGCGATTGCTGCCGTCATCATCAGAGGCGGAGGGGGAGGAGCGAGAGGAGGAGGACAGGGGTGCTTGGCCCTGGGACTGGCCCTGAGATTGGGACTGGTTCTGGTGTTGGTGCTGGGAATGGGATTGGGACCGCTTCTGTTGTGCAGCGGAGGGTATCGAGCTGTAGTCTTTGTCTGCTCACATAATTGGGCGGAAAAATTGGGAAGCGCATTGGTCAGAGAGATAGGCCGAGGATTGAGCAGGGAGCTGGGCAGGGAATAGGAAATATCATGTGGGATGTGACATGTGGGATGTGGCATATGGGATGTGACATGTGGGATGTGGCATATGGGATGTGACATGTGGGATGTGGGATGTGGCAGGTGGCATGTGAGAGCAGCGTACCGAGATAGATGGCGTGGAGGGCATGGGCCACATCCGCCATGGAGGGGCGGGAGAGCGGGTCAAAGAGGATGCACGAGTGAGCCAGCTCTGCAAAGCGGATCAGCGACGCACTAATCGGCCTCTGCCTCCCAGCACTGCCACCCCCAGCGCCGCTACTGCTGGTGGTTGTTGTGGTGCTGTTGCTGCTGCTACTGCTGCCGCTGCTGCTGTTGCTTGTGGTGGTGCTGGCGCTGGTGGCGCTGATGCTGCTCGACCCGGTGCAGGTACCAGCTGCCTCTGCACTTGAAGCGTCACCGCTCCCACCCGCACCAGCAGCACCACTGGCAGCAATAGCGGCAGCGGCGGCGGCGGCAGCAGCGACGGCAGCAGGGCCTGTGGGAGTGGAGCCGGCTTGCGCTGCCAGGACGTCCGGGTCGATCAGCTCCTCCCACCGCTTCTGTTCACACAGTGGCGTCACCTGCATGCAGCATGGACGAATGAGAAAAGGAGACTAGTTAGTTGGTTTTTGAGAGTTATAAGATATCAAATTTGGCTGCAAGGGAGTCTGGCTCGATCAGCTCCTTCGACGGAATGGCGTGCAGCATGGAGTGAGTGCCGTACGAGACGGATTTCTTCAGTCGACCCAAAAATGTGGTGCAAGGACGTGCAGACCCTGAACAATGCTGGTGTTCCTGTATCTATCAGATGCTGCAAATTATATCTTCTGGTCTTTGAGAATTCTCAAAAACCTGCTGCAAATTATATCCTCTACAGTGAAAATGCGGCGATGTCATGCAGTGAGAATATGTGCAGTCACAGGTGCTGAAGAGACGAGACATACCCAGTGCACGAGCTGCATGCCATCGGGCAAGACAGGGACGCGCCCCGTGATGAGCTCAAAGAGCACCACTCCAAAGCTGGGGGAAAGGGAGAAAGTGATGGCAAGGGAATGACAGGGACAGGGACGCATTTCTTGATAAGCTCAAAGAGAACGACTCCGAACGACCACGCACCTATGCACTCCGAATGCGTCCAGGCTCCCTTCCTCCAACCAGCAACTTCCATTCATTATAACAACACCCTCGTTACAAGCACCCACCACCCACCTGTACACGTCAGTGGCAGAGCTGATTTCCCCAGTCATCAGAATCTCCGGAGCCATGTGCCCGTGAGTGCCCATGGCCACGTCAACGCTCTCTCCCAGCCGCTCCACCAGCTCCCCAGTCACTGGGTCCTCCACCTTGATTGTCTGCTTTATCAGCTTCGCACACCCGAAATCCGCCACCTAAGTGTGTGCGTAGAGGGAGACGGAGGAAGAAAGGGAACATATTTGTTGGCCCGTCACTGGGTCCTCCACCTTGATGGTCTGCTTTATCAGCTTCGCACACCCAAAGTCCGCCACCTGTCCACGCAGAAAGAATGGGCAATCATGTAGAGACACTGAGGCGAGTTGGCGGGGAATAAGAGAGAATCGTCCTCTCCTCACCCTTGTTTGCATGCTCTCCACCTTGATGGTGCGCCGGATCAGCTTCGCACATCCAAAATCCGCCACCTTAGGCGCTCAGGGGTTCAAACGGGTGCTCTGGTGGAGAACACTAGCAGAAGAATAAGACTCACTCGCACATCATCATACCCCTCTTCAATGTACACACTCCGTCAATCCACCCACCTTGGCAGCAAAATTATCCGTGAGAAGGATGTTGGACGACTTGATGTCGCGGTGGAGGATCTGGGGCCTCTGCGAGTGCAGGTACTGCAGCCCCCTCGCCGACCCCACTGCTATCCGCAGCCGCCGCTCCCATGACAGCGGCCCATTCTCTTCTCTCTTCTTACCTGCCATAGCAGGAACGGGGAGAGGGGGAGGGAGGGGCGGGGGAATGGGACAAGGGGTGAGTGCACCACGCATGTGCACTCGGCGTTTAGAATTCTCAAAAAGGACTCTTATCGAGCTGGGGCCTCTGCGAGTGCAGGTACTGCAGCCCCCTCGCTGACCCCACAGCTATCCGTAGCCGCCGCTCCCATGACAGCGGCCCATTCTCCTCCCTCTTCTTGCCTGGTATTGGGGGGAGAGGGGGGACGCGGGAAAGAGGTGAGAAGGCTGAAACATGTGAAGTGATGTTGAGCCGTTGCATGCGGTCGGTGAGGTGAGCTGTTGGCCAGGGACTGGTGCTATACCCTGTGACATGTGGCCTGGGATGGTGGGGAGAGAGGGAGAGGCGGATTGGAGGAAAGAGGTGAGAAGGCTGAAACATTTGCAGTGACGTTGAGCCGTTGCATTGCATGTGGTCGGTGAGGCGAGCTGTTGGGCAGAAAACGGTAAACCAGGACGCAGAACAGCAATGCAGCGAGAAACCTATCAAGCAACTCACTCACACAACACAGCCATCACTCTCACCAGCCAGTGCCACCAACACATTGTCATCATCACTGCAACCCACCGTGCATGTGGTCCGTGAGTGAGCCGTTGGGCAGGAACTGGTAGACCAGCAGGCGCTGCTGTGATCGCATGCAGAACCCAAACAGCTTCACCTGCTCGGGGGAAAGGGGTGGGTGGGTGGAGAGAGGAGAGGAGAGGGGTGGGCTGGTGTGGATAAGGGATAGAGACAGAGGGGTGAGAGGACGGATAGAGAGAGGAGATAGGAGGATTATGCATGTCGTGTCATTTCAGCTGCTGCTGAAACCCACTTAGTCACGAGCATTTTTTAATCACAGTCTCAGCAGCTGCTTCTGCTCTCAACAGCAGAGCCTAGAAGCAGTCTCAGCTCAGCTGGTGCTGGTGACAAGCAGCTGCTGGTGAGATGGTGACAGCTGTTCCCACCAGCTGTCGCCTGGAGCACAAACATCTGGTGAGCCGAGACACCAGTGTATGTTTTTTGAGAATTATAAAAAAACTCACCAGCTGTCGCCTGGGGAGCACAAACACCTGGTGTGCCGAGACCCCAGTCTCACCAGGTGTTTGTGCTCCAGGCGGCTGAGCAACTCCAGCTCAATGTGAACTCCCCATCGCGTTTTAAACTGACTCGTTGTGCATACATAACAGGTGTTACCAACCACCACCATCTCACCAAGTGTCCCATCTCACCAGGTGTTTGTGCTCCAGGCGGCTGAGCAGCTCCAGCTCAATCGTGAACTCCTCATCGCGTTTTGAGATGTATCAAAACTGACTCGTTGTGCATACATAACAGGTGTTACCACCATCTCACCGAGTGTGATCTCCCATCTCACCAGGTGTTTGTGCTCTAGTCGGCTGAGCAGCTCCAGCTCAATCGTGAACTCCTCATCGCCCTGCGACCCGCCCCTTGTCAGCACCTTCACCGCCACCACCTGGAAAGGAGGGGGGGCGCGGGGGGGGAGGGGGAAGAGTGGGTGGTTACACAGAGGGGCGAACTCCTCATCGCCCTGCGACCCGCCCCTCGTCAGCACCTTCACCGCCACCAACTGGAAACGGGGGGAAGGGGAGGAGGGGAGGAGGGGGGCCGGGGAGTGGGATGAGTGGGTAGTTTCACATAGGGGCGAATCTCGTCATCGCCCTGTGACCCACCCCTCGTCAGCACCTTCACCGCCACCACCTGGAAATGGGGGGAGAAGGTGGAGGGAAGGAGGGACAGTATGTGTAGTAGACCTTCCCAAAGCCGCCCTAGACCAGCACATCGGCCTTGTAAGCCCTCTCATGGAAAGCGTCAAGAAAAGCTTACAGCACCTAGAGCCCATATCCTTAAAGCCCCCACCTGCGCTGGCTGCACTGGCAGCACCCCATAGTAGACCTTCCCAAAGCCGCCCTGGCCCAGCACATTCGCTTCGTCGAAATTCCCCGTTGCCAGCTGTGATGGTGGCAGAAGGGTGAGGGGAGGGAGAGGGGAGAGAGAGAGTGAGAGGGAAGGCAGATAATTACTCCAAGCGCAATATCCCATCCCCCATGCACCATTGCCTATGCTCTCCACCCCAGGCATCATGCCCACGGCCCCATGCCCCTACGCCCTATGTGTGAGTGTGAAAGTGAGCATGAGTAAGTGTGAGTGTGAGCACGAGTGTGAGTGCAAGCATGCCTCAATGTGTGTGAGTGTGAGCATAAGAGTGACTGTGAACACGAGTGGGAGGGTGAGCATGCTTACCTGGAGCTCAGAGTATTGGAAGTGAGTGCGCTTGGGTGCGGGCAGGTCCCCAAAGGTTTTCTCTGGCCGTTCAGGCCCGTCCTTGTGCCTTGAGAGTGTGAGCGACCTGCAAGCATGACAAGGTTGCCAGAAAAGAGGGAAAGCAAACGGGGGGTGAACCGTAGAAGCAAGGACAGACACAGAAGGAACAGAAGGACTCTCTACACGTAGCAAGGACACACACAGAAGGAACAGAAGGACTCTCTACACGTAGCAAGGACAGACACAGAAGGAACAAGGGATGATTTTCCACACCACCTTGCCATGGCATGGCAGAAATGACTTGGCACGGCAGGCATGGCAACATGGTATGTACCCTTCCCCTTCCCCACCGTGGCATGGAGGGCATGGAGAGCGACGGCATGGAGCGTTCCTTCTCAGTCGCAGACCGGCCAGGTTTGGGCGGTCTCTTCCCCACTGTCGCACTGATGCCCGCCCCCGCTGCGCTGATCCCCGCCCCTGCTACACTCAGCCCTGCCGCGCCTGCATAGCTTATTCCTGCGCCTGCTGAGCTGGCTGTGGTGGGTGGTGACAGGCAGAGGGGAGGCGGGGGAGAAGAGGGGAGGAGGGGCGGAGACGAAAAGTAAGTTGCCCGCCCCTGCTGCCTTCAGCCCTGCCGCGCCCATATAGCTTATTCCCGCTCCTGCTGAACTGGCTGTGGTGGGTGGTGACAGGCAGAGGGGAGGCGGGGGAGAAGAGGGGAGGAGAGGGGCAGGGACGAAAGTAAGTTGCCCGCCCCTGCTACACTCAGCCCTGCCGCGCCCATATAGCTTATTCCCACTCCTGCTGAACTGGCTGTGGTTGGTCGGAGAAGTACGGGGGGAGGACGAGTGGGGGAGAGGACGGGTGGGGGAGAGGACGGGTGAGGGAGAGCGGACAGGGAATTGAGGAGAATGGGTGAGGGGAAAGAAATCATCAAGCGAAATGCAATAATCAATTCCCTTAGAAATCACCTCGAAGGACGTACCTGACTTCTTGAGCAGGGTGGTCAGCTTTGGCACCAGATCCTTGCCCTGCTTCTTGATGTTGCGCAGCGACAGATTCCTGTCAAGCGAGATTTGCTGCTCTGCCTTCTTCACCTGCAGACTCAGATTCCGGGCCAGCGCTATCCCTGACAGACCCCCACCTCCTCCCCCTCCTCCACCTCCACCACCTCCCCCTCCATTCCCGGCTGCACCTCCCTTACCAGCAGCCTCTGTACTCGCACCTGAAGCAGCCCCTGCTGCCGCCCCTGCACCAGCATCAGAACCAGCATCGACAGAAGGTGGTACACTCGAATCCCCTCCTGTTGCTCCTCCTGTTCCTCCTGCGCCCTCCTCGTTCTCCCTGCTGTCACCTGCACCCGCTGCTCCGCTAACCAGAGCAGCAGCTGCAACCAGATCGCCCTCCCCATTCCGCCCACTCCCCACACGTCCCTCTCCGCCCTCCTGCTTCCCCTCCTCCGCGTTCCCCACCCCACCTCCAGCGCCAACACCAACTCCTTCCTGAGATCGCCCTGTGTCGCTGCCTAGACCTGCCCTTGCTAATTCTTCTCCCCCTACGCGCCCGTCGGCCCTTCCTGCTGAATGCTCTCCCCCGCTCTGCTGCTCCGCGCCCGCCTGCGCGGACATCCGCCCTCCTGCACCGTTCTCAACCCCTTGGTTTCTCCCATACGCCCCAAGACCACCAGCAGCAGGCGAGAGAGCACTAGCTGAAGCGGTGGCGGCAGAAGCGCCAGCAGCACCAGCAGCAGCACCGGCAACAGCACCGGCAGCACCCGCTGCACCTCCAGCGTAGCCTCGTCCAGGGGATGCTTTGCCCGGACTGGCACAGCCGCGGGTGGGAGAGGCACGGCCCGAACCAGGTGAGAGGCGCGCAAGCGTAGGAGACACGTGCCCGTGACCAGGTGACACATGCCCCAGGCTACCGCTGCTGCTGGAGAGCCCATGCTGCCCATACTGCCCCTGCTGCCCCTGCTGTCCCTGCTGTCCGTACTGCCCGTACTGCCCTTGTTGCCCCTGCTGCCCATACGCCCCACCGCCCCCATAGCCAGCAGCAGGAGCCCCACCACCTGAGACGCCAGGGGCAGCGCTTCTGAGAGGCGAGGAGCAATCGTGGCGACCAGCAGCGGCAGAGTGGAGAGGAGAGCGGTCACCTGATGCAAAGGCTGTGACTGAGGCAGAGGCAAAGACGGCGCCACGTGCAGGGGAGAGAGAGGAGGAGCGGCGCCTCATTTCCTCTTGGTGCCGTGGGGAGTGAAACTCTGGCACAGAATTTCTCAGCTGACGATTGTACCCTGGCTCCTGCTGCTGCTGCTGCTGCTGCTGCTGCTGCTGCTGCTGGTGTTGCTGCTGTGGTTGCTGCTGCAGCGGCAGTTGTTGTTGCTGAAGGGGCTGGTCTTGGTAGGGTTGTAGATGCGGCTGTGGCTGCTGCTGGCGTAACTGCTGCTGCTGGTAGTACTGCTGTTGCTGAAGGTACTCATGAGGGTATTGCTGCTGGTAAAGCTGCTGCGGCTGATGCCCCTCCGTGTACTGCTGCTGCTGCTGCTGCACCATATGGTAACCCTGCTGCAGCTGCATCTGCTGCTGCATTTCCTGAACACCAACCCCCAGCTGACCGCTCTCCACCACCCATGCACCATCACCCACCTCCACCGCATCCAACTCCTCCAAATCATCCACAGCATACGCCTCCAGTACCCCATCCTCGTCCTCCTCCGCTTCCGGCCCGCCATACATCGCTTCCCCCTGCGCCTCCACCCTTCTCTCCCAACTGCTTCCCCCCATCACTCCCTGCCCAAACCCCTGTCCTGCACCCTGCCCGGCCGTTTGCCCTATCCCCTGCTCCCACCCTTGCCCTGCCGTCTGCGCTCCCCTCGCCCTCCCCTGCCCCCCTGCTGGTACTGCCGACCCTGTTGATGACGTAGAAGCGGATTTTCTCCACCCGCCAGATCCAGTCTTTTTCCCCGTGTTCCCCAACAGAACATCCATAGCAGCAGGCGGAACCGACGTCAAAAACTCCTCCCCGTCGTCCTCCTCCTCCTCCTCTTCCGCCGAATCCGACAAACCCACAGACGCGGACCGCTGCACTCTTCCCCCGCCCCCGCCTCCGCTGCTCACGCGCGGAACCCCGCGCCTGGCGGAACCCGAGCGGCTCCTGCTTCCGCTGCGCGGAACGCTGGATCTGCTGCGCCCCGCGCTCCCGTGGCTGGCGCCGCTCGCGTGGCTCGAGCTCGTGTTTCCGCCGCTCTCTCGGTCTCGCTCGCGTTCCCTCTCCCTCTCCCCTTCCCGATCCCTCTCCCGATCCCATACTTCCGCTGACCCGTCCCATACGTGGTCCGGCGTTCGTTCGGGATTCTGTAGGTGATTTTGCGAGTAGGATCCAGGAAAGGCTTGTGGGTAGGCTTGGGGGAACTCTTGCGGGTAAGGCTCCCTGCCGCTGCTACTGCTGCTGATGAGCTGCGAGGGAGCAGGCGACGAGGATTGATCTTCGTGTGGATGGTGAAGCAGATAATCTCTAAGCTCTTCCTCAGTAAAATCGCCTCCCAGCAGTTCCGCCGTGTCCGTGGTTTTCGGGACGGCCGATCGTGACCGTCGGATTTCACGCACGCTCCTGGTCGGCTGAGGTTCGGCAGCCGGCACGCGGCTCCGAGGCGCGGACGTTGATGTGGCTTGGCGCCGCAGATCTAGCGCCGCTTCGAGAACCTGCGGAGACGCGTAGCTGACTCTTAAATCGGGGCTGCTAGTAACGAGTACATCCGCTACACCTGCTCGCGGGTTAACGCGAACCCTAAACGGCGAGATGCTAGCGGACTGCGGAACTGCAGCCCGCGACGCGTGAGGTAAATACCTCCGCTCTCGGCGCTCCCTCAGGCTCTGCTGACGTGGAAAATCTGTTCCGTGAACGGGAGATTCTCCGAATCCCACGCTCCCTTGACCCATGTCGTACGCGGATCTCCTTTCCCTGAAGCTCCGCTGACGTGGCACGTCTAATGAATGTACCGGCGATTCTCCGAATCCGAGGCCGCTGTGTCTGGCCGGCGGTGCGACGGTCGTTGCGCTCTTCGCGAACATGTGATACGGCGGCTCCACGTCAGCACCATTGTTCGCGTCCTGGCGGTAATCCACATTCTGACGGTACTGCGAACCCTGACGGTAGTCCAGCTCTTGCCGGCCGGCAACTGTTCCAGCTCCGTGATCGTTATCGTTACCGTCAGACGGACTGTACCCACGGTATTGTTCGGACTCACGGGTGTTTTCGTATCCATGGCTGTCAACCGTAGCGCCGAAGGAGCTGGTACCGCAGGATAGGTTGTCGATCCGTCGCTCTAGCGCTCTCTCCTTTGCTCGCTCCCTCTCAATCTCTCGCGCCCGCCGTCTCGCCCGCTCCTGCTCCTTATCCCGCACGACCCCCCGCTCCCCGCGCTCCCCCCGATCCCCGCGCTCCTCCCCGCGCTCCCCCCATTCCTCCTGCACGTCGTCGTGCCGCCTGCCGTCGTACACGCCTTCGCGGAGCGACGAGGATCGTGGGTGGGAACGACGGCTGCTGCTTCCTCGCTCGCGCACACCCTCCATTCCCCGCGCGCGTTCGGGTGAGGACTACAAAGGGTTACGCTCTGCGACCCGTACCATTGTGTTGTCAGCGGTTACTGAGAATCTACCAATTGATTTTACGAGATGTTTACTGTGTTGCGACCGTATTGAGAGTCATTTCCTACAGAACTCTTCAAATGACTGTACGAGCTGTGTTATGACTCAGGCATTCCAGCTGGACTAATAGGTCAGGTGTTCCAGGAGCAGGAAAGTGGCTGCTGGTGAAATGCTGGCAAATGCAGCATTGGCAGCTCTAGCAGAAAGAAGGTTCTACAACTGAGTAATGACTACGTGCACGGTTCCACTTAGTAATGACTCGGTACTAATTTGCAAACCCTAAAATGCTCATTCCAGCGTACGAAGCCGTGTCGTCAATGGCGTGTCACCGAAAGACGTCGCAGGAAAACTACACAGAGACTCACAAATGGTGCGTTGAGTAGGTATAGTATTCCATTACCATAGCCAGGAGCATTGGTCGAAACACACACTACTTGCAGTAACGGTTCAACCCAGCAACAACCATGGCTGATGGGATGATGGTGTATTTTTCAGGAAGAATGGCAAGCAAGCAATAGTAGAAGATTCATCAGTTCCATCAGTTCCACCAACCTCGCCTAATCACCTCACCACCACCATCCTCGCCCAGCCACCTCGAACCATTGGGATTGCCGCGCTTTGGGCGAACCTCGATGTGTGGCTGGGGTGCTTCAATCGAGTCGAAACTCTCGATTTCGTTGGATGATGAAGAGATGGACGGCGGGATGATCCTCTAAAGAATTTGCCGGGATTTCTCATCCTTGAAACTTGGTATTTTTCGTTTGGGGCAGAGCCACCTTAGGTTTGGCAATTGTTCCAATTGGTTTCAAAATGGAAATTCCGAGCAGGAAGCCCCAACCGCATTGAAATTTGTTGCCCAGAAACCGACAAACCGTGAGAGAGGGGTCAAGTCAGTAATCTGTGCAAATTGCTAAGTGGCAACAAAAGGGAGATTCTTTCGTAGTTAGATGTTACACAAAGCTGAGACTTGCAAACAAGCTTCTAGGTTAACACAACTGTCATAATTAGGAATTTGAATATATCTGGTATTTGATAAGTGCAGACTACTCAGTCGATACTGCGACAACACTCTGAGTAATCAGTGAAAATAGGGAAAGGAGCTTGGGAGGCCATAGGTGGCAGTGGAGGTGCCTCC
Organism: Closterium sp. Yama58-4; assembly: GCA_947470075.1. Taxonomy (NCBI): domain Eukaryota; kingdom Viridiplantae; phylum Streptophyta; class Zygnematophyceae; order Desmidiales; family Closteriaceae; genus Closterium; species Closterium sp. Yama58-4. Next base: position 20,546 of record CANIUD010000537.1, on the reverse strand, counting down.
TAGTGCAGCTCCTGCGATGGAGTACCCGAGAGCCATGGCAGTCGGGACTGATACTGCGTTGCCCACTTGGCAGTACCTGCAAGTGCGAAAACGAGGACCGCATGGTGACCATGGATAATTTTGAATTCTCTGCCAAAGCTCCTTGGCCTGGCCAGACCAATGGAGCTTGTGATGAATCACCCCGCATAACAATATTTTGTTCACTGAAGCAACAATATAACTCTTACCGTTCCTTGGCATCGCCAAACAGCTTGTAATGGTCTGGGAAGCCCTGAAGCCGAGCATTCTCCCTCACAGTCAGCACTCGATCTTGCTCTGGGTGAAGAATTTTCTGCAAGAAAGAGAGACAGGAGGAAATCCGGTCAATGGTCCATGCAGTGGTTTGAAAGCGCACGCATTGCCTCAAAACTCGACCAGTTTCATCCCAGGCTCACTTTGCCATTTCATTAAAGAATGCGCATGCCCTCAATTAACATGTATTGGTATTTAAGTCTGTTCACGTTCTCTGTGTGCCGGACTACTGGAGTGTCATCCAAAGGCTCCTGCCTTTGGCTTACCTGGTTGTGAGGCTCGGGTCGTGTGACGACAGTTGGGACCGTGTCATTCCACCACAGACGAGCAAAGGGCCTGATGATACGGGAAATAAAGTTAAAGAAATTTTAATAAAAAACGCAGATCATGGTACACACTTTTTAATTATATTGTACAAATACCGACTTTGATGTCATGCCTCAGTTTCAGTTCCCTAACCCCGAAACCAACGTGGGATATTGACATGGTAGCGAGAGTGACAAAGGGGAGTGCGAGGAGTGTGAGGGCCAGAGGACCTACTTGAAGGAGGTGCCTTTCACGAATGAGATGGCATAGTCAGGGCACTGCATTGTGAACAGAAGGGAGGAGCAAAACGGAGGAGAGCAAGACGGAAAAAGGCATTGAGTGCAAGAGTGGCTTTTAAGTTGATTCAAACTCAAGAAGCACTCATTTTTCACCAGGAAGCTGCCAGGGAGCAGTTCTTGATGACAGGGACTTTCAGCACCCAGGTGAGGTGAGCAATGGGGTGCCTCTGAACCACAGAAGCGCAGCTGTTCTCACCAGAGGGCTGCCCGAGTGTGGGATGAAGGGGCGGGGCTGGAGAGTCTTGTCCAGCGAGCACTTCTTGGTGACAGGGTCCGTCAGCACTCCTGGCAGGTCACGGAAACATGCTCCCTGCATGGGGAGAGGCGCAGATGGGGATGGTAGGGGGGATATTGCTTGGATTGTAACAACAAACCACTCACGTGGAAAACACAAGGCGGGAGGGGAGGGGAGTGGGGGGCCAAAAGGAGGAGCGTTTTCTGGTGGCAGGGTCCGTCAGCACTCCTGGCAGGTCGCAGAAACATGCTCCCTGCATGGGGAGAGGTGCGGTTGAGATGGCAGACAGAGCGTGTGAATTTTAATTTCTTTTGAGGGCGTATTCCTGGCTTTAGGACATCCTGGCTTTGGGAGATCCCAAATAAATTTTACGAACCGCGATTTTTCTGACTCAAGCTTCGGGTCTTCCGCTTCGAGAGTTAGCGAGCTTCAGCGAACGTGGTGGGCGAAATTACTTTCTCCCCAGTATTTCTATCGCGTAGTTGGAGTGCGAAGTTTCTGAATCAGCGACCAAAAGTACACTCAAGTTTTGTGCAACATTGCACATTTCTGCGTCATCCAAAATCGGAATCGGTCGCCAGTCTGTTTTGGCGATCGCAACTTACAACGACGAAACTACGATTTAGGGTTGCCAACTAAATAATTGTACATAAAAATCGTGAGCCAAATTTTGGGATGACCCAACGTGCTGCATTGCAGCTCATGTCTTCCCAAAATTTGGGATGACTCAAACACCGGATGTCCCGAAGCCAGGAATCCGCCCTGAGCAGATATCTGAGTCGACTTCTCTGCTCAAGAGCTTTCTGATAAATCAAGAATTGCCTCAATCGGATCACGAACGAGAAAGTTACGAACGGTTGAAGTTCCTATGTTTTTGATATATTGTTGCGGCGACTATAAGAAGTTGCGGAGTTGACTCTATATGTAGTTGGGACTATTGGGGTTGGGGAAATTCGTCACTTCATAGTAGTGGAAATCACGGGGCGGAAAGGGAGGGGCTGAAAGGAGGAGTACTTGCTAGTGGCAGGGAAGGGCTCCTTGAAAGAGCTCACCTTGCGCTTGGGAATCCCACTGAAAGAGCTCACCTCAGGTGTAAAAATCCATTTCACGAGATAACTTTTGAGCCACTTAAAAGCTCACCTCGCGCCGCTTGGGGACCTTTTCCACGCGGTAGAAGTCATCGGCATTGAGGTTGTGCGTGCGGTGGTCCAGCAGCTTGGGGTCGGTCCCACGACCAGGGCGAGCCAGGGCAGGTCGCACCTGGGGGAGGCGCTACCTTGCGTTTGGGAATCTAGGTGCCTCAGAGCTCACCTCGCGCTTGGGAATCCTCTCCACGCGATAGAAGTCATCGGCGTTGAGGTTGTGTGTGCGGTGATCCAGCAGCTTGGGGTTGGCATCCCACGACCAGGGCGAGGTGGGGGAGGTCGCATCCGGGGGAGGGGGACGGAAGGCTGCACAACAATAGGAGGAGGAGGAAGAGAAAATACATTAGGGCCTGGGAGAGGGTTCGAGAAGGTGTAGGTTCAATCGGGGTAAGGAGGTTGAACAGAAAGCACAGGGAGATAGATTAAGGGTGGACAAGGTACCTACGGAACAGGCCAATGCTGGTGGTGGAGCTCAGCATACCGGATTTGGGGAGGCGTATGAATCGTTGGAAATTGTTGGCAGGTGGCTTGGTGTAATCCATGACGTCAGTTGTCGTGGCGTTTGTCACCTGCACAAGTTGAATGTGAGTTTAGTGGATTATCACGTGCTCGGGATAGGCTATTGAATGGTAGGTGTACACTTGTGTAGGGTTGAGCAAAGCTCTGAATCCCAATACTGTTCGAGTCGAACCTGTTTGATTCAAATCAATCAGCCACGCCCATAATAACACCGGCGAATGGATTGAGATGCCATGAAACCTTTTCTCTTCTCAGCACGCACTCAATCGGGTCGTTGCGTTCGCGGATAGGTCGCATTTGTCCCAACAACAGCTAACGTGAGGTCTCACCGGTGGGAGGTCGGAGATCACATCCTTTAGCACCAGAGCGGGCTTCAGCGTCTTCAACACAGGAGACCTCTCCTCCCACCCGACAAAGTTCCTCTGCAATCAAAGACAAAAGACAAAGACCAAGTCAAAGACAAACGACCAAATGAGACTTGGTTCACCGATTAAGCCTGTAAGGTGCCCAATTGGCTTGAAGAAATTCTAAGAAGAAAGGCCCTTCTTGAAAAGCTAGTGGGCAATTGCAGCCATCACTCACCATCCAGCGGGTGGGCACGCAACCTCTCTCCTTCGCGACGAGATGTGTGGGTAAGGGGAAGCTTGGAAGCGCCTGAGATGGTGAAGGTGGAGAAGAGGGGAGGGGGGAAGGGGAAGGGGAAAGGGGAAGGGAAGGGGGAAGAGGGTGCTTTTGAGTCAGCTCAAAAGCATGTGTGGGTAAGGGGAAGCTTGGAAGCGCCTGAGATGGTGAAGGTGGAATAGAGGGGAGGGAAGACTTTTGCAGCGCCTGAGATGGTGAAGGTGGAAAAGAGGGGAGGGGGAAGGGGAGAGAAAAATGGGAGAGGGGAGGGAAAGGGGGGGAGGCAGGGGGAATGGGAGGAAAGGGGGGAATGGGGGACGAGGGGGATGAGCAGGGCGCGGATCTACACATGCATCAGAAGATGACAAAAGGGAGGCTTGGCTAACATTGGGAGGAGTGATGGTCACCCGTGCCTTTGAGTCGAACCAATATTCGCCTTGGGAGACGTGCTTTGGGGAGTTGCGTGTGCTACACCTCCCTCCCTCGGTACAATGGGCAATGAAAATGCATATCAACAACAAAAATCACAGAAGAATGTGAAATGCAGAAGAATATGGATAGTTACATGGCCATTCAAGGCGCCGAAGAAGAACGCTCGGAGGCGAAACTGAGCGACTCCGAAGCACCCGGCGGCAATGATCCCCGTGCGAGACTGCAGGGGGGGGGGGAGGGAACGGAGAGGTGAAGAAAAACAAATGCAACTATTTCTTAACATCCAACATGTACCCAACCTCCCGCCCCCGTCATCCCATCCCAGCTCATCTTGTACCCCATGGCGACGAGGCGGGCGATGGCGTATTTGGCGAGGATGCCCTCCTTGAACTTCATGAGATCGACAACATTCTCCATGAGCACCCACGTGGGCGCCAGCCACCCCACCAGGTCCATGAACTGAGTCGACTCAAAACACTCCCCCCATCCCACCTCACCTTGTACCCCATGGCCTCGAGGCGGGTAATGGCGTGTTTGGCGAGGCAGCCTTCTGCCTCCTCCCCCTCTCGCCTCTCTCACCTTGTAGCCCATGGCCACGAGGCGGGTAATGGCGTGTTTGGCGAGGCAGGTAATGGCGTGTTTGGCGAGGCAGGTAATGGCGTGTTTGGCGAGGCAGCCTTCTGCCTCCTCCCCCTCTCGCCTCTCTCACCTTGTAGCCCATGGCCACGAGGCGGGTAATGGCGTGTTTGGCGAGGCAGGTAATGGCGTGTTTGGCGAGGCAGCCTTCTGCCTCCTCCCCCTCTCGCCTCTCTCACCTTGTAGCCCATGGCCACGAGGCGGGTAATGGCGTGTTTGGCGAGGCAGGTAATGGCGTGTTTGGCGAGGCAGCCTTCTGCCTCCTCCCCCTCTCGCCTCTCTCACCTTGTAGCCCATGGCCACGAGGCGGGTAATGGCGTGTTTGGCGAGGCAGGTAATGGCGTGTTTGGCGAGGCAGCCTTCTGCCTCCTCCCCCTCTCGCCTCTCTCACCTTGTAGCCCATGGCCACGAGGCGGGTAATGGCGTGTTTGGCGAGGCAGGTAATGGCGTGTTTGGCGAGGCAGTTAATGGCGTGTTTGGCGAGGCAGGTAATGGCGTGTTTGGCGAGGCAGGTAATGGCGTGTTTGGCGAGGCAGCCTTCTGCCTCCTCCCCCTCTCGCCTCTCTCACCTTGTAGCCCATGGCCACGAGGCGGGTAATGGCGTGTTTGGCGAGGCAGGTAATGGCGTGTTTGGCGAGGCAGCCTTCTGCCTCCTCCCCCTCTCGCCTCTCTCACCTTGTAGCCCATGGCCACGAGGCGGGTAATGGCGTGTTTGGCGAGGCAGGTAATGGCGTGTTTGGCGAGGCAGCCTTCTGCCTCCTCCCCCTCCCGCCTCTCTCACCTTGTACCCCATGGCCACGAGGCGGGCGATGGCATATTTCGCCAGAATGCCCTCCTTGAACTTCATGAGGTCGACGACGTTCTCCATGAGCACCCACTTGGGCGCCAGCCACGCCACCAGGTCCATGAACACCACCAGCTGCCGGTTCTTCTCGCAGGCTAGAGGGTCCTCTGTGTTCCTGAACCGGTTGAACCCGCTCACGCCTTGGCAGGGGGGGCCTCCACAGATGATGTCCACATCACCCTGGTATGGAATTGGGATGGGTGGAGAACAATGTCAGAATCCCAACCACTAAATCACTGAAATGAAACACACTTGTTAAGTAACGGGTCAGTGCACTCATAACTCCCCATATCAACGCGCTTGTAACCCTTAACATAGGATCAATCGAGCATCCCCAGTGTTGGTTTTCTAACACCCCCCTTCACAGGGATGCCTGCCCTAGGACACGGCGCAACGGCAGCACCGGCATGTGCACACATGGAGATTCGAACCTGAGATTCGAACCCATGTCAGAATCCCAACCACTACACCACTGGGATAAAAAGACATGTAACCCTTCTCTAGGATCAATCAGGCATCCCGTGCTAGTCTTCTGACAGAAAAGCATTAAGATCAAATGCGCAGCAAAGTGGCAGTAACCTGCTTGCACGAGCTGCAGCAATAAACAACCAAGATCTAAGACAGCACTAGCAACAACTGTGCGTCATTCATCGACAAAGGGAGCAGCATCTTAGGGCATATCTCAGTTCGGGTCATAAAGGCCACTTTGGGTCATGCGTGATTTTCGCATGACCAAAACCACTCAAAACGCCACTTCGGGCCATCCGTCCGCCAGCGACCCTCAGAGCGGCGCGCGAAGTCGTCATGCAAAATTGCCCGCCAAAGACCAGTCGCCTCTAATAGCGGGAGGCCAAAATACTTCGCAAGAGCATGAGCACCAATGCGTGCGACACCTACACAACATTTCCAACCGTCTAAATTCCCGGTGGGAATTCCCAAATTTGATCTGCGCGGCTCCCAAAATCAACCCAACCACAACCCATCGTTGGCTGAAGCGGGATAGGGTTTGACGACCGTCTCAAGGGTAAACCACAATCAAGGGTCGCGCAGCCAGCCGATTGGTTGGGGGTGGGTCGTGTACGTCAGTCGCAAGGAAGTTGCACATCGACCCAAAGTTGGGACCGCGCGTGCTTCGAAGGCTCACTTTGGGTCATGCGCAAAGTTCCGTATGACCCAAACAGCAGAATGAACAGTGCCCATGACCCGAACTGAGATACACCCTTATACTTCACCTCCACCAAATGGTCCTAGCCTGCTTGCACGAGCTGCGGAAAAAAAGAATCAAGAGCAGGGATCAGCTTATCAGCGTCTACGTGCCTCGTACCGGCTACGGGAGCAGTACCAGCTATAAATTCGTCTCCTTGACCTCCACCAGCTAGACATTGGAGCGGTCCTAGATAGCCTGCTTGGATGGATACTGCAGCAACGAAGAAACAAGAGCTGAGGCAAGGTGACACCTATGCACTTCTTACTCACCGGCAGAGGCAACAGCTTCTTCTCCTTCACCTCCACCAGGTAGTCCCGGATAGCCGGCTTGCATGAGCTGCAGCAACAAGCAACAGAGAGAGCATGTGCAGATGGCATTGTGTTGCCATGGTTAGTGCCATTGCAATGTTGTTGTTGTTGTTGTTGGCAACTGGTGGCATGGCATGGCATGGCATGGCATGTCATGTTGTGCAATGGTTAAGGGTACTGGCTCCAGGTTTTCCTTGAACACCAAAGAAAGAAGGCAAGAAAAGGCTGAACTAGTTAGGGCATGAGAGCTTCTCACTGTTGGTTGGCTAGGCAAAGCATGGCCTGGCAAGGTTTGGCGCCACAACAAGTTCGGGTATGGTAGAGAGCACTCACCTGAGGCTCTCTTCTGCTTCCCAGGTGTCCTCCTCTGGTCCGTACCCCTTCCACTGAACCTGCAGATATGAGACCAGATATCCCCAGCACAGATGTACATTGAGTGTGGTGCACAGGGCAAGAACACATGTGCATATCCTTTCATAATCCAGCTGTATGTAGCTACCCAAAACTAAAACGGAGGGGGAAAGAACCAGAGAGGAGAACAATTAGATCAAGATGCATGAGTTGGGATTTGAGGACATTTACAGCCGTCAAGCATGGAAGCAAAGAGAACAAGGGTCACACTCACGTCTCGCTACAGCTCATCTCACCTTGAAGTAAATGCCAGCCGGCCGCCCCTTCTCCGTGGCAGCAATGTACCTCACCCCGGCAATTCGCTCCACCTCAAACTCCCCCTCATCAATCTCCTCGTCACTGCTCTCCTCATCTTCCTCCTCTGTCTTCCCCCTCGCCGTCCCAGAGCTGCCCTTGCTGGCAGCACCGTTGCCCTTCTGCCGCTTGTTCCGGCCTGAGGTCCTCCTATTCTCGCACTCATCAGCTGACGCCCTCCTCTTCCCCTTCCCCCTTCCTTTCGCCTCAACCTCCTCCATCTCCTCTTCTATCTCCTCTATCTCTTCCACATCTCCCATTTCCACCTCTTTGCCGTTCCCCACCTTCGCTTTTGACCCTTCACCTCCCTGCTCCTGCTCCCGCTGCTGGTGATGAGAGTGGTGCACGACCTTGTGTTTGTGCGCAACAGCCTTACCGGCCTTCTCACCACCCGCACCCATCAGCACAGCTGGTGCCGCTGCTGCAGCAGCAGCTGTAGACCCACCGGACCCACCGGGCCCACCGGACCCACGAGGTCCTCCAGGGCCACCTGAGCCTGCACCGTAACGCTCCAGCAGGGACGGCAGCTCTTGCAGAATTGCCAGGAACTCATCTGCTGTCTCGTTGCGCACCTGAGTGGAAAGGAAGAGAAGAGAGGAGGGAGTGGAGTGGAGCTTTGGGGCCGCATCGGAACTGGACCAGCAGGGATGGCAGCTCTTTCAGAATCGCCAGGAACTCGTTTGCAGTCTCATTGCGCACCTGAGTGGTAGGCGGGAGCGATGAGAGAGAACTGTAGCGTTCGATGCAGTCAATGCTCCCTGGTTTTTAACTGCTCCCAGAATGGAAAGAGATGTGTGGAAGTGCCTGCACGTGCCTAGCAGTGTGTATGGCTGTACGCACCTGGCAGAGTGGGTGGTTGTATCTCATACTCTCGCATGCAGCAGCATTGAAGTCCACGGACCAGCACTGCATCACATGGGGCAAGCAAGCACAGTCAGAGCAGACATGGCAATAACAGTATGAGATGGGCTAGTTTGAGAATAACGGTCGAACAACATCAACGGCATGAGATGGGCTCATGCAACGTGTACTTATTTCCAACGAAACAATAAAAAAACATCAGGGTTTGATGACTAGTTCACTTATCACGTCACAGTGCCTCTGGGCCTTGGGGTGTCACCATATGACACGGCGCCCCTGGACCGAATTATATCACTGGAACAAGACTGACTCCCCCATATCGCCGAGACTCAGATTGCAGACGCTCAGGTTCAGGGTTCTAGATTGAGGGTCCAGGGTCTTGGGTTGAGACATTCCAGTGACAAACTCACACTGTCAACGGTGACGCCCCTGGGAGTGCTGGCCGATGTAATCTTTGCGGATATGGCACCACAGCCACTGAACTAGACGGGCATGATCTGACGCATGGTCTGCAGCAGAACCCTTTTGAACCGACTCATAACTCACGGAGTCAATGGTGACGCCCCTGGGAGTGCCGCTCATCTCGATCCCCCCTGGGACATGGCACCGCAGCCACTGTTCATGTCCATCATCAGGCGCATGGTCTACTCTGCAGCACAAGGCTTTTGAACCGACTCAGAACTCACAGTGTCGATGGTGACGCCTCTGGGAGTGCCACCCATCTCAATCCCCGTGGACATGGCACCACAGCCACTGTACATGTCGAGCATCGTCAAACGCATGGTCTGGGGCGGGAGGATCACTTTAGCAGGGGCGACAGCAGTCCGAGCCACACCTCCCGACACCCGCCCTTTCTTGCTGCCCGATGCAGCTTTGCTTTTTTTCACTCCTTCGTCCTCCTTTCTGTCCTCCTCTCCGTCCTCTTCCTTTCCTTCCTCTCCCTTCTCAACTTCTCCCTTCCCTTCCTCGCCCTTCCCATTTTCTTCCTTTTCCACTTTGACCTTCTTGCAACTATCTCCCACAACACCTGCACCATCCATTGCCCCACCGCTCTCCACCTTCATAGAGCCTACAACAGAGCCTTCAACCTTCCCATTCGCCCCTGTTTCTTCTTCTTTAATCCCTTCCTCGCCCTTCCCATTTTCTCCCCTCCCCTCTTCGCCCTCTACTGCCCCAGCACTCTCTACTGCACCCTCTACTGCCCCAGCAGTCTCTACTGCACCCTCTACTGCCCCAACACTCTCCAGCTTCGTAGTGCCTACATCTGCACCTTCAACCTTCCCCTCTGTCCCATTCCCTTCTTCTTCCTTATGCTCTCCCTTTTCTTCCGCCCCCTTTCCATTTCCCCCACTCTTATCCTCGCCCTTCGCTTGACTATCTCCCCCCTTACTCACACACTCCACCACCCCACCGCTCTCTATCTCCCCCTTACTCACACCCTCCACCACCCCACCGCTCTCAACCTTTACATCTTCCACCACTGTGCCTTCTGTCTTCCCATTTGCCGTCTTATCTTCAAGCTCCGCAATCCCGTTCACTCCCGCTGATCCTTCAACAGTCCCTTCTACACCACCCGCCCTCTCGCCGTCGCCCTCCACCTTACCGCCCTCTCTCTCCCCTCCCCCCTGTCCTTCCCCCGCTTCCACACTCGCTCCAGCATCCCCTCCATTACCCTCTTTCATCTGCCCTTTCCCCCCTGTCCCTAATCCCCCATTTCCGTTAGCACACTCATCTCCCAGGTCACTCTTATCCTTCTCAACAGCCCCCTCCTCCTTCTTGCTCTGCAATGCCTTCTCTCCTCCATCTCCCCCATGCGTCCCATTGCACACTGCCTTCCTCTCCACATCAGGAAGTTCCCCCTCTCCTCCCCCATGCATCCCGTTCATTCCAGTGGGGTGGACAGCCGGTGGGTCTGGAAGGCAGTCCAGCCTTTGCTCGCCTGTAGGGAGTTGGAGGGAGGTGGAGCAGAGGAGAGGGGAAGAGGAGATGGGGTATGGGAGAAGGGTGAAGGGGGGGGTCGGGAGGGGGAGAGGGGGAGGAGCAGGAGGAGGAGGAGGAGGAGGAGGAGGAGGAGGAGGAGGAGGAGGAGGAGGAGGAGGAGGAGGAGGAGGAGGAAGAGCAGCAGCAGGAGGAGGAACAGGAGGAGGAGCAGGAGGTGGGGGACGAGTGACAACTTATCAGCTCGAAAGTCACACATATATGACGACAACACAATAGTCGAGCACTGAGCCACTGCAGACTACTGGCGTCACTCTAGTGGAGCCACAATACATCCAAAAACCGACCAAGAAGCACTCTATTTTATTCTCAGAAGGCGCGAGCGAGTGAGCAAGCCACACTTACACTCGTCATTGGGAATGTCGGAGAAGGAGGCAAAGTCGTACGAGTACATGTGGTAATACACGAAATCCGTGTCTGCTGGTATGTCCAAGGGCTCCTGGGGACCCGACTGATGTGTGGGCGCAGAGACAAAGGAAGAGCAGCAACATAGGCCAAAGGGGAAAACTTGAGAGCACATGTGGTAGTAGAGAGTACATGGTGCATTGCCGTGCTGGTGTCTCCAACCGCAGGCTGGACTGAAAGAAAGAGGGCAGAGGCGAAAGCAAGCCAACTGCAGTGCACGCAGTGAGTTACAAAGCTTCTGGGTACTTCACAGCACCCAGGGCATGACGTGTCCAGGTTCATCGTGCTGGAGGTTTGACTCGCTTGACTCTGACTCTCCCCGTGATGCAGCTGGCAGGGTCCGGCTCCTGCAACCAGAAGCACACACGCGGATCCACATAACCCCCCCAACGCCCCCAGTAATGCCGTGCCCAGGTTCATCGTACCGGAGGTTTGACTCGCTTGACCCTGACTCTCCCCGTGATGCAGCTGGCAGGGTTGTCGTCCGTTTCCCGCGACCAGAAGCACACGCGCGGATCCACAATGCCGTCCCCCAATGCCCCCATCGCCTGGTAGTGGGGAGTGCGGAGCAGCGTGAAGGAGAGGGAGAGGGGGAAAGGGGAAGGAAGAAGGGAGTGGGGACGAGAGAAGGGGGAGGGAGGAAGGGTAAAGGGGGGGGAGTGGGACAGGTCTGATGAAGAGCGCAGGCAGTCAGAGCGTTCACACTGGTGGTGCAGCAGATTTCACATCGGAGCACCCACCGTTTTTCTATTGATTTTTCTAATGAGAAGGAAGGGACTAGGAAAACTTATTCAACATGTTTGGGAGCTGAAAGAAACACTGGCAGTCAGCACGATGACAGTCAGCGCACTCTCATTGCAGAAGAATCAGCATGCGAGCACTCACAGTATCGCTGTACCGGAAGTACCAGCGCAGCAAGCATGACACTTCCCCCTTGGCGGGCTTGAATATCTCTTTGATCGTACCCATGAAGTCCGGACCATTGGGCTCGCCCTGCCACCAAAACAGCACACAGTTGCATGGGCAAAATACTTTTGTGAGTTGACTCGAATAGCAATGATTCTCCCTTGGCGGGCTTAATTTAACTTCCTGTACCGTATCATACATTTTCGGACGCTTGGGCTCGCCCTTCCATCAAACAGGAGACTCGAGTTTTGATGGGAGAGTCCATCGTTACTGCAGAGCCAAGTAGTGACTCTTGAAGCGACTCAAGATTCACCTCTATCACCACGCACCTGCACAGTAACATCGTCGCCGAGCTTGAACAGGTGACCGTCCATGGTTACTGCGGAATAGTGCTTGACTCCCTTGACCTCCTTGCACCGTTCTGGCCACCGTACGCTCGCTTCACGCTTCGGAATCGCGTCCTTCTCTTCCACAGACGCATCCTCACCCTCCTGTTCGTCCTGTTCCTCCTGCTCCTCTTCCTCATCCTCCACTTCCTCCTCCACTTCCTTTGCTTTTGCCTTCCCCTTCCCGTTCACCGCCGTCTCCTCCTCTTCGTCCGCCTCCTCTAACTTCTCCACCTCCTCCACCTCCTCCGTTTTCCGCAACTTAGAAGCCTTTTTGTTAGCTTCCATCCGGGCCTTTTCGTCCTTGTCGACCCTTCTCCTCGGCTTTCTCTTTGATGAGGAAGCAGACGAACGTGCAGAAGCGGAGGGAGGAGAGACGGAAGCAGCTCCGTTTTGAGGAGCACGAGAGGCGGAACGCCTTGGAGGCCTCTGTGAGGATTCATGAGGCAGGACAGGATATCAAGGGGAATATCAAGATCATGTCACACGACTACATTCCTTTACTTTCAGAAGTATAACAAAACACACGATGCAGACTTCATGTCGCGAGTGTAGCATTCAGTCGACGCTAGATCCAATTGCACGCAAGTCGCGATGCATTATTCGCTTCGTGATGAGCCGTGCAGAATCCGTGCAGTGCAGTCTTACAGGAGCTGCATTTTCTCATTGCATTGAGTCATTGTAGAAAAACGCTTCGCGCAGCCGTGCAGAAGCCCTGCAGCCTTACAAGAGCTGCATTTTCTCTGAAAGTGAAGTCATTGTAAAAAACGGTTCGTGCAGCCGCAGAGGCTACATTTTCTCAATCATACTACCCCCGCCTGAGCAGCACTGCTTATTGTCCACTGACATCATTTAAGTTCATGTACATACCTATCAGCATATCATCATAGCAAAGCTTCCAAAGGTCGCATTTGCCGGATACATTCCTCATTTTCTGCTAACTCTGCCACAAGCAGCAACTAACGTCCATTGACAGAGTAGCAGGCTTCCTCTGCAGGCATTGTTACTATATGTAATTAACTACTTTAGCAGGTGCACGACTTCACATTCGTGGCAGACTGCTAGCTTCATCCGTCTCACCTGCCGTTCGGGTGACGTCGTCATCTTGGTTGCTGGACTCCGTTTTCCCACCATTTCGAACAGAGAACTGCTTATATATTTTAATCGAAACGGTAAGCGTACGCGTATTATTAACCTGGCTCGGTAACTTAATAATGGCTGGAGTCCAGACAAACTAAGGTGGTCAAGACGTAAGCAGTATTCCACGGACACGATCAGAAGAGAACTTGAAGGTGATCATCCCAATGTGAACTTGGAGTTGACGAGCAGATCATTTCCATCTTGTTTGTGTCCAGATATTTCCAGGGCAGGATCCTTGGCCAATGCTGGCAAGGTGTAGCTCTTGCAGGTCAGACAAAAAATGCTTGTGGCCGCACTTCTTCAGAATCGTGAGCCGAGGCGTCATTTTGAAGATTTGAACGCATGAAAATTGGCGGGACTTTCATCCCCGATGTGAGAGTATCGATGCATGTAGCCGTAACAACCAGCTTATCCTCTACCAGCCCACAGAAATTCACGTGAAAAATATTTCAGTGTGAACAGCCTACCTTTACAGGGATTTTATTCTACCTTGTGTTTTGATGCTCACTTTTGGAAAGTGAGTTACTACCATGATTAGAGAAATGAAGGATACGCGATTCTTAACACATTCACCACGGACAAAATGTATGTACAGAAGGGAGTCAAGCCAGATTCAGCTGCCTCTACCCAAGCAAATTTCCCAGTTTGCTTGATCCAGAAACTCATCTACCTATACAAAATCCCGCATTCCATTGTCATCCCCTCTGCACTAGTTCTTGTCTGAAGGCAGCTGAAGCAGCAACGGAAGCTTGGCATCATCGTCACTGTGTCCAGCACCCACCATACCCTCAACCGGGGGAAGTGAGGAACACAGACCAGCCTTCTTGCAGACCTTCTTGGGGTCCAGCACCTTGGGCAGCTCCTCGAAAATAACCGGCAGAATGTCCTGGGCTGCGCTAATGCACTGTGGGAAACACGGTGAGGTGGGAGGACGTACAAGTTAATAACAATGGATGGACCAACAGGCTGGAGAGCGAAAGTACCGTAGCTGACAAGATGTGCTGGACTGAGTATGGACTTGCCTCAGCCGTGAGACTCTCATTGGAAAGCTTGTTGCACCTTCCAATAACGAAGTCCATGATGCGTGCCTGGTGAGGATGGGGGGAGAGAGTGAAGACAGCACTCAGAAGTCAAATCCCAACCAAGCACACACACACACACACACACACAGTGGTCATTGCTCCCTTCATCGTATTGCATCCCACCCATCTCAGTCCTTCCTAACCCTTCATCACATTGCATCCCACCCATCTCAGTCCTTCCCCCGGCCCACCCAACGCTCTTATGCTTTCAGGCAAATCACCTGCATCTTGGGGTCCGAGAGCCTCTTCCTGATCACCCGCACCATCATGAGGCACGCCACACAGTCCTCCCGGTTATGCAGCGCGTTCTCATCCTCCACAGCAGCCACCTCAGCGATGACATTTGCTGCACCTGCCACGTCCTCGGGGTCAGATACAGCCTCCCCCAGAAGCGCCTCCTGGATGGTGTACGCCAGGATGTCTTTTGGAGTTGCTGGGGTCAGATCAACGGCTGGATTTGTTTCATCAGGACTCGGTGGGCAGATATGGAACCGCACACAGACTTTGTCGACGGTGATTTCATTGTCCATTTCGGCGATGACCAGCGGCACGTATTGCTCAACGAGCGCGTTGCACTGAGAAAGGGCGAGAAAAGAGAGATTACAGAAACACATACGTGAGCTGCATAACTCCGGGAACCGAACGAGGCTAAGAACGCCAGACGAGGCGGATTAAGGCGAGAGAGAGAGAGAGAGAGAGAGAGAGAGAGAGAGAGAGAGAGAGAGAGAGAGAGAGAGAGAGAGAGAGAGAGAGAGAGAGAGAGAGAGAGAGAGAGAGAAGATTCTAAACGCGTGCGGTGTAAAGCGCGTCGTTCCTACCTTTGTCTTCCAACTGACAAACCTACCACGTCGTAATCCCGCTTTCGTCAATGCCCCGTCGACACTAGTTTTTGCCCACTCTGTTTTCAGCGCAGAATTAGGAATCCCGAGAGTCGCAGAAAAGGCGAGGCTCACCTTGGCTTCCTTCTCCGCGTCGAGCTGCGAGCACGCGTAAGTTTCAACGATGTCGATTAGGTCAGAAGCGGTGTCAGGAGCCGACAGCACCATGTGCGCCTGAAGCACCGCCGACATGCACGCCGGGCACAGCTGGTCCAGAGGACCCGATTCAATCACATCGGCTGTCGGGAATAAGAAACGGATGGAAGCAACGGCGTCATCAGGAGACTAGAAGCCCGTTATAACGGTACGGGGGACCCGATTCAATCACATCAGCAGTCGGGAATAAGAAACGGATGGAAGCAACAGCGTCATCAGGAAACTAGAAGCACGTTATAACGGTACGGGGTGCTAAATAATAAGCGGCAAACAATCACAAGGTAGTTGATATTGCAAGGTTTAGGTTGATAAGGTGTACACACAGGACGACGAAAGCGGCCGAGCGTGGCATCCCAGCACCAACAGCGCGGAAGCAACAGCAATTACGCAAAGAGCAGTCAAAAGCTTCGCCATGGCCCGACTGTTAGAAGAGGAGCAAAACTTGCACCTATGACGGGAGCGTGAGAGGCAACAAACAGGCGCGAAGGCCTACTACTACGAATTAGTAACAGAAGAGCACTAAAATAGTGACTGGGTGCTAGTCTTGGGGTTTCAGTCAATGTGAGGCATCACGAACAAGGTTCGGCGAAGCGGCGACAACCGCCACTCGTTTCGCAGCAACGCTCGGCTTAGCTGAGCAGTCAGCCATGCTGGATGTTACGCGCTTGTCCTGTCTGGTTCAACCTCGTGGTCATCGCACGCTAGAGTATCCGCTTTGCAGGTACTCGATAGCGGGAATGCCTCAGATTTTTACACTAAAGAAGATCATACGCTCACTCTTACACCAAATCACACTTTCAGTTCAGGTGTCTCCATCGCATCGCGAAAGTGCATCCAAATAAACAGGCTTTTTATTTATGGAATGCATAATAAAATCTAAAACAAAACCTTGAAACTGCTTACTATAATTACACACACACAAACAAACATACAAGCATACAGTCAATGAAACACTACCGGTACTTGTCACACCTCACTCCAGCCCCCTTGCACCTCCCTATTGATGCCCAGAAATCCCCTCGCTCCTCCGGTGCAGCACTACCATGCCCTGTCCAAAGCCTACAATGCTTAGCAGACTGTAATTTTATTACTACACAAAACAAGCCGTTTGCCAGTTCACCGACAAACAATGTGGTCAGGAGAGGAGAACAAACAGCACAATCAATCACGGCGGTTGTTCTGGTTGCTGGGAGCAGCAGACCACCCAAACGCACTCCCCTCCTCCCCTCCATCCCACCCCCCCGCGCCCCATCCACTCCCCCCACTGCTGCCACTACTGGCACCACCACTCCTGCCACTGCCACCGCTGCTAGACAGCCCCCGGATATCCCTCCAGATCTTCTTAACAGTCGCCAGCACATCGTCCCACTCTAGCTTGTCGAGAAGCACGCTGTGATTGGTCCAGATGGAGTAGGTGATGGCAGAGATAAGGCCGAGCCAGACGAGCATAGGTAAGTAAAGTAGGGAGGCGACAGGCGAGGCTCGGTAAAAGACGAGGAAGGTGGAGAGGGAGGAGACGGTGAGGGCGCCTGGGGGAGGAAAGAGAGGAGAGGGAGGGGAGAGGAGGGAGGGGGGCCGTGACAAGGGAAATTAGACATGAAGATGGGAAACGTAGAGAAGGCAAGAAGAGGGGCGAGGCGAGGGAGAGGCGAAAGAAAAGCGAGGGGAGAAACGAGGGGAGAGGAATTGGAGCGGTGAGGGAGATGCGAAAGGAGAGGCGAGGGGAGAGGCGAGCGATAAGCACTGACCGGTGGGATCAACTGAGCAGAGGTGAAGGAGTTGAATGGAGGAAAATGGACATTGAAATCCAGTTACCACTCGAATTGGCGCTTACGGTATATCCTGTTTACAGTTCTCGCTGTTGCCTAACCTGCGACTCGCCTAAATTGCGACTGGCCTTACCTGCCCCTCTCCTCGGTAGGAATTCTGAACATGACACCTGGAATCCTGGAAAGTGGCCTTTTACAGTTCCATACTCTCTTTTCCCAAGGGCATTGACTTGCAAAACCTGTATCATGCTGCACTTCTTACCATTACCTGCTGCCGCCTTCCCTTACCAGCAACTGCAGCCGCCGCGTCGATCTTTTTCAGGCGGAACATGACGATTGGCCACAGCAGCCCAACGGCTAGTTGCACCAGATAGATCTCCATCGCGCCGCGCTGCCTCGCCCATCCGCCTTGCCGCAAAACCATCCATGACGCCGCGCCAGCTGGCAGCTGCAGCACCGTCCACGTGGCAGCCAGCAGCCAATCGGGCGGCGCGAAAGAGGGTGGGTTCAGGCTGCGGAACCACCGGTCCGCGTCGCGTTCCCCGAAGCCCGCGGCGGCGAACGCAGCGGCGGTGGCGGCGACCGGAATCACGACCGCCGCGGTGAGCGGAAGAAGCTGGCGCGCGAGAGCAGGGATCGTGTTGCTGGCGGCCGGAGAGCGCGCGGCGGCAGCGACGCCGGAGTTGGCGGCGCCCGGGGCGGCGGAGGGCGCGGGAGGCGCGGAGCCGAACTTGCCGAGGTACTTAGCGCCGACGACGAGACGGCGGGAGGCGCCGTGCTGAACCGGCGCGCGGGGGGAGGACGGCGCGCAGACGCCACCGCGGCGCGGCGGAGGGTGGACGGAGAAGGAGTGAGAAGCGAGCCGCTTTCGCGCGAGAGGGAAGTCGAGGCGCGCCACACGGAAGCTGCGGACGAAAATGCCGAGGAATTCGTCCCGAGGTGATTGAAGCCGCGGAAGCCATTACAAAAAGTTACGGCAAGCCGTCGTCTTGATAATACGCAGATAGTTAGGTCGGGACGGAAAGCCGTGCGCGAGGTGCATATAGTTTCCCCCGACCGCCACAAATAGTTCCCCAGGAAAGAATAGGTGCAGCACACAGGCAGACGTGCAGTGTTGAATGGAGCTTTGGTCCAGTTGAAACTTGGAAGTGTGGGGGTGTCTCATGGAGAGTCTTGCGCAGATGCCAACCCCAGTGAAGTCGGGGGGTGGGGGGGAATACTAAACCACTACAGTATGAAAATGGGATTCTTGCACCAAATTTGCAGCGTGTGAGGGGACGAACATTGTACGCGCGGGAGGATTCTCGATACGGCAATCTAGTAAGGGTGCTTTACACAGCACTCCAACTGATTGGATATGGATATGAATTTACACAATTGTGATGTGCACTCTAAGCTCCGTACATTTTCCATCAAATGGCAAATCGGCCAATTTCCTCCACGCCTACTCCTCTTCCACCCACGCTTGCAAATCACCATTTCCACGTCCACCCCACCTAGAACCCCCCACAGAGACCACCAATCCTCCGTCCAAAACCGCTAAATGCCTAAGACCCCCACTGGTCCTCCACGAACTGATGATTTCCTGGCGAGATCAGCTCTCCAGCCAAGAATCCCAAGGCCTAGGGATGGATGTTCTGTCTGCTTTTGCTGCTGCTGTAGATTTCTTTTAGCGAGGACGGTTGGGACCAGGAATTTTTGATGGATGGAAGGAGAGAATGGGGGGTTCTAAGGAGGGGAGGAGTGCACCTGAAAAGATGTGCCAATCGCTGTTGAGAGCAAAGGAGAGATGGGGAGAGCTGCCAAGGAGAAAATTCAGAAGATGAAGGAAACGAAGACAAACGGAAAATATGAGACAAAGATGATCCAGATGAACTGGGGTTATTAGTGCCAGAAGCTTTGAATTGGAGGACGGAAACACCCCGAACCGAGGGAGGAGACAGTGGATGCGTGACGGAGCATTGCCTTACCAGACAGGGCAGGAGGGGGAAGGCAATTCCGTCCATGTCCACTTGGTGGTTGCTGCCCTCCCTCCCTGGCCATCTCGCCTCACCCTCTCCCTCCTTCCCCAACCCTCCCCTCCAGATCCCTCCCCGCCCCCCACCTCGCCCCCCCCTCCTCCATCCCCATCCTCCTCCTCTATGCCCTCCTCCTCCACCCAGCTTCTCGTGCCTCCCACCACACTCCTCCTCGCTTTCTTCTGCCATACCACCATCCGAACCACTGCCTTGCACTCTACTCTGTTCGTTCCCTTCCACATACCCATTCATGTCGTTATTCCTCTTCACCCTCCATCCCCCTTTCTCTCCTCCCCCTCCGTCCCCTCCACTTCCTCCCCAATCCGCCCCCTCCAGGTCTTCACTCAGTCGCATCGCAACAACCTCGCCAGGCCGGGACGACACGCCCATGTACACACACCGACCAATCACCGACGAGAACAGCACCACCTTCCCGTGCGCACCAATCGCGTCGCTCAGCTTCAGCTGACGTGGAACAGGAGGGCCTCGCTCCAGGCACCTGTTGACGAGTCAAACACGGCCACCTGCAACGGAGAGAGTGATTCAATGCAAAAGCAACAAGATTTTTCGTTTATTTTTCTTTTGATTATTTTCCTTCTTTTTTTTCGTACAGTGGAAGCAGCGCCTGTTGTTTCTGTGATTTTGGTGTGACACGCAAAGACGCGTCACCTTGTTGACGTGGCAGAAGGGGTAGGAGCCCCCCAGTCATCGTCGGTGCCAACGCGAGGCGAGGAGGTAGCTCCCCACCACCTCCACACACCGCACGAAGCGCGGCTGAATCTGTTTTTGAGAATTCTCAAAAACAGATCCACACACGAACGAAGCAAGGCGTCTAGTTTTGAGGCGCCTCAAAACGTTTCTGCGATTTTGTCAAGGTGCGGATGCTAAGGCGCGTAGGAGTACCTTGTGGACAAGTGGCAGAAGGGGTAGGAGCCACCCGAGTCGTCATCGGTGCCAAACGCGAGGAGGTAGCGGCCCACCACCTCCACACACCGCACGAAGCGCGGCCCTCGCCATGGCAGCGCGAACCACCGCGACAGCACTGCCGTAAGCAAAAGCAATGAAATTATATAATATCTGGGGCAAATCTTTGAGGAGAGTACGAGCAACAGCTAGCATGCACGATGCTGTGTCCTGCACCTGGGGAGTAGGCGAACCAGAAGGGGCTGCGCAGAGGGATGAGATGCAGCCAGCTCTCCGTGGCGCCTATGTGACTCCTGTGCCTGGTGAGAGAGAGACGCGGGAGATACGCGAGTAGCGGGAGATGCGCGAGTAGCGGGAGATGCGCGAGATGCGGGAGATGCGGGAGATGGGCGGGTGGGGGGGGGGGGGAAGAAGGGAGGAGATGATGCGAGAGGAATTTAGAAGCTCCGCGCCAAAGCAACTGGAAAAAGAGAGG
>CANIUD010000536.1:0-68125 GCA_947470075.1 Closterium sp. Yama58-4 | reverse complement strand
GGGGAAGATGGGGAGGAGGGGAAGATGGGGAGGAGGGGAAGATGGGGAGGAGGGGAAGATGGGGAGGAGGGGAAGATGGGGAGGAGGGGAAGATGGGGAGGAGGGGGAGATGGGGAGGAGGGGAAGATGGGGGAGGAGGGGGAAGATGGGGAGGAGGGGAAGATGGGGAGGAGGGAAGATGGGGAGGAGGGGAAGATGGGGAGGAGGGGAAGATGGGGAGGAGGGGAAGATGAGGAGGAGGGGAAGATGGGGAGGAGGGGAAGATGGGGAGGAGGGGAAGATGGGGAGGAGGGGAAGATGGGGAGGGAGGGGAAGATGGGGAGGAGGGGAAGATGGGAAGGAGGGGAAGATGGGGAGGAGGGGAAGATGGGGAGGAGGGGAAGATGGGGAGGAGGGGAAGATGGGGAGGAGGGGAAGATGGGGAGGAGGGGAAGATGGGGAGGAGGGGAAGATGGGGAGGAGGGGAAGATGGGGAGGAGGGGAAGATGGGGAGGAGGGGAAGATGGGGAGGAGGGGAGATGGGGAGGAGGGGAAGATGGGGAGGAGGGGAAGATGGGGAGGAGGGGAAGATGGGGAGGAGGGGAAGATGGGGAGGGGGGGAAGATGGGGAGGAGGGGAAGATGGGGAGGAGGGGGAGATGGGGAGGAGGGGGAGATGGGGAGGAGGGAAGATGGGGAGGAGGGGAAGATGGGGAGGAGGGGAAGATGGGGAGGAGGGGAAGATGGGGAGGAGGGGGAGATGGGGAGTGTTGAGGGCGGGCCGGGCGGCACTGAGCCCGACGCGGAGATTTCGAGGGGGTTGTGCAGGGGAATCAAAGTGGAGGGCGTAAGGGGTAGGGAGATCCCGAGGAGCGGGCTGATGGGGGAGGTGGGCAAGCCAGCTAGCACGAGAAGAGAGAGGGATGGGGGAGAGGGGGGTGACGAGGGGGAGGAGGGGGATTGTGGAGGGAAATGGGTGATGGGAGGAAGGGAAGGGGCGGGATGCGATGTACTCCCAGTTCGCGCATCACTCCCAGCAGTGAGGGCGCAAGGGGGAAGTGGGGGGTGCGGCACTGTGCACTGTGCAGATTCTATCATATGGACAGCAGGCGCGGCAACTATGCACTGTGCAGGGGGTGAGGCGTGGTAAGGGTTGGGGCACTGTGCAGGTTCTATCATAAGACCGCAGGCGTGGTGACTCACTAGTAGCGGATATTGGCGGTTGATGCGCTCAGGCGCGCTTAGGCAAGCTTTGGCGTGCTCTGATGCGCTCTGGTGCGCCTGCACGAATGCCGAGAGGAGATTTTGAGCGGAAATGCCATCCCCAAAATGTTTCTGACCCTAGCGTGACCCACCTTCCGGCCTGACCCAAGCATTGCCTGTAAATGCCCCCAGAGTTACTTTGGGGTCAAATTAGGGTTAGTGGTCAGAACAGGGTCAGTATTGGGTCAATAAGTTTCTGCCTCAAACCTTACCCAAAGCTCGATCTGACCCGAATGTGTCCCAAACCTGCCTACCCCTTGTTCCTTGACCACCCGGGTTCAATTCTCGCCGTGTAACTAAATAAAAATCCACTCAACATCATTGTACAAATTTTTTTTTTTAAGACTTCTGAATCTGACTTGCGCGGAAGGTCGGGGGATCGGTGCTCGCTTGGTGCGTTTCAACGAGCACAAACAGGAAATTGCAACAAAACAGTTACAAAACATCATTCTTGCCAACACAACATTTGAACTTGAAACCTTCCGAACAGAATGAGATTCACGAATCACTGTGCTAAACTACTGTGAGACATTGTCGGCTGTAGTTTATACAATAAAAAAAAAAATGAAACTAAAAACTGGAACCACCGAGCATCGAACCCTCGGCCTTTCGATCCAGAAGCGAAACTCTCTACCACTGTACACACCACTTACCCATTGTGATATTGTTGAGTTATTACACATAACGCAAAAAATTCGAGATGATGTTTGTTATCCTTCTCGCCCCACAAGTCGCCACCTGTCGCCCCACCTGCCACACAAATCACCTCATCGCATCATGACGCGGCCCCTTAGCTAGATCGTGCAATTAGCTGAACTCACGACCGTAACAAACCCTCGCGAATTGCACTTAAAACTTCTCGACATTTATTTTGACCACGTTGAAACCCGATCCTGCGTATGATCGACCGCAGGATCGCCGTTCTGTTGACGCGCCCTCAACTAACCCTCCACAACCCCACCTTCTCGACATTCCCCCTCCTAGTCCTCTCACTTCATCATTTTTTGTTTCACTTCTACCTGTTCCATGTTTTAATCTCGTGTTCCATGTTTTAACCTAGCTGTTATCTTGCCAGCTAGAAGCTAAGCCATCCCTATCTTCTAGGAGTCCTTATCCTACCGTAGATCTGGACCATATCGGTTCTCTCCCTAACCCATAAACTTAGCCATTAATGAGATGTTTCTACAGTCTCACTAGTTTACGCGCCGCCTGTGAGTTTTTTTCAATCTATATATTATTGTTTCCCGCTACTTACCTTCTGGTAGAAAACGAGTGTCAACACGACATGAGAGTCTTCAGCGACAGAATGATAGTCATTCATGGTGACGGTTGTGCGGATCTGATTTTATTACCTATATCTGTTATACTCTGTCTCTCCACCATTGCGATTTATCAAAGTAGTCTTTCCAGACAGATTTGTTGTTCTGTTGTCCCAATACCTTTGTCGTCTTTCCTTCCCTTATTCGCAGAACGGAAAGTGTAGTTAATGGAGGTACGAATGTGACGTTTATTTTTATAAAGCTATTCCTAAATCTGTTAAACTATGTTTGCTACTGCCATTGGCAATTTATCAATGTCGTCTATCCATGCAGATTGTTGTTTCGTTTTCCCCATAACACTGTCGTCTTTCCTTTGTTTTTTCGCAGAACGGAAACTGGAAATAATGGAGGTACGCTCGTGAATTTTTTTTTATTATGCCAATCCCCATGTCATCTTAATTCACTGAATAGTAAACGTGGTGATTTCAGAATACTGTATATGTCTACAAGCTGGGGATTATATATTCGAGATTACATGGACGTGAAGATCTTTCCGTTATTATTTTGCCATCTAAATGTCATTTTAGTTCACTGCAGTGAAGGTGATTATGTCATAATACATGTTTTTTTTTATACCTGGTTTATGTCTTGAATAGAGTATTTTACCCTCTAATGTATGTTGGTTTTGTGTTCTCAGGTTGTTTTAGCACTGCGGTGATTTTCATATTATGGGGCCTCTGTAGAAGGCCCTGATTTTTACATAGTCGTGCTGATGTTATTTGACGTTTTGTTATATTGTGTTATATAAATTATACAATTTTAACCAAAAATTGCTTATTCTGAAAAAGAACACACTGTAACGGGGATATAATCAGGCCATGCGCTGGCCACGTGTGACCCGAAACTGACCCAAATCTGACCCGTACCTGACTTTTCCCGCCAAATCTTAACCTGTACCTGACCCGTACCTGACTTTTCCCGCCAAGACCTGACCCGTACCTGACCCATACCTGACCCGTACCTGACCCGAAAGTCACTTATGGGTTAGGCCATCTAACCTCAGACTAGCCTAAAGTGTCAGTTCCAGAAGTAACTTTTGGGTCAGTTTCTGAGGTGACCTGAATGTTGCCCCGGAGTAACCTCGGGGTCCATTTCGGGTCAGAACATTTTAGAGATGGCCGCAGCCGCAGCGCTCCGCGCGCGCCAATTAACTGCCTGCAGGGCCGGGCGAGCGGTGGTTCCGCCCGGTGCTGAGCGGCACGCGCTCAGGCTGTAACGCATGCGTCTCAAAAATTGCGAGGGGCCAAACTCACCCCCAATGCAGGCTGTCTCGAGGTAACCTACTGTTAGAAACAATAGGAGTGGGGCCTAGGCTTAGTAGGTTGTGCCCTAGGACTAGGGTTTGTGGTATACGAAGGAGAATTGGAGAAGTGAGAATGGGAATGATGATTGAACTAGCAAGCAGCAGGATACATATAGGAAACCCTAAGGGGTTGTACTCACTATTGAGCACCCCACTGCAGGCTAGACAAATAACATAATCTGACACACCCCCATAGCCAAAGTGGGGTGTAATCAGCACACGTGAGAAGTCACAGCAATAGTTCACAATTATCAGCAAAGCTAGTGGCAGTCACAGGAGGCCAGTGAGGAGGAGGAGGAACTGTGGAGGGAGAGAAGCAAGGAGGCGACTACTGAAGTTGCAGACACACGGGCACCAGGAGCACCAGGCTGCAACCTCCTCCAACTGTCTCACTCCCCCCTACACACACCCCCAGGGTCACCACTCGCTCCACGCCCACATCACCCCCCTAGCGCCACTCCCTCGTCTCCCACACATCCACCCCCGCAGCGGCAGCTGCAGCAGTGGGAGACGGAGGAGAAGGAAGGGGCGACGCACACGGAGCACCCCCACACCCGCCACCCCCACACCCTCCTGTCCAGGGGACCCAGGGGGGGGGGGGGGGGGGGGGGCGGGGCGGGAGAGCGCACGAGGGCGCAGGCAACCGCGCGTGCAGAGCAACAGCGCGGAGCAGGTAGGGTAGAGCGCACGAGGGCGCGGGCAACCGCGCGTGCAGAGCAACAGCGCGGAGCAGGTAGGGTAGGGCGCACAAGGGCGCGGGTGAGACTGAGCGTGACTGCACAGGGTCCAGGAGCGGCGTCGCGGGCAGCTGCATGGTCGGCTGCTGCTGGTGCGGTTGCTCCAGGGGCGGCGACTGAGGTTCTGGGGGCAGCTGCAGCAGTGGCGACTGCTCCAGGGGCCAGGGGCGGCTGCTGCAGGGGCGGCTGCTCCAGGGGCGGCGTCGCGGGCCCAGGGGCGGCTGCACCAGGGGCGGCGGCTCCAGTGGCGGCTGCTCCAGAGGCGGCTGCTGCAGAGGCGGGCGACTCCAGGGGAGGCTGCTGCAGTGGCGGGCGGCTCCAGGGGCGGCTGCTGCTGTGGCGGGCGACTCCAGGGGCGGCTGCTGCAGTGGCGGGCGGCTCCAGTGGCGGCTGCTGCAGTGGCGGGCGGCTCCAGGGGCGGCTGCTGCAGTGGCGGGCGGCTCCAGGGGCGGCTGCTGCTGTGGCGGGCGACTCCAGGGGCGGCTGCTGCAGTGGCGAGCGGCTCCAGGGGCGGCTGCTGCTGTGGCGGGCGACTCCAGGGGCGGCTGCTGCAGTGGCGGGCGGCTCCAGGGGCGGCTGCTGCAGTGGCGAGCGGCTCGAGGCGCGCCCTGGCCTGGCGCAGTCCGTACGGGCCGCGCTGGCGCTCGCGGCTGGCCGTGGCGCTGGCGTCCGCGCGGGGCGACGAAAGGGGGGGCGCGGGGCGACGAAACGGGGGCCGCGGGCGACGGGAACGGGGGGCCGCGGGCGACGGGAACGGGGGGCCGCGGGCGACGGGAACGGGGGGCCGCGGGCGACGGGAACGGGGGGCCGCGGGCGACGGGAACGGGGGGCCGCGGGCGACGGGAACGGGGGGCCGCGGGCGACGGGAACGGGGGGCCGCGGGCGACGGGAACGGGGGGCCGCGGGCGACGGGAACGGGGGGGCCGCGGGCGACGGGAACGGGGGGGCCGCGGGCGACGGGAACGGGGGTCCGCGGGCGACGGGAACGACGCGGGGCGACGCGGGGGCGACGGGGCAGAAAGCCGCCGCGCGCCTCGGGGCGCACGGCGGGCAGAAAACCGCCGCGCGCCTCGGGGCGCACGGCGGGCAGAAAACCGCCGCACGCTCCGAGCGCGCACGGCGGGCAGAAAACCGCCGCACGCTTCGAGGGCGCGGCGGGATGAAAAATTAGGGTTTCGCCGCCGCGCACCACGGGGCGCGCGGCGGACACTACGGCAGCGGAAGCAGGTGGTGGGCCCATAGAGGTAAGCGGCAGGAACGTGCTCGCTCTAGATACCATGTTAGAAACAATAGGAGTGGGGCCTAGGCTTAGTAGCCTAGGCCCACACTAGGAGGTAGTAGGTTGTGCCCTAGGACTAGGGTTTGTGGTATACGAAGGAGAATTGGAGAAGTGAGAATGGGAATGATGATTGAACTAGCAAGCAGCAGGATACATATAGGAAACCCTAAGGGGTTGTACTCACTATTGAGCACCCCACTGCAGGCTAGACAAATAACATAATCTGACACCTACAACAACTTGGCCCGATGTATGCTCGAAGTTCCCCCCAACTTACCCCAATGCTCCGAACAAACCCACGATGTCCCAACACCATTTGCGCGAAAACCCAACTGAACAACGAAACTTCGGCAACCTAGGTAACTTGCAACAGTACTCGTTCTGTATATTGTTAGCCTCTCGATTTTAATACATGTACGCTATACATACGTATAAAGCTCACGATGTGATCCCGATAAATAAAAACATGTCGTGTCATTTTGGAAAATGTGCATCCAGTTTCTGAACTTAACATTCCAAATCGGGATTATAACAGCATAAATTTATGTTCGTGCTTTGCTTCACCTTTTTTAGATCCTAACAGAATTTGTTACTTATCGATCATATAAACTTAAAGGCGACGCAAAAAAACACATGCAATTTAGAAGTGCATTGTTGCAAAGCAGAAATAGATAGGGTGCCAAGACGATTCGAATTCTACCTCAGTCTTAGTAACTGAGAACAGCGGAATGAATTGCATTGATTGAGTTGGGGTACAAGTACCTAACCCTATTTGTTTGTACCCCATATAGTATGACCCACTAAGGGCTATAACATTTGACACACCCCCATAGCCTAAGTGGGGAATGCCAAGTAACAGAACACAACCTAAGGTCACAAGACCAGTCACAAGCAAGCGAGAAAACAAAGCTCAGGGTGGATCTCAACGTCACCACACATTCTGAGCACAAACAAGGGGCCACAAGGCCAGTTCAAGAGTGTACAAGCTAATATATATGGTACAAACAAGCAAGAGGCAAGAACTCACTACTGCAGTCTACTAGACCCAGTCTCAACAAGGCCTAACTGCAGACAAAACCGGCGGTGGTCACAAGGCTGAAGAGCCTTGGTGAAGATGTCTGCAGTGTTGGCCTCGGAGGCCACGAAGTCCAGACGTGCCTGTCCACGTCTCTGCAACTCTCGAAGGAGGAAGTACCTGACGTCGATATGCTTCACCCTGCTCTCCAGTCGAGGCTCACGACACAGGAGAATCATCGCCTTGTTGTCAGCAAACAAGGTCGGTGCAGAGCTCGGCCGCTCACCAAGGTCAGTGAGCAAGAAGGTCAACCAGCGTAGCTCCTGTGCAGCGAGGGCTCCAGCGTAGATCTCGGCCTCTGCGGTAGAAGTCGCAACAGAGGAGGACCGAGTAGACCTCCACGAAACAGCTCCAGAGCCCAGGCTGAAACAGTAACCCTGTGTAGACCTCTGTGACTCAACGTCGTCGGCGTACGAGGAGTCGCAGTGACCGGTGAGTACGACAGGCTGTGTCCCTCCAAGTACAAGCCCCATGTCTGATGTCGCGCCGAGGTACTTCGCCACCCTCTTAGCCGCCGCCCAGTGAACAGGACGGTGTCTCCCTGTCGCAACAAAGCGAGAAAGGATGCTAAGAGGGAAGGCGAGGTCCGGGCGAGTGCACGTCATCAGGTACATGAGGCAGCCCACCAACTCTGCGTAGGGACCACTGGGCTCGAACGGCTCGTCAGGAAAAGGCCCAGTGAGTCTGTGGTCTACAGCAAGAGGGGTGGGAGGAGGAGAGGAGTGCTGAAGCCCGAACCGCTGAAGGACCTGCTGCACCATGTGTGACTGAGTCAGAGTGATGGTGCGAGCGGCTCTGTCCCTGGAGATCTGCAGGCCAAGGTAGCGGCGCAGTTCCCCAAGGTCAGTGCAGGTATGTCTCTTCTGCAGTTCGGACTTCACCTCCGCCAGTGCAACTGTGTCGGCTGTGGCAAAAACCAGGTCGTCAACGTAGACAAGAACAAAGAAAGGTGTGCGCCCACGACGAACAAACAGCGACGGGTCGGCGGAAGACGGCTCAAACCCAAGGTCGGACAGAGTAGAGCGGAGAGTGTCGTGCCACTCACGGGGTGCCTGGCGGAGACCGTAGACCGGTCGTCTGAGGCTCCACTGGGTCCCAGGCGGGAAAGTGCCAGTGAAGCCCGGAGGACGACGCAGCCAGATCTCCTCATGTAGGCTGCCCTGCAAGAAGGCAGTGGAGAAGTCGAGAGAGTGAAGCTCGTAGTCTCTCTGCGCTGCTACGTGCAGTAACACCCGAAGAGTGGTCATCTTCGGGGTGGGCGCAAAGGTCTGAAAGAAGTCAACTCCCTCACGTTGATTGAAACCTCTAGCCACGTAGCGTGCCTTGAAGACTGGAGGAGATCCCGGCGGCCGCTTCACCTTGAAGATCCACATGCCGTCAACAATGTTCGCCCCTGGGGGGGGAACCTCGTCAACGTAAGTGCCTGTGGATCTGTAGGAGGCCATCTCTGCGTCCATGGCAGCTCTCCACTGAGAGGCCCAAGGCCCTGACACTGCCTCAGCGTAAGTGCGAGGAGTAGGTATGTCAGGAGCGTCGGGGTCTCCCTCAGGAGCGAGCAGCATGGCACAGAGATGAGGTGAAGCGGCTGCCAGGAACTCTAGCTCAAACTGTCTATCCTCTAGGACGGCACAGCCAAGGGCAGACTCACCCCCGGCGGACAGAGGACGGACAGGAGGAGCCGCCACAACGCGAGTGGCGTAGTCAAGGCGACGCGTAGCAGTAAAGTCTGTGACAGCGGCAGTGAGGACCGCGACGGAGGAAGGAGAGGCACGAGGGTCTGTAACAAGAGAGGCGAGAACACGAGAGAGAGTGGGGCGGTACGTGCGGTAGTAGTCAGTGACCGGAGTGGACAGGGAGGCAGTGAGGGACGACTCAGGAGGACGAGGAAGAACAGACGGAGGAGAACGAGGAGGACTAGGACGAAACAACACGGTACGAAGGTCACGGACAGGTGACGAGGGACGAGCACGAGGAGGACGAGAGGCCCAAGTGTGGGAGAGAGGAGTGGGAGACGGAGCGGGAGACGGAGGAGACTGAGAACGAGGGAACACAGCCGGAGCTGAGTCCGGAGGAGGAAACGTCGGACCGAACACAGGAGGAGAGGAGGAGGGGAGACCAAGGGCCCGAAGGCCAGTAACAGAGGCCGGAGGCTGCTCCGGCTGCTGCGGCGGCTGCTGCTGCTGCTGCTGCTGCTCCCGCTGCAACTCCAGCCTCTCACGCTCTACCCGCTGCTGAACCTCCATCATCTCACGCTCCAAACGCTGCTGCTCCTCACGCTCAAGACGAAGACGGGTCTGGTGTCGAGTCAGGTAGGGGTGAGGAGGAGGAGTGGTGTCAGGAGACGAAGAAGAAGAACCGGCTCCGCCCTCGACAGCACCCGGCTGAGAACCCCCAGAGCGGCAGCACGACTAGCACCTGTAGGAGGTGGACCCGCACCCCCAGTCGGGGTGCCTCCAGTGGCACCAGCACCAGCCTCAGACTCTCCAGCTCCAGAAACACCACCAGCTCCAGCACCCTCGGAACGGGCAGCCGCGGCAGGTGCACGCTCAGCGCCAACGCCAACACCCCCAGAACGGGCGGCTCCTGTAGGTGCACGAACAGCTCCAACGCCAGCACCCCCAGAGCGAGCACCGCCAGAGCCCTCACCCCGAGCACCAACACCCTCAGAGTCCGCAGTGGCCGGTAAAGGAAGCGCTGACGGCTGCTGCGGAGGCTGTGAGGACGACTGTGGGGAAGGAGGAGAGACCTGGGGGGGTACCGAGGGGGGGGGAGTAGCGTGGGACACACCAGACGGAGCAGGACCAGGGGGGGGTACCGGAGGAGCAGGGGCGGGAGGAGGAGGAGCTGGAGCCAGGAAGAGGGGAGGGGGGGGAGCCTAGAGCGCTGGCTAGGGCGTTGTCTAGGGCGGTAGCTAGGTCGTGGGCGAGGGCGCTGGCTAGGGACGGCATAGGACTAGGAACGGAGGTGACTAAGGCCTAGGAACAACGAACCTACTGCTGATACCATCTTAGTAACTGAGAACAGCGGAATGAATTGCATTGATTGAGTTGGGGTACAAGTACCTAACCCTATTTGTTTGTACCCCATATAGTATGACCCACTAAGGGCTATAACATTTGTCACTCAGCAACGACGAGCCAGACAGACCTCTGCAACTTCCTCGCCACGCTTTTCCCGTTAGGCGTCACACGCGCAAAATCACAATCAACAGACGAATTGAATCCTGCCACGACTTTTTTTGTGTTGCACTCTGCTGACTGTTTCTCGCTACGTCACCCAATCCTTCCCCCAACTCGAACCACACCCTCGCTAGCGCGCCCAAAACTTGAAGTACGGTGCCGAAGCTTTTTTGATTAATTTCTTCGTTTCTTTGTCAAACCCTTCCACACTGCTATATCTCTGCTCCCCTCGCTGCCATCAAATGTTATGTCCCAGTCACGCTTATCACGCTTCTCAGCTTGATGTTATGCCTCTTCATCATACCAAAAGCTTCATGTTAATCGGTTTCACGCTTTGCGTTTTATTCCCACTATGTGTTTGCTGATGCACTGTCTGTCAGAATGTGATGTTTGTCTAGCCTGCAGTGGGGTACTTTATAGCGAGTATAGCCCAAATTAGGGTTTGCTATATGTACTCAACTGGCTGCTAGTGAAAAGCCCTCTTTCCTGTTTCTTATTTCCTGCCTAGACTTCTTACATGGTATCAGAGCGGTTACGCTCCTGGCCTGTGGGCCCACCGTTAGTTTCCGTTAGCTTCCACCGTTAGCGGTTTTCTGCTCGCCGCGCGTACGGAGCACGCGGCGGTTTTCTGCCCGCCGTGCGCCCCGAGGCGCGCGGCGTTTTCCCACCGTCGAAGCGCCCCCGGGGACCCGCGCGTCGCCCCCCGTCGCCCGTCGAAGCGCCCCTGGGACCCGCGCGCGGCCCGTACGACCTGCGCCAGGCCCGCGCGCGGCCCGTACGGCCTGCGCCAGGCCCGCGCGTGGCCCGCACAGCCCGCACGCGGCCCGTACGACCTGCGCCAGGCCCGCGCGCGGCCCGTACAGCCCGCGCGCGGCCCGTACGGCCTGCGCCAGGCCCATGCGCGGCCCGTACAGCCTGCGCCAGGCCCGCGCGCACCTGCCCTGCCGTGCGCGCACCCGCTCCTGCCCCGTGCTGCCTGTGTTAGGGTTTGGGGGTGGCGAGTAAAGGGGTGCCAAATGTGTGCGCCGTCCCCTGCTCCTCCTCCTCCTCCTCCGTCTCCCACTTCTGCAATTGCCGCTGAGGGGGGTGGATGTGTTGGAGCCGTCGGAGTGGTACGAGGGGGGTGGCGTGTGAGCAGTGCTAGAGGTACAGCAGGGGGTGTGTGAAAGGGGTGTGGGACAGCTGGGGGAAGTTGAGTGGAGGCAGCCGTCTTGTCGTCCGCAGCGCCTGTAGTCCGGGGTTTAGCCTGGTAGTCCAGAGAGCCAGCTGCGCCTGTCGCCGTGTAGTCCAGGGCTCTGCGCCTGGTACCGACAGTGCTGCAGAGCACTCCTGGGAGCACAGAGAGCCAGCTGCGCCTGTCGCCGTGTAGTCCGGGGCTCTGCGCCTGGTAGCCACAGTGTTGCGCACTCCTATTGCCCGTGTGTCTGCAGCTTCAGCCGTCGCCTCCCATCTTCTCGCCCCCACAGTTTCTCCTCCTCCTCACTTGCCCTCCATGATAGCCTCTAGCTTTGCTTATCATTGTGAACTATTGCTCTGCCTGCTTGCTGTGCTGATTATACCCCACTTTGACTATGGGGGTGTGTCAGAATATGATGTTTGTCTAGCCTGCAGTGGGGTACTCTATAGCGAGTATAGCCCAAATTAGGGTTTGCTATATGTACTCAACTGCCTGCTAGTAAAAATCCTCTTTCCTGTTTCTTATTTCCTGCCTAGACTTTTGACACTGTCAACCCTTTTGAGGAAGCTCTACCACCTCAGCATGGCACAAATGGAAAACGAGTAAGTGGGCCGACCAGGTGCTCTGGACCAGCCCGACATGTCTAATCACACCCTGGCAAAGCTCGCAAACGTGCAGCCCTGCCAGATCCGCGATTGGAAGAAGATGAGGGAGCGGCTGGAGGTCGCTTCCAGCTGCCGCCGTCGCCTCATGGGGCACGGCCGCAAGTCCAAGTACCCGTTTATGGAACGGGCTGTCTACCGCCAGTTCCTTGAATATCGGGCAAGAGGCCTTGCCATTACGGTCAGCATGCTCCAGAAGTGGAGCGCAAAGTACATGAAGCACAAGATGCACGGGGTCAATTCGCGCGCTTCGTTCCGGTGGGCGACTTGTTTCCGCGCGCGTTGACATTTGGCAAGGTGGGTGAAGACGAAGATGGGTCAGAAGCTGGCAGCGGGTAAGTGAAGCGTTATCATGCTCTCGGTTAACCCGTGGCAATGTTTAGCTAATGCTTCTCATTGCTCTGTTTGCAGATTGCAAGGCCAAGGTCAAGTCGTTTTGGGAGTTCGTGCGCAAGATGCGCTCTCTGCATGATTACCCGTTTGACCTCATCGTGAACGCGGACCAAACTCCGCTTTTTCTGGAAATGCCGGCGGAGCGCACGCTCGAAATGAAGGGAGCGCGGACGGTTCACGTACGTAGTGCGGGCTATGAGAAGGGGCGTGTTACTGTCATGCTGGCAGTAACAGCGAGCGGGCTCAAACCTCCGCCGTACGTGATGTTCAAGTGTAAGACCGTTCCAAAGGTGCCCATCCCTGCCGATAAGCGAACCATATTTCCGATGTTGTCCCTAATCTTGCCTGTCACAAGTCGCAACCGAACCTAACCATCTCGTATTGTTTGGCAAGTGTGGTGGTCCGTGCACAAGAGAAAGGGTGGATGGACGAAGCACTGGTGCAGGACTGGATCACCCAGGTGATGGTGCCGTTTCTGAAGCCCCTGCGTGAAACATCCGGACGCCGCAGGGAGGGCTTGGTTGTGCTCGACTCCTACCGCGGCCACTTGACCGAGGCGGTCGGGCAGACCATGCGGATGTTTCGTCTTTCCCGGGCTGTTATCCCAGGGGGCTGCACACTGCCAATGTAGCCTCTGGATGTTTCGATGAACCGCGTGTTCAAGTGCGGTGTGCATCATCGCTATAGTGGCCGGTTCGAAGAAGAGGGAATTAACCTCACCACTAAGGCTGGTGAGTTGAATCCCTAAGATCCGCTTGTGTAACTTCGAATCTATGTCAGCGTACGCTCTGGAAGCTCACATTCGTCCTTGACTACCCTTCCCCGTCCCTTAGGCAATCTGAAGAAGCTGCCAGCAGAGTTGGTGCTCCACTGGATCGATGAGTCCTGGAAAGCAATCCCAAAGGAGCTCGTGAAGAAGGCGTTCGCGACTTGTGGGATCTCCACCCCCATCGATTGCAACGAGGACCACCTTATCCTTGCCCACATGCACGACAAGAGTGAGGTGGAGGTCCTTGACAATGTCAACGACCTGGTTGAGGACGATCTTGTCGTCAACACCTTCTACGCCGAAGTCCCCATGCCGGCCAAGGAGATGCAGGCGGCAACACAGGAGGATAACGCCGCAGAGGAGGACGCGGAGGCGGCGGCGGCAGAGGAGGAGGGGGTCGTGCATGAGGAAGGCGGGGAGGCAGAAGATCCCAGCGATGGCGAGTGGTGGAGCCTGGCTGCTATGACGGGGAGGAGTGTGAAGAGTGGCATGCAGGGGATGATTCTAATTAGAAAGCACTAAGTTGAGCACTCTTAAGTTGAAATTGTGGATGTCTAGGGTGTGGTGATGTAGTCGTGATTAACTCTGCAGTCTAGGAGATATTGTCAATGTCTAGGTACTGGTGCAGTATTTTTGTAGTACCTGTAATGTCACCTATATAAAATGTAAGCAAAGTTATCATTTTTGCCGCCCATACCCCTCCCCCCCCCCCTTCGGGTCTTAGAGAATCAGCCAAAAAGGGGGGTGTAATAGAGACGAGGTCGCCCATAGCACCCACCCCGCACAAGCTACCCAGGGGTGTACAATCATGGGGGGGTGTTCTGTCCGGGAGAATACGGTATCAGAAAGATAGATAACAGAAAGATAGATATCAGAAAGATAGATATCAGAAAGATAGACATCTGCCTTCCATGAGAAAACAAATCGATTCGGGTTGTGGGCATGGAAAAGAAGTGGGGAAAGAGAAGCATTTAGGGAAAATGAAGGTAAAAGGGTTAGAAAGCAAGTCCATCTTAGAAGCAACGGCCACTTGCCCCCACCTGCCCCCTTGCTCCCACCTGCCCTCTTACATAAAAAAGGATCCAGTTAGGTTGTGGCGATGAGGAAGAAGAGGAGGGGGGGATAAACGCTGCCCCCTTACCCACTCCCTTGCCCACACCCGCCCATTTGCCCCCACCTGTCCTCTTGCCCCCACCTGTCCGCTTGCCCCCACCTGCCCTCTTGCCCCCACCTGCCCTCTTGCCCCCACCTGCCCTCTTGCCCCCACCTGCCCCCTTACTCCCACCTGCCCCCTTACCCCCACCTGCCCCCTTGCCCCCACCCGTCCTTGCCCCCACCTGCCCATTTGCCCGCACCTGCCCCTTTCCCTCACCTGCCGCCTTGCATGCCGTCAATAAGGATCCAGTCAGGTTGTGGACAAGCGGAGGAAGAGGAGGAGGCAGCGAGGGAGGAGGGCAGGGGGTTTTCACAATGCCGTGCTAGTCATCGTGTATAACGAAGATGGTGGATAGTGTGAGGATCTGGTTCAGGAAAGATGATTCTATTGAATGATTCACCTGGGTACAAGGCAAGGCTATATATAGGCTCGACACAAAGGCAGTAACCCGGGTGTGACTAGAAGGTTCCGCGGGTCGCGAAGCGTCCCGAACGGGTCCTCCGTAGAAGGCAATTCGGTGGCAACCGAAAAGCCTAGAATTCGGTGCACTCAACCTAGTTCGGTGCCTGAAACAATAATAATATAGTAAAAGCAACGAACCTAGGAAATCTAGCAAAAGCAAGCAAAATAAAGCAAAGCTAAGCTAGATAATGCATAGTAAAGCAGAATCAAGCTACTAAAGCGTAGCAATGACGTCGTACTCTCACACGTCCCCCCCTCAAAGCTGGGTGGCGTGAGAAACACCCTGCTTGACAAGATAGTCCTTGAGAGCACGGCGTGCGTTGCCCATATCAGCTTCTGCAACCCAACTGTCCTCCGATGGGTCATATCCCTTCCAGCGTATCAGGAACTCGAGCGTGTTGCCGCGTCTGCGTCGATGAGCGAGAACTTTTTCCACCTCGTACTCTGGTTCATCCTGTATGAGAACAGGTGATGGTGGCGGTAGTTGTCGTCCCGTAACCCGCTGGTTGGGGTCCTTGTAGGGTTTCAGCAGCTGAACATGGAAAGCGTTGTGAAGCTTCCACGTAGTAGGTAAGCGCAAGCGGAATGTAACTGGTGTCATGATCGCCTCAACGCGAAAGGGACCACAGAAGCGAGGCCGGAGCTTGGACGGTAGGTGAGACAGGTTCAAGTTGTGCGTGTCAAGAAGCACCTGATCTCCGACTGCTACTGAGTGATCTCGTCGTTGGCGATCGGCATACTGCTTCTGGGAGTTCTGCATCGTGGTGAGACGTCGCTGAGTCTTCTCCCATAGCTGCTGCATGGTGGTGACGAAGTCGTGTGCGGCTTGGACGTGTGCCGGTGTGGTTGGCTGCTGTGGTGTAAGTGGTTCCCGTCCGTAGCACAGGAAGAATGGAGATTTCCCTGTGGCCGCATGCGACGCGTTATTGTAAGCGAACTCAAGTGTCGGTAACTGTGAATCCCAGTGGCTGACGTCGTCTTTGCAAGCTGTGTGCAGTAACTGTTCAACCACCTGATTGAGTCGCTCTGTCTGTCCGTCAGTCTGGGGGTGGTACGCTGAAGACATTGCAAGCTTTGTCCCCAACAATCCCATGAGTTCCCTCCAGAACTTACTAGTGAACTTAGGGTCTCTGTCCGAGATAAGTGTAGCGGGGATGCCGTGGATGGTGATGATGCGGTCGAAGAAGAGGCGAGCAGTTGCTTCAGCAGTAGCCGTGGCGTTGGTCGGGATGAAGTGTCCCATTTTAGAGAACTTATTGATCACCACGAGTATAGCGTCATGCCCTCGTGAGGTCGAAGAAAGCCCAGTAATGAAGTCTAGGCTGACAACTTGCCATGGCTGCTCCGGTACGGGTAGAGGCTGAAGTAACCCTACTTTTTTCTGCTTGCTATTCTTCATCCGCTGGCACGTGTCGCATGAAGTGACGAACTGCTGCACGTCTGTTGCCATCCGGGGCCAGTAATAATACTTTGCTATTCCCGCTAACGTCTTGTTGCTCCCGAAATGTCCCGCGTATGCCACATCGTGAAATTCCTCCAGTAAGATCTGTCGGAGCGGGGCATAGTTCGGTACCCAAATCTTTCCTGATCCCTTTCTTACAGCTAGGTCCTTCTCCCACTGTAACAGCTTCTGTTTCTCTGCTGTAGCGATCTCTGCGTCCACGGAGTATCCATGCTGGAATAGACCCTTGAGCAGAGGGTTCATCCCGTCGAGTTGGATGCCTGCTACATGACCGGGGCGGCTCAACGCGTCAGCTTTGTTGTGTAGCCCGGGCTTGTAGACGATGTCGTAGTGGAAGTGGGTCTCCAAGAAGTCTACCCACCGCACCTGTCGTCGTGAGAGCGTCGGCTGCGACTTCAGGTATTTGAGGCTGCAGTGGTCAGTGTAAACTATAGTCTTGGCTCCCTCTAGGTAACACTTCCACGCCTTGAAGGCTGTGACTGTTGCTAAGGCTTCCTTGTTATGGATAGGGTAGTTCAGTTCTGCTCCGTATAGCTTCTTACTCAGATAGGCGATGGGCTGCAAACCGCGTCCGTGATCCTGCATCAGTACTGCTCCGACTGCTTGGTCACTAGCGTCTGCTTCCACCACGTAGTCCCTGTTTGGATTGATCCGGTAGGATGAGTACTAGCGCTGTAGTCAGTGCTGTCTGTAGCTGCTCCATGGCTTGCTGATGAGGAGTATCCCCTGTATCCGTCCACCTTCGCAGCTTCACACGTTTCCCATTGTTGTAGATACACGCCTTCCGGTTGACCCAGTCGATCTCGGGGTTGAACTGCTTCAGAAAATCACGCCCCAAGATGAAATCTAATCCCTTGATGTTCGTGATCGGCAACGTCGGCTTCCACCTTAACGCTCCTATCTGCAGCTGCAGTGTTGACTCGCCGTGGATGGGAAGCTTCGTACTGTCCACCATCGTTGCTGTAAACTGGGTCTCTTCTGAGGATTCTTCAATTTTCTCCAACGTCCCGCAGTCGCACACCGAGTGGGACGCACCACTGCCCACTAGTGTCTGGAGGCGTCGCCCGTTGCAGATCACCTCGAGTACTATAGCTGTTGCTGCTCCGAGTAGTTGTTGATGGTATCGCTTATAGGATCGTAGGGTACGTCGAATATGTGATCCCAAGGTCCTGCGCTCGAAGATGCAGCTTCAATATCAGGTATCACCTGAGTAGGGTTAGAAGGATTTATCCGAGGCTGGTACAGCTTCTCTTGAGCCTGGAACCTTCCCCTAGGCCTTTGCAGCTGTGTAGGCTTCATCTGTGGGGAACAGGGAGCCTTTAAACAGAGCTGCTGGGAGAGAATATTAACTCCTCGGAACGCTCGACCCTTGTTAGCGCTCCGGAGTAGGGTCCCCATATTACCCGGTACCGGTTTAATTTCTGACTCTCCCTTAATAAAGGCTTGAAACCCACGAGAAGTAATATTCTTACTTGTCGGGGTGTACGGCTGGAGTTTCCCAGTCGGTGCAGAGTCTTGATTTGCGGAGTCTCCATTTGTCTCGGCGATTTCCCCTGGTGCCGGCTGGTCGTGACGTTTTAAATTCGCGCCATCATATTCTCCTTTTTTCGCCCTCTCCGAAGTTGCCACGTTGCCTGTTTTCTGCTTCGGGGGTGCCGCACTGTTCTTGTATCTCAGCTCCGCACGCCTTCCCTTCATTTCCCAACACGCCAAGATACGATGTCCTGTAGCGCCGCAAAATTTGTACGTCTCAGTTTTTGCTAGCCGCTGCTCCACATCGCCCTCGTCGTTCTCCATCGGTTCAGCAGTCGTGGGTGGTGCCAATCGCCCCATGCCACTAGTTGGCTTGTTGCGTCGTGTTCCGTAGTAGCTACTGTTCAACGTGTCGAACTGTTCGATCAGTGCTGCCCGAAACTGCGCCCACGTCCCTTCGCCTTGGACTATTCTGTTGTTGATCCACTCTAGAGCTGGGCCTTGTAACAGTGTTGCTGCGAGCCGTATGCGCATTGCGTCTTCTGTCGGGGTCGTGCATCCAACGGCTTCGAAGTAAATTTCGAGTTCAGCTACAAATCGACGAACGTCGTTCCCTTTAACTATAGGATCGAACGCCTCCGGTAGCCTCAGCTTCACTGCTTCGAGGTTAACTGTAGCTGCTGCTGCTGCTGCTGCTGTCGCTGCTGCATTCGCTGCTGCTGTGGCGGTTGCCGACTGGTTCGCAAGGAGTTTCTCAAGTCGTGGGAGCGTCGAACGTATCTGCTTATGCTCGGCACGTAACTCCGCGATTTTCTGTACTGAAATATCTCTTTTTCCCTCCATTTGGCGATTTACAGAAAGAAGCGCGACGAAAATAATTGATTTATGGGTGCTGGTCGACTTACTGCGAGTCGAATCGAATGTAAAATCGACGAGCACAAATTCTGTAAGTCGCGTAAATCTTCCTTAGTTGAAATTCGCGTTCGATCTCGGCCGTTGAGAAGAAACTCGATCCGACGCTCCAAATTCCAACTTTTTGGGGCGAAATTCTCTGGGCCGTTGAGATGAAACTCGATCGAACGGTCGAAACTCCAACCTTTCCACCAGAAATCGGAGGGGTGTTCGAGGGGGACTTAGAAAAATTGCGCGGAACTGGTTTTACATACCCGTATCGGCGCCTTCGTAGTCGCTCCTGCGATTTTTAAAGGCCGGAACTACGCGGTTGAAGACCTCGCGTGTAAACCCGCTCTGATACCAAGTGTGAGGATCTGGTTCAGGAAAGATGATTCTATTGAATGATTCACCTGGGTACAAGGTGAGGCTATATATAGGCTCGACACAAAGGCAGTAACCCGGGTGTGACTAGAAGGTTCCGCGGGTCGCGAAGCGTCCCGAACGGGTCCTTCGTAGAAGGCAATTCGGTGGCAACCGAAAAGCCTAGAATTCGGTGCACTCAACCTAGTTCGGTGCCTAAAACTATAATAATATAGTAAAAGCAACGAACCTAGGAAATCTAGCAAAAGCAAGCAAAATAAAGCAAAGCTAAGCTAGATAATGCATAGTAAAGCAGAATCAAGCTACTAAAGCGTAGCAATGACGTCGTACTCTCACAAATAGCCAGGGGGGGAGGTGGGGGAGGGATGCTCGTGCTATGTCCTCGTGGAGCTGTAGGGTGGAGGGATGGGGAAAGGGCGTGGGGGAAGGAAGGGAAGAAAGGTTCACAGGGTGGAGTGTGAGTCGGCATGAAGAACGAAGATGGTGGATAGCCAAGGGGGGAAGGTCGGGGAGAGATGCTCTTGCTGTCTCTCCGTGCAGCTGGGGTGGGGAGCAGGTTGGGGATGGAGGTAGGGAAAAGTGGGAGGGGGAAGTGGGGAGGAAAGCAGGGTTCACATCACAGGATGCTGTGTGCGTCGAAATGAAGCACAAAGATGGCTGATAGGGAGGGGGAGGGTAGGTGGGGGAGAGCGGCACGAGCTGTCTCTCCATGGAGCTGAGAAGGACGGGTGGGGAAAAAGCGTGGGGTTAGGAAAAAAAGGTTTGCACGGCTCCGTGTGAGGCAAGGAGGGAGGTGGAAACAAGTTGTTTGTGCCGCCGCCCCGTGGAGCTGGGGTGCAGGCGTGGAGTGGTGGGAGGGAGGGGTAAGGGGAGGGAGGGAGAGGATGAGGTAAAGGGAGGAAAGAAGGGTTCACGACGTGTGTGTCAGAGTGAAGGGGGTGCGGCAGAAAGCTCGTGCTGTATCCCTGTGCAGCTGAGTGAGGTTGGGGGGAGCAGGCGGGGAGGGAGCGGTGGAGAGGTTGATTTGGAAAGGAGAAGTGTTTTGAGTCGACTCAAATCACGTGCTGAGTCTCTGTGAAGCTGATTGGGTTGGGGGGAGCAGGCGGGGAGGGAGCGGTGGAGAGGTTGCATTGGAGAGGGGGAGGGCAGGGAAAGAGTGGTAGTGGGGAGTCGGGAGAAAAGCAGGATTGATCAAGGTGGTGTGTGTTTCAGCATGCAGTATGAAGCTGGTGGATAGCCAGGGGGGAGGTGGGTGAGGGATGCTTATGCTGTCTCTCCGTGGTGTTGGGGTGGGGGGAAGGGGAGACGAAATAGGGCAACAACTACAAAGAAGATATTAAGAGAGGTGAAGTATGTGTGTGTATGTGTGTATGTGTGTGTGCGTGTGTGCGTGCGTGTGTGTGTGTGTATGTGTGTGTGTGTGTATGTGTGTGTGTGTGTGTGTGTGTGTGTGTGTGTGTGTGTGTGTGTGTGTGTGTGTGTGTGTGTGTGTGTGTGTGTGTGTGTGTGTGTGTCTGTGTGTGTGTGTGTGTGTCTGTGTGTGTGTGTGTGTGTGTGTGTGTGTGTGTGTGTGTGTGTGTGTGTGTGTGTGTGTGCGTGCGTGCGTGTGTGTGTGTGTGTGTGTGTGTGTGTGTGTGTGTGTGTGTGTGTGTGTGTGTGTGTGTGTGTGTGTGTGTGTGTGTGTGTGTGTGTGTGTGTGTGTGTGTGTGTGTGTGTGTGTGTGTGTGTGTGTTTGTGTGTGTGTGTGTGTGTGTGTGTGTGTGTGTGTGTGTGTGTGTGTGTGTGTGTGTGTGTGTGTGTGTGTGTGTGTGTGTGTGTGTGTGTGTGTGTGTGTGTGTGTGTGTGTGTGTGTGTGTGTGTGTGTGTGTGTGTGTGTGTGTGTGTGTGTGTGTGTGTGTGTGTGTGTGTGTGTGTGTGTGTGTGTGTGTGTGTGTTTGTGTGTGTGTGTGTGTGTGTGTGTGCGCGCGCGTGCGCACGCGTGCGCGTACATGTATGTGCATGTGTGTGTCTGTGCAAGTGTGTATGTGTGTGTGTGTATGTGTGTGTGTGTGTGTGTGTGTGTGTGTGTGTGTGTGTGGAAGAAGGCAGGGGGGCACAAGAAAAGAAGTAGGAAGTGAGGCCATTGTCAGAATGTGATGTTTGTCTAGCATGCAGTGGGGTACTCTATAGCGAGTACAGCCCAAATTAGGGTTTGCTATATGTACTCAACTGCCTGCTAGTGAAAACCCTCTTTCCTGTTTCTCGTTTCTGCCTGCTGTTTTAACATGCTATCAGAGCGGTTACGCTCCTGGCCTGTGGGCCCACCGTTAGCTTCCGCTGCTGTCCTGTCTGTCGCGCGCCCCGTGGCGCGCGACGTTTTTTCTTCCCGCCACGCGCTCGG
This sequence comes from Closterium sp. Yama58-4, assembly GCA_947470075.1. Classification (NCBI taxonomy): domain Eukaryota; kingdom Viridiplantae; phylum Streptophyta; class Zygnematophyceae; order Desmidiales; family Closteriaceae; genus Closterium; species Closterium sp. Yama58-4. Next base: position 46,783 of record CANIUD010000536.1, on the reverse strand, counting down.
GGCGCATGGCGGTTTTATTTTCTGCTTGCCGCGCGCAAAGAGCGCGCGGCGGTTTTCTGCCCGCCGTGCGCCTTGGGGCGCGCGGCGGTTTTCTGCCCCGTCGACCCGCACGTCGCCCTCTGTTGACGGTCGCATCGCCCCCGCTCCTTCGTCGCGACGCCCTGGGGAGCCGCTCGCTGCCCCCCGCTGCCTCGTCGCGGCGCCCTGGGGAGCCGCGCGCGGCCCCCGCTCCCTCGTCGCGACGCCCTGGGGAGCCACGCGTGGCCCCCGCTGCCTCGTCGCAGCGCCCTGGGGAGCCGCGCGCCGCCCCCCCCCCGAGCTGCTGCCCACGCTGCCCCCCGCTGCTGCCCGCACTGCTGCCCGTGTTAGGGTTTGCGGATGGCGAGTGTGGGGGTGGCGAGTAAGGGGGTGACGGGTTTGTGCGCTGTCCCCTGCTCCTCCTCCTCCTCCTCCTCCGTCTCCCACTGCTGCAGCTGCCGCTGAGGGGGGTGGATGTGTTGGAGCCGTCGGAGTGGTACGAGGGGGGTGGCGTGTGAGCAGTGCTAGAGGTACAGCAGGGGGTGTGTGAAAGGGGTGTGGGACAGCTGGGGGAAGTTGAGTGGAGGCAGCCGTCTTGTCGTCCGCAGCGCCTGTAGTCCAGAGAGCCAGCTGCGTCTGTGGCCGTGTAGTCCGGGGCTCTGCGCCTGGTAGCCACAGTGTGAGCACTCCTGGTAGTCCAGAGAGCCAGCTGCGTCTGTGGCCGTGTAGTCCGGGGCTCTGCGCCTGGTAGCCACAGTGTGAGCACTCCTGGGAGCACATAGAGCCAGCTGCGCCTATCGCCGTTTAGTCCGGGTATAGCCTGGTAGCAACAGTGCTGTGCACTCTTGTTGCCCGTGTGTCTACAGCTTTAGCCGTCACCTCCCATCTTCTCGCGTCCACACTTTCTCCTCCTCCTCACTTGCCCTCTGTGATAGTCTCTAGCTTTGCTTATCATTGTGAACTATTGCTCTGCCTGCTTGTTGTGCTGATTATACCCCACTTTGACTATGGGGGTGTGTCAGAATGTGATGTTTGTCTAGCCTGCAGTGGGGTACTCTATAGCGAGTACAGCCCAAATTAGGGTTTGCATATATGTACTCAACTGCCTGCTAGTGAAAACCCTCTTTCCTGTTTCTCGTTTCTGCCTGCTGTTTTAACAGGCACAGGCATGGGATGATGTCAAGGGGCCACAGGCATGGGATGGGAGAGGAGGAAGAGTTTTAGATGGTTGTGTTGTCTGTCTGCGTGCAATTGGAGCGGAGAGAGAGCAAAAAGAGAAAGGCAGGGGGTGGGGTTGATTGTGTGTGAGTGCATGTGTGTGTGAGTGCGTGCGTGGGTGCATGCGTGCGTGTGAAAAAACAGTAAATCACGTGGAGGTCGTAAATCTCAGACAAATAGGCTTTGGAGGAATATGTTTCATGAGGCACCATGCTTCGGGTGGGTGTTAGAGAGGGTAGTACCGAGGCACTATGCTTCAAGCCCAGCCGCATGTGGGGGCCACCGATGGAAAATGTCTCGTAGGAATATCTCGTGGGAATATCTCGTGGGAATGTCTCGTGGGAAATGTTTCTTCCTTCCTAGTTCCCAGCTAGGATGACCATTGGAATCCACACTCCTTTCACTCCCACTCTCCGACTCAATTTTTGAGTCGACTAATAAAATGATACCTAAGGGAACGTAGTGGAATCTCGCCCTCCTCACCCACCCACCAACCAAATTCCCGCTCATCCCCACGTCAACACAATCAAGAGAGAGTATGGGGATGGGATAATAATTGGGTCTAATAATGCAACGTTTGAGTCGACTCATAAGGTATTCAGGTGGGAGTACCAGGATCAGCTCGATTGGGTTTGACACCTCATTAGGCAACTTATTTCCACAGCAGCAGCAGCAGCATTGCTTTGGGGAAGGAAGAACCTAGTTTTGAGTCGACTCAGAACTGGGCAGGAAGAAGTTCTCGCTCCTCGTCTCCCTTCCCCTCCCCCCCCTCCCCCTCCTTCCCACTCCCCCCTCCTCTTTTTCTTTCCCCTTAACCGTGCATTCCCCAACTCAGCACCATGGGCCGAAAGTACACGGCTGCGCTCACCCTGGGCGATGGAACCACCTTCACAGGGCACAGCCTCGGCGGCACCACTGCCACGGCGTCACCTCTGCCTCTCATGCTTTCCACGGTTGTGGCGTCCTCTCCCGATGCCTCGCTGAGTTCCTTATCTGGTTTGCATGCTCGCTTAGTCAGCGCTACACCTTGTACTCACTTAAGTCAGCGCTACCCCTTGCTGATAGCTCTGTCAGCGCCACCACTTGTTGCTTGCTGAAAATGCGTCAGATTCCAGAGGGGTATGGCGCATAGTAAGCTTCATACTCGTGGTCTCACACTCTTTTTTCACACTCGTCGTTTCACAGCCGGGGTTCACACCCAAGGTTCAAAGCCGGGGTTCGCAGCTAGGGTTCACAGCCGGGGTTTACAGCTAGGATTCACAGTTGGGGTTTCATAGTGGAGTAGATCTGAGTCACTTGAGAGGAGAAATTTCTCAAGCGACTCAAAGATTGCCAAGGTGGGCTGACAGCTGACTCAAAGAGTTGCCTGCCTTTTCCGCACCCCTTCCATCCACCAGGCTTCCACCTGCGACTTTGAATCCCAAAAATGCAAGAAAAGTCAACTTTCTTGACTCAAAAGTCAAATTCGCACCCTTTTCATCCACCAGGATTCCACCTGCGATCCGGAATACATAGATGCAACGAAAGTGGTTAACAAGTTTCTTGTGGGCACTGTGGACGAAAGGGTGCACAAGAAGTACAGCGTTGACGCAGTGCTCATGTGGGCAGACACGCTGGGAGCAGCTGCTATACTTGTTATAAGCGAGGTCGCGGAGTATGACGTGCTTCCTATCTTCTCCTACACGAATACTCCCAGCATCGTTTTGAAGTTCTCGCAAGGGCAGACCATTAGGAAATACATCGGAGTCGAAAACAGGCAAGAAGCTCCTAATATCTTTCTTTCTTTCTTTCTTTCTTTCTTTCTTTCTTTCTTTCTTTACTTCTTTATCTCTTTCTCTCTTTCTATCTTCCTCTCTTTCTCTCATGTACGGGATGTCTTTCTCAAATATCCTCTATTCTCAAAACACTCGCTTCCTTAAATGGCTATTTCTACGAACCCCCAACCCCAAACCCACCCCACCCGCCTTACCTTTCCCCTCTTCTCCACCCGCCCTCCTCTATTTCCTCCACTCTACCCTCCCCTCTTCCCTCATTGCTTTCCTTACATTTCCTTATTTCTACTTTGTTCCCCTTTTCCACCTTTTCCTTCCATCTCGCCCTTCCCCCTTCCCCCTCTTTCCCCCCCCACCCCCTTCCCCTCCCCCTTCCCCCTACCCTTCATGTCAATTTAGCCCCACAGCCACGCTGCCCGCTTTCACCGTCTCCCACTCCTCCAACGCCCCTCAGCTCGCTTACTTCTCCTCAACCGGTCCCCCACACAGCCCGCACTACCCTCGTGCTCTTCCCATCCATGACTTTCCCACCAACGACATTCTTAAACCCGACGTCATTGGCCCCGGGGTCCAACTATGGGCCGCAGCTCCGGGTAAATCGCTCGATAATGCTGCGATCAATCCCCCCGAGTTTAACTACTATTCCGGGACGTCTATGTCGACACCGCATTTGGTGGGGATCATGGCGCTGATTGTGCAGAACGAGCCGAGCTGGTCCCCCTAGCAGGTGATTTCCGCGATAACTACCACGACGTATACAAGGAATGAAAACTGGCAGCCGATTCAACGGGCGAATGGAAAGAAAGCGAACGCGTGGGATTATGGAGGAGGGCATGTCAAACCCACACACGTCTTGGACCCTGGGCTCACGTTTCATGCGGCGCACAAGCATTTCGTAAATTTCCTTATGATGAGGGACTCGATAAGAACGAAGAAGCGCTTCTGGCGCATGGGAAAGGCGCATCCGATTTTTCCTTGGAACTTGAACTGCGCCTCGATAGCGGTGACTCGAGTATACGGCGTTACAGTCGTGTACCGACGAGTTAAAAACATCTACAACTTGCAATCTACTTCTACAGCAAAGGTGGACCCTCCACCTGGCTTTCGCGTGAAAGTTTGGCCGAAGAAGATCAAAATCAATCATGGAAAAGCCAGGGTGCTTAGGGTCGCAAACACCAGGTTCTTGCCTTTGGAAGCTTTTAGGTTTGGAACATTCACATGGATTGACCAACATGGGCACTTGGTGCCAGTGCACCTCGTGGTTAGGTCTCCCATTTTGCCGTGATTGTCAAGAGTAAAGTGGCTTGTGCACATATGTTTGGTTTATTTGCTGCAATCTTTGTAAATACGTCGAAATCTCCATAAATGATTAAAACCACTCAAAGTCTAGTAAGATCAAACACCATATTGTTCGAGAGGCACATGCAAAACCACAGTGGGAAGGCGCCAAGCCCAAGCTCTCCAGTCCAACCATTGACTGATCAACTCCTCAAACACCCTACATCAATACCACATCCAACGAGCAAATATAGGTGAAAGCAGGCGAACAACTTTGCTGAAATCTGAAACAACTTGTTACGTGCTCAACTCTCAAACTTCACATAACTTTGCTTATTGCTGCTTCACTCGACCACCCAACTTCATGCTACCTGGGCCACGTGCCAAACTGTATTTGTTTATATGCTTGGTAGACTAGTTGGCTAGCTTGAGGTATTCTTTAGGGAGTATGACTTTGTTAACATGAAAGCTATATGCCCTTTCTACTAGCCATTCTGATCATCTCATAATTTGGCATCTTATCAGAACGAACGTCTTGTTTTCGAATCCCTATAAGAGCTGACGCGGGCGTCGCTGTGGTGTGCAGTGTTTTTGGCATCTCAATGAGGGGGGGTGTTAGAAGACCTGCACATCATATCCTTGCTATATACTAGGAAAGGGTTACAGGTGCATATCGTGGGGGGTTATGGGCTCACTCATCCCCTATTTAGCACGCCATCTAATCACAATGGTGTAGTGGTTGGGATTCTGATACCACAAAATCCCCTATAATGTACGTACTAATTTTTGTCACCCCAAGTTGTAATGGAGGATTTAATGAAGTCGTTAAACTCCCTTCCAATTTGTTCAAATGGGAGGCGCAGGATGAATGGGCGCATTTTGATAAATGACTTTGGATTCAGAAATAAGCTCGATCAAGGGAAACAAGTCTTCAGGTTTCGCCTGATGGAATATATTGCACCTATAGATGAGGTAGAATCGCTGTTATCATTGGTCGCCGGTATAGCAAAGGGCGGATTCCACGCAACCGTCATCTTGGTTCCCTCACTGGATATTGAAACATGTGTCATCGTCCGCGAGCATTTGGACTGTTCGCTTCACGCTCAAGGCTCGGGAACCTCTAATAAAGGAAGGCGAGCTATCCCCTACCATCAATTCATTTCTATTATCGATGCTAGCATCACCCTCACATGCCATCTTAAAATGGGGAAACTCTGAGGAGAAGGAAGTGAAGGAGGGAAAAATACCGTACCCAACCACCATGTTTAAAAAATATTAATGGAGCTCAAACTTTGTCGTTCCGTGATGTTTGTCAGGGGGTGTCATTTCTTGACAATATCCAGTTTTTTTGGGCCTATTTCAACCCCACCTTCCGATATAACGTGCCCAAAAAAATCGAGGCAGTCCTAAAAGAACTCCATTTTAACCCCTTCATCAGTAGCTGATGTTTTTCTAAAATCTTTAATTCTGCTTCCAAGTCGATTAAGTGCTGTTGCTTGTCGCGATTGTCAGCCATAAAAGCGTCACTGTGTACTCAAATGACCCATATTGGCGTAGTCTATAGGTTCGACCCAGATTTGATGGTAACTGCTGCGCAAGTCGATTTTCGAAAATACCCTAGCTATTTGCAGTTGGTTGATCAGTTCATCGGCGCGGGGGATGGGGTGTTGTGACTTCACTGTTACTCTGTTCAGTGCGCGGTAATCGATGTACATATGAAACCCTCCATCTTTTTTCGGTGTGAATAGTATTGCTGTGGCAAATGGCGACGAACTCGGTCGGATGATTTTTTTTTCTCGAGGAGGTTTCTAGCTCCTTTCTAGTTCATCCAGCACGGGTTGTGTTAGTCGGAACTGTCGCTGTACGGCTGGTTGTGCCCCCGGTTCTGATTCTATGCGGTGGTCGTGTGGTGGCGGAGGTGGCAATGCCTCCGGTAAGTCGTTGAGAAATATCCCAGGGTATCGTTTCTGTAACTTCTGCAGTTCGTTTCTGTAACTGTTTGCAGTGTCTGAAAATCACTTTGCTTCTCTGCTTCTCACACTTGTGTGATATCCACTGCATATGCGTTAGCTCCTGAGGCGACAGCCCATTTCATCGTGATGGCATTGATGTGGGTTGTTGAAGGCTTAGGTGTCTCTTGAGGCGCCTCAAAACATACGATGTATTACCAGGACCTGCCCTAAGGTGTGTTTTGAGGCGCCTCAAAACATACGATGTACTACCAGGACCTTCCCTAAGGTGTGTTTTGAGGCGCCTCAATACATATGATGTACTACCAGGACCTTCCCTAAGGTGTGTTTTGAGGCGCCTCAAAACATACGATGTACTACCAGGACCTGCCCTAAGGTGTGTTTTGAGGCGCCTCAAAACATACGATGTACTACCAGGACCTCCCCTAAGGTGTGTTTTGAGGCGCCTTTCAACATACGATGTACTACCAGGACCTGCCCTAAGGTGTGTTTTGAAGCGCCTCAAAACATACGATGTACTACCAGGACCTGCCCTACTTGCGAGGTCTAACCGTGGGCATCTTGGGTAACGTAGCAGAATTGGCAGCCTTAACATCCTTTCCAACAAGCAACGAGGGAAAGGCCAGTAATAGCAGGCCTTAGCAATGCTCTCACGCCTCCCAATGTGTCCGCCTAGAAGGTCATAGCTTCTTCATAGCCTATGCATCACCCTCATATCCCATGCATCACCCTCATACCCCATGCATCACCCTCATAGACGCGTCACCCTAATAACTCCATGGTTTTCCTCCCGTTATCACTCTAGACCTCTTATTATAGCCCTTTCATTCTCATCCTCTCATCCCCTCATCCCCTCCCTCCCATCCTCACCCTTTCATCCTCACCGTCCCATTCTCACCCTTTCATCCTCACCGTCCCATTCTCACCCTCCTATCCTCACCCTTCCCATCCGCACCCTCCCATCCTCACCTGTCCAGCTTTCAGGCAGGAGTGGTCTCAACCTTTGCGGCCGGCAATTTGGGTTGGCCCAACCCCATGAGCTTGTGGAGCACTCTCTCAAGAGCCTCTTCCTTTTTTCCCTCACACCCTACCCATTCCCACCTTTCACATTCTCGCCCTTCCCAATTTCAACCTGCCTATCCCCAACCTCTGGTCTTCATTTGTCCAACCTGCACGCCGGAGTGGTCACGGCCTTTGCAGCCGGCGACGAGGGGCGCCCCAACCCCATGATCTTGTTGGGTACTCTCTCAAGTGGAAAGCTCCAACCTTCTCATCCTTCCCATTCCCGCCCTTCCCATTTTCACCTTGCCTATTATCACCCTCTTGTTTTCATCTGTCCAACTTGCAGGCCGGAGTGGTCACGGCCTTTGCAGCCGGCAATGAGGGGCGCCCCAACCCCATGAGCTTGTTGGGTACTCTCTCGAGTGGAAAGCTCCAACCTTCTCATCCTTCCCATTCCCGCCCTTCCCAGTTTTCACCCTGCCTATTCTCACCCTCTTGTTTTCACCTGTCCAACTTGCAGGCCGGAGTGGTCACGGCCTTTGCAGCCGGCAACGAGCGGCGCCCCAACCCCATGAGCTTGTTGGGTACTCTCTGGAGTGGAAATGCCCTCGTTGCCGGTTGCAGCAATGACGTGAATATGGTTGTCGGGAGACAACAAGCTTCGCCTGCTGAAAGACCGAGCAACGACTCCTTAAAATAGCCATGTTTTGCCAAGGAAGAGTATTGTTCTTGACACACATGATGAGATCTCAATGTTGATGCCACGTGATCATTTCCTGAAAACTGCGTGCAGATCACTAAGAAAAATATATTTTTAAAAGCTGTAACGCTTTTCAAAATTATGTATTTTGAAAGCGAAGCTGCCTGTAATGTAGGATTTGGCAGCGTCGAGCCGCGCTAAACGCCCGTTTTGGAGTACAAAACGTGGGCTAGATGTCATTTCCCTCCACCCACGTCTCTCATTTTCAAACGGTTTAGCCGATTTTCCCGCCCCCCCTGCCCCCTCAGTAACATAGAGGCATATTATTGTAATGTTACTCCATGGATTTCAATTGTACTAAACCCATCTAAAATGAGACGATGCTAATTGCCACATGCAAGAAAGAAAGCTTTCTAAATTAGATCACAGTATGCATTACTGAGAAATGTTAGCACTAAAGTTAGAATAGTTGCGTTAGAATCAAAGTCTTGAAGCCTTGGTAAGTGTTGATCTTGATTAGAACCGGGAACACTGAGGCCATGTCGAGATTACTAGGCAAGAATGAATGCATTGAAAGGAATGTGAGTACAAGTACTAACACTAGAAAGTTGTACCCCATGTAAGCTACCCCACTACAGCCTACAAACAACAAAATCTATTATAGTTTAACACACCCCCATAGGCAAAGTGGGGGAGAACAAGTGGTCACAAGACCAGTCAAGAAAAGCAAAGCTAGCTTAGGGTGGATCACGACGTCACCACACATTCTGAGCACAAGCAAAAGGCCACATGGCCAGTTCACATGCATAGCTATATAAGAGAGAGCAAACAATACAGTGACCACAACTTCGAAAGTGTAAGCATGCAGATACATATAAAGATCACAGTACAAGCAAGGTCAAGCAGTGAGCAAGTGAGAGAACGTAGGCATGAGGCATAGAGCAGTGTAGTGCCGCTGATGATCACTAGGCGGAAGTGCCTTGGTGAATATATCAGCAGTGTTGGCCCGCGTGTCCACGTAAGCAAGACGAAGCTGGCCGCGCCGCTGTAGCTAACTCTCGAGCAAGGAAGTAACACAGAGCGATGTGCTTCGTTCTGTGCTCCAGTCTGTGCTCCTGACACAAGGCAAGGGCTGCCTTGTTGTCGCCGTACAGAACTAGAGGAGAACGAGGCCGCTCTCCCAAGTCAGTCAACAGGTAGGTGAGCCAGCGTAACTCTTGTGCAACCATGGCTGTGAAGTATATCTCAGCTGAGAACAGAAGAAGAGTGGTAGACCGCCAAGAGACAGAGTTGGAGCCAAGGCTGAAGGTGTAACCCTGAGACGACCGCTGCGTAGCCAGGTCGTCCACCCAAGAGTCGTCTGAGTGTCAGGTGAGGACAACGTCACCCCGTCCTCCAAGCACCAGCCCCATGCCTGATGTACTGCACAAGTAGCGCAACACCCTCTTAGCAGCCTCCCAGTGCTCTCGCCTGTGCCTCCCAGGCGCAACGTAGCGAGCTAGGATGCTAAGAGGGTATGCAAGGTCAGATCGAGTGCAGGTCATCAGGTACATGAGGCAGCCCACAAGCTCTGGGTACAGGCCACTCGGCTCTACGGACTTGTCCGAAGGTGGAGCTGAGAGCGAGTGACGTGTAGACAGAGGAGTGGACTGTGGTGAGGAGTACTGGAAGTCGAAGCGCTGAAGGATCTGTTGCACCATGTGTGACTGAGTCAGGGTAATGGTGCGGCGTGCTCTGTCCTGGGTGATCTGCAAGCCAAGGTAGCTGCGCAGCTCACCCAGGTCTGTGCACGTGTGTCTCTTCTACAGCTCCGACTTCACAAGGGAGAGTGCCTCACTGTCAGCAGTGGCAAAGACCAAGTCGTCGACGTACAAGAGGATGTAGAACGGCGGCAGAGAAGTGTCGGTGCGAAGAAACAGCGACGGGTCAGCAGTGGAAGGAGAAAACCCAAGAGCCGCAAGTGTCGTCCTCGGTGTGTCGTGCCACTCACGAGGCGCCTGGCGGAGACCATAGACTGGCCGCCGGAGGCTCCACTGGGTACCAGGAGAGAACGACCCAGTGAAGCCAAGTGGGCGGCGCAGTCAGATCTCCTCGTGCAGGCTGCCCTGCAAGAACGCTGTGCTGAAGTCAAGAGAGTGAAGCTCGTAGTCACGCTGAGTGGCAACGTGCAGTAGTATCCAAAGAGTGGTCATCTTCGGGGTAGGGGAGAAGGTCTGGAAGAAGTCAACTCCCTCCCGCTGACTGAAGCCTCGAGCAACGTAACGTGCCTTGAAGACAGGCGGAGAACCCGGCGGCCGCTTCACCCTGAAAATCCACATGCCATCGACTATGTTCGCCCCAGGAGGGGGAACCTCGTCGACGTAGGTGCATGTGGACTTCCAGGATGCCATCTCTGCGTCCATGGCTATCTGCCACTGAGAGGAGTAAGGACCCGAAATCGCCTCTGCGTAAGTGCGCGGGGTAGGGATGTCCAGTGCATCCGGGTCTCCCTCAGGTGCAAGCAGCCAGGCCACGAGATGAGGTACAGCAGCCGCAAGAGACTCAAAGTCCTCCTGCCTGTCCTCAAGGACGTCCGTGCCAAGAGCACACTCACCCCGGACGGACGGAGGACAGACAGACTCAGACTCAGACTCAGCAACAAGACTGGCGGCGTAGTCTAGACGACACGCAGCAGCAAAGTCGACAAGATCAGCAACTAAGGCTGACGCAGCAGTGGACTCAAACGTCGGGTCTGTGACGACTTTAGCCAGAAGACGCGCGACTGACGGCTAGCAGCACGAACACGGTCAGACTCAGGGTCAGGAAGCTCAGGAAGAGAGGACGCAGGAGGAGACGGCAGCGGGACGCGCTGTGGAGCAGAGGAGGGACGAAGTGCCATAGTGTGAGTGCCTGGCACAGGAGGAGGATGCGGACGTGTGACATGAGAAGCAGTGCGAGCACTGCGAACAGGGGAGGCAGGACAAGACGTAGGCTCACGACGCTTTGTAATGGAGACTGGCTGCTCAGTGTAACAAGGCGGGGCAGGCAGCGGTGAGTCAGGAGGAAGGGCAGTGGACGAAGGAAGACTAAGAACCTGGCGGAGGACCGACTCGGGCGAAAGCTCAGACAGTTGCGGCGGCGGCTCGAAGAACGGTCGCTGCTGCACAGGGCCTCCAGCTCTAGTACCTCCAGCGCCAGCACCGCCAGCTCCAGTAGTGCCAGCTCCAGCGCCTCCAGCTCCAGTGCCTCCAGCTCCAGTGTCTCCGGCACCAGTGCCTCAAGCTCCAGCTCCTCCAGCTCCAGTGTCTCAAGCTCTAGCGGCTCCAGCGCCAGCGCCTCTAGCTACAGCACCTCCACCTCCAGCGGCTCCAACTCTACGGTCTCCACCTCCAGCGCCTCCAGCGCCTGTGCCTCCAGCTCCAGTGCCACCAGCTCCAGTGCCTCCCGCTCCAGCACCTCCAGCTCCACTATCTCCAGCTACAGTGCCTCCAGATTCAGCGCCTCCAGCTCTAGTAGCGTTGCGCCGGAGGCGAGTGCGCTGAGCCAGCCACTCGCGCAGCTGTTGTGGTGGGAGGGGCTCCCGCTGGGGAGGCCGCTAAGGCGAGGCACTCGGAAGACTACCAGTAGACCCAACTCCACCAGGCTCAGAACCCCTAGGAGCAGCACCCCCAGGCTCAGCACCCCCAGGCTCAGTACCCCCAGGCTCAGCACCCCCAGGCTCAGCACCCCTAGGCTCAGCACCCCCAAAAGCAACACCCCTAAGCTCAGTACCCCCAAGCTCAGCACCCCCATGCTCAGCACCCCCAAGCTCAGAACCCCCAAGCTTAGCACCCCCAGACGCAGCACCCCCAGACTCAGCACCCCCAGGCTCAGCACCCCGAGCAGCACCACCCCCAGCAGCACCTGAGTCACCAGTGACCTCGACGTGCACAACTAAGGGAGGGGGGTCTACCTGAGACACACCTGAAGGAGCAGGATCCTAAGGGGGGAGGGGGTCTACCGGAGGGGGACCTGGAGCAAGGAAGAGCAGCAGGGGGGGGGAGAGAGGCAGTGCGGTAGAAGAAGAGACGGTAAAAGGGAACCGACTCGTCAAACGTGACGTCCTGAGAGGGGAAGACACGACGCGAGGTGGGGTGGTAAAACTGCCAACCAGGCGCATCAGGGGGAAAGCCAAGGAAGATGCAGGGAATGGCGCGAGAGGAGAGCTTGCCCGCGGTGGAATTGCAGACAAAGGCACAGGAACCCCAGACCCGGAACGCGGACGCATCGCCAACCTTCCCCGTCCAACGAAGTGTAGGCGAGGTCTCCGGCAAGGAGACACGAAGCCAGAGGTTGAGCTGATGCGCCACGTAACGGACCGCAAACGGCCACAGAAAATGGGGAGTAGCCGAATAGATTATGGAGGTACGAGCGACCTCCATGACTAAGCCAATGTGGCGCTCAGCAATCCCATTCTGCTGCAAGGAGGCTGGAAGGGTGAACGACTGGTGAATGCCCTCCTCCTCACAAAAGGACCTCAAGAGGTCGGAGGAGAACTCACTACCTCTGTCAGAGTGCAGACGCAGGACAGGAAGGTCCGTGTGGAACCGCTCGCGGAGCTGGAGACGGACAGCGCGGATCCAAGGGATCAAAACAGTAGGGACCTCACCCTTGCTGCGCAAGGGGAAGATTGTGGTGTAACGCGAGTAGTCGTCGACAACCATCAAAATTAGCGCTCGCGGCCCTGTCCCTGGACGCGGGCTGGGCCCCACACGTCCATGTGGAGGGTCTGCAGAGGAGCAATCGTCGGGGGAAACGAGGAGGAGTGAGGAGCGGCGCACTGCCGCCCCTCGACGCAAGGAATGCAGGGCGGGGCAGGCGAGGGAGGGAGGGCAGGTAGAGACCTGGGAAGACCAGAGACCAGAAGGCGTGAGTGCATGCCACAAAGGCGTGGCAGGGAGGGGTAACCAAGGCGGTGGTGCCAAAGGAGAGTCTGGTGCGACAAGCGGCGACACTCACAGGGGGCTGCTACCGGACCTGATGGGGACACCTGAGCGGACGCAGCGACCTGAGGCGGCGCAGTAGTCAGTGTGTACACACTCGACCCCAGCCGACGAGTAAACGTGACCAGGTGACGGCCAGTCCGAGAGCACGTACAGATCGCCACACGCTGCCATCCAGGTGTAAAGGTATCAACCCCTGCATCCTGGAGGACTGCGTTGCTCCCTAAGCTTATCGAGAACGAGGGGAGGTGGAGACCGGACAGGGAACCAGATAGAACGGCCGGGCACAGGATCATAGTAGAGGAGCGTGCAAGAACCGGGCCCCCAGAGGGGTCAGCCAGGAAAACTGCAACAGGCCTGGTCTGGGAGTGGTGTGACTATGGTACTGTCGCGAAAGAAGCACCGATCTGGAAGCACATGAGTCAAGCGTGAAGGTGTGCAAGGCCTCAGCAGGTGCAGTACCAGAGAGAGCAGACTCACTAGCACCTAGAGCAGCAGCCTCTATACCAGGGTCATACGGCGCACACAAGTAACAGTCACCCTCAACACTAGTAGACAGAGCATACATGCCAGCAATGATAGCATCAAAGTCTAGAGCAAAGATATCAACACCAGCATTAAGGAGCTCTGCCCAGCGGGGCATCTCACACTCATCACCCATCTCCTGACGCCAAGCGTCGTTTTGGTGAGAGAAACAGCGGTGCTGGTTTTGAAACTTCCCGCACGCATGACTAGCACGGGGAACTGTGCGAATAACATACGCGCAACAACGACTACCACCACCCGTAGACGTAGTACGCTGAGCAAGCCATTCATGAAGCTGCTGGGGCGAGAGGGCCTCACGCGGACGCTGCTGCTGCTGCCGCTGAACTGCGCTAGAGCGATCACCACCGCCGCCGCTGCCACCACTCCCGCCGCTGCCACTCCCGCCACCACTGCTCCCACTGCCACCACGACCACTGCCACCACCACCCCCGCCGCCGCCACTACCTCCGCCGCCTACGCCCCCACTCGCTCCACCACTCCCACCGCCACCTCCACCACCTCTGCCTCCCCAACCACCGCCACCACCACCACCGCCCCCACCGCCACCACCACCACCCTTGCCCCCCTTGCCCTTGCTGCTGCGGCGCTTCCCACTAGGAGCAGAAGCAGCACCGACCTCCTCAGCACCAAGAAAATCAACAACAGCGGCAGAGGCAACAGAGGGGGCGAGGGGGGAGGGGGAGCACCCCTCAAAGAAGGGCGTGCGAGGGGTGCCACGGGTAGCACTTGCAACGACTATGTGTCAAACACTGTACATGTGTTATTGCTGTGTAGGCTACAGTGGGTTAGCCTTTAGGGGGTACACAATTCTAGGGTTTCATGCTTGTACTCCATTCTCTCATAGTTCAATCACTTCTCTCATTCTGACATGGTATTACGAGCCTAGGTTAGGAACCTAGGACCGATTGTTCCTACGGGCCCACCGTTCCGTTAGTTGTGCCCTCGTGCACCTTCCCTTTCGTGCGCCCTCGTGCGCCTCGCTCCTAGGGCGCCCCCGAGCACCCCGCTGGTTGGCCGCGTCGCCCGCTAGCCGCCCGCGCGCGGCCCATTTCTTGCCCGCGCAGCCCGCTAGCCGCCCGCGCGCGGCCCGTTTCTCACGCGCGCGACCCAGCAGCCGCCCGCACCGCCGCAGCCGCCCACGAGCAGCCCGCTAGCCGCCCGTCGAACGGCCCTACCGGCCGTCCAGCGCGCCGCAGCCCTGCCCGTAGGCCGTCGCGTCGCTGTTGTAGGCCGCCGCCCGCGCGCGACTGCAGCCCACGCACAGCCGCCGCCTACGCCCAGGCCCGCCGTCGCGTCGCCCTGCCCGTCCGAGCCGCGCCGCGCAACCCAGACTGAGCCGCGCCGCCCTGACCGAGCCGCGCCGCCCTGACCGAGCCGCGCCGCCCTGCTGTGCCCCACCTGCAGCATCTACTATTCATGCCACTGCTACTACTGCTACTGCTCCTGCTGCTACTGTTCCTCCTCCTGCTACGGCCACTATGGCCAGTCCTACTGTACTCACCTTTGACGTTGAGGGTCGTCCGATTAAGTTCGATGTTTGGCTCGATGACCTTCACCTCTACCTTCAGATCACCGCCAAGGACGATATTTCCCTTTATGACCACACGTCCGGCGCCGCTCTCGCACCTGCTGCCGATGCTGATAGCACTTTGTGTTTACAGTGGCAGACCCGTGACGCTCATGCTCGCCTAGCCGTTCGCAGCCACCTGCCGTTAGATGAGCGCGAGCATTTTGGCCAGCATAAGGCCGCTAAAGCACTGTACGACGCCGTAGTCGCGCGCTACTCCTCCCCTGCCACTGCTACTATAGGCCGTCTCTCACTGCACTTCCTCTTTCCCGACCTGTCCGCCTTTGCCACTGTCGCTGACCTCATCACCCACCTCCGTACCAGTGACCTCCGCTACCGTGCCGCGCTCCCCCCCGATTTTTTTGCCAAGAACCCCCCCCCCCCCCCGATGTACCTCACACTGTACCACCTTGTCACCCGCCTCCCTGACTCCCTTCGCACTGTCAGGGACCAGTTTCTCGCTCTCTCCCCCACTGACCTCACTGTCGACCTCCTCGAGAAGGAACTCCTAGCAGCTGAGAAGAGCATTGTAGCTGTAGGTGGCTCTCGTGGTGACCCCCGCACCCTCGGAGCTGAGGGAATCGGGGCTGCGTCTACTCCCAGTGGGAGGCGCAAGAGCGGCAAGGGCAAGGGGGGCAGAGGTGGTGGAGGTGGAGGTGGGGGCGGCGGCGGTGGAGGGGGTGGGGGGGGCGGGAGTGGTGGCGGAAGTGGGAGTGGCGCGGGTGGTGGGGGAGTCAGTGGCGGCACAGGGGGTGGTGGCGGCGGCGGCGGTGGTGGGGGTGGTGGAGGAGGTGGTGGCAGTAGTGGCGGCGGCGGAGCGGGTGGCGGGCGCGGTGGAGCGGTGCAGCGTGGGGGGTTCGGAGGTGGCCAGAGGCAGCCGCAGCAGCGTCCTGGCGAGACTCCCTCGCCCCAGCAGCTCCGTGAGTGGTACTCTCAGCGTGGGGGTGCTGAGCCTGAGGGTGCTGAGCCTGCGGGTGCGGAGCCTGGGGGTGCTGAGACTGGGAGTGCTGAGCCTGGGGGTTACTGGGGCTGGGGGTGCTGAGCCTGGGGGTGCTGGGTCTGGGGGTGCTGAGCCTGGGTTTGCTGAGCCTGGGGGTGCTGCGCCTGGGGGTGCTGAGCCTGGGGGTGCTGAGCCTGGAGGTTCTGGAGCTGCTGGTGCTGTCACTGGAGCTGGAGGTTCTGGAGCTGCTACGGGTACTGGCGCTGCGGGTTCTGAGTCTGCTGTTGCGCGGTCTCCTTGGAGTAGCCGCCTTCGTACGCGTGTGCCTCTCACCTCCCAGCAGCTGCGCGACTGGTACGGTCGCCGTCAGCGTCGCGCTCCTGTGGCTCGGGACACTGCTCCTGGCGGTACTTCCACTGACGTCACTGGAGCTGCGGGTGGTGCTGGTTTGTTGTCTCCTGGGGGTGCCCACGTCGCTGGTCCCGGAGGTGCTCGTACCTCTGGCACTCGAGCTGCTGGGGCTGGTGGTGCTGTGTCTGAGGGTACTCCTGCTGGGGACATTGCGACTGGGGGTGCTGGTTCTGGAGGCGCTGCTGCTGGTGGAGACGGTCCTGGAGGAGTTGCTGCTGGGGGTTCTGGAGCTGCTGGAGGTACGGGAGCTGCTGTAGGTGCTGGAGCTGCTGGTGCTGGTGACACTACACAGACGCGCCTGTTCTTCGCTCCGCCGTCTCCGTCGTCTCTGCCACCGCCTAACTCTGTCCTTCACCAAATTCCTAGTCTTCCGTCTTCTACCGGTCTTCCCCTCCTGCCTGACTCACCGCTTCCTGCTCCTTCTCCTTACACTGAGCAGTCAGGAGGTCTTACTGAGCGTCGTGAGCCTGCGTCGCGTCCTGTCTCGCCAGTTCGCTCTGGTCGCACCGTTCGTCGTGTTCCGCGCTCGAGGTCGCCGTCTGTCCCCGGCACACGCCTTGTCGTCCGTCGTCCATCCTCTGTTTCTCAGTCTGTTCCTCTGCCGTCCCCTCCTGCGTCGTCTTTGCCTCACGTTCCGGACCCTGAGTCTGACCGGTTTCGTGCTGAGCACCCTACTGTCACGCGTCTGCTAGCCACTGTTGTCACTGACCCCTCGTTTGAGTCTTCTGCTGCGTCTGCCTTGGTCGTTGGGCTTGTAGACATTGCTGCTGCGTGTCGTCTAGACTACGCTGCTAGCCTTGTAGCTGAGTCTGAGTCTGTCTGTCCACCGTCCGTCGGGGGTGAGTGTGCTCTTGGCACGGACGTCCTTGAGGACAGGCACGAGGACCTTGAGTGTCTTGCAGCCGCTGCGCCTCATCTCGTGGCCATGCTGCTTGCCCCTGAGGGAGACCCGGATGCTATAGACATCCCTACCCCGCGATCTTACGCTGAGGCGATCACGGGTCCCTACTCCTCTCAGTGGCAGACAGCAATGGACGCAGAGATGGCATCCTGGAAGTCCACTGGCACTTACGTCGACGAGGTTCCCCCTCCTGGGGCGAACATCGTCAGTGGCATGTGGATTTTCAGGGTGAAGCGGCCGCCGGGTTCTCCGCCTGTCTTCAAGGCTCGTTACGTTGCCTGAGGCTTCAATCAGGAAGAGGGAGTCGACTTCTTCCATACCTTCTCCCCCACCCCGAAGATGACCACTCTTCGGTACTATTGCACGTTGCCGCTCAGCGTGACTACGAGCTTCACTCTCTTGACTTCAACACAGCTTTCTTGCAGGGCAGTCTGCACGAGGAGATCTGGCTGCGCCGCCCTCCTGGCTTCACTGGGTCGTTTCCTCCTGGTACCCAGTGGAGCCTCCGCCGGCCAGTCTACGGTCTCCGCCAGGCGCCACGTGAGTGGCATGACACACTGAGGACTACTCTTGCGGCACTTGGGTTCGCGCCTTCTACTGCTGACCCGTCGCTGTTTCTGCGCACCGACACTTCGCTGCCGCCGTTCTACATCCTCGTGTACGTCGACGACTTGGTCTTTGCCACTGCTGACACTGAGGCTCTCGCCCACGTGAAGTCCGAACTGCAGAAGAGACACACGTGCACAGACCTGGGTGAGCTACGCAGCTACCTTGGTTTGCAGATCACCCGGGACAGAGCACGCCGCACCATCACACTGACTCAGTCACACATGGTGCAGTAGGTCCTTCAGTGCTTCGGCTTCACCTGGTCCTCAGCACAGGCCACTCCTTCGGTCGCTCTCAGCTCTGCCTTCGGATGAGTCCGTAGAGCTGAGTGGTCCTTACCCAGAGCTAGTTGGTTGCCTCATGTACCTGATGACTTGCACTCGTCCTGACCTAGCGTACCCTCTTGGCCTTCTGGCCCGCTACGTGGCTCCTGGTAGGCACTGAAAGGTGCACTGGGATGCTGCAAAGAGGGTACTGCGCTACTTGTGCAGTACATCAGGCATGGGCCTCGTGCTTGGAGGAGGGAGCCCGGTTGTTCTCACTGGGCACTCAGACGCTTCTTGGGTTGACGACCAGTCTACACAGCGGTCGTCATAGGGTTACACCTTCAGTCTTGGCTCTGGCTCAGTTTCTTGGCGTTCTACTCGTTCGTCTTCAGTTCTCGGCTCCAGTTGTGAGGCTGAGATCTACGCCACAGCCATGGCTGCTCAGGAGTTACGCTGGCTCACCTACCTGCTGACCGACCTGGGAGAGTGGCCTCGTTCTCCTCCAGTGCTGTACGTTGACAACAAGGCTGCCATTGCCTTGTGTGAGGAGCACAGACTGGAGCACAGAACGAAGCACATCGCTCTGCGGTACTTTCTGGCTCGGGAGTCGCAGCAGCGTGGTCAGCTTCGTCTGCGTTACATGGCCACTCAGGCCAACACTGCTGATATATTCACCAAGGCACTTCCGCCTAGTGATCATCAGCGCTTCTGCACTTTGTTGGGGCTTGTGCCCACTTTTCCTCACTTGTTGTAGACTTTGCCTGTACTGTGATCTATATATATATATACCTGCATGCTTGCTAGATATTGATCATTGTGATGCTTGTACTACATATATGCCTCTGCATGTGAACTGGCCTTGTGGCTCTTTGCTTGTGCTCGGAATGTGTGGTGACGTTGTGATCCACCCTGAGCTTGCTTGCCTTTCTTGATTGGTCTTGTGACCCCTACTCTCATTCACTTTGCCTATGGGGGTGTGTCAAACACTGTACATGTGTTATTGCTGTGTAGGCTACAGTGGGTTAGCCTTTAGGGGGTACACAATTCTAGGGTTTCATACTTGTACTCCATTCTCTCATAGTTCAATCACTTCTCTCATTCTGACACTATGTTCGCTTCAGCTGCAAGAAGGCGCTTCTCTAGCAGGTTGATAGTGAGGTCTGTAGGGGGGGAGAGCGAGAAGGGTATCCCGGTCTGCACTAAGAGAGTCAGGGGGGCGTGTCACTATGAAGTGGAGAGCGATATAGATCGAGGGCTCGTTCTAGGGGAGGAACTCGGCAGGGAGGGCAGCACGGTAACGAGCGTCCATAGCTCGGAGGTGGGAGAGAAGATCGTCTACAGTGGCGAAGGAGGACAGGTCAGGGAAAAGGTAGGGCAGGAAGAGGTGGATAAGCGCTGCAGTGGCAGGAGAAGAGTAGCGGGCAACTACAGCGTCGTAGAGGGTCTTAGCAGTCTCGCCTGGTCAAAATGCTCGCATTCAGCTACCGGCAGGTGGTTGCGAATGGCTAGGCGAGCAGCAGCATCGCATGTAAGCCATTGTGAGCGAGTCGTCGTATCAGCTGAGGCTGGTGGGGCAGTGGAGGCACCAGTCGCTAGGTCAGAGAGCGAAACACCGTCCCCAGCGTCGCTTAGTAGGTACAGTTGCAGGTCCTGGAGCCAGGTGTCGAATTTGACTGGGCGGCCGTCACGATCAAAAGAGAACATACGCAGAATTGCCATAGTTTAGCAGTTGAGAGGCAGCACAAGGGCAGGGCACTGGCTGCAAGGGCGGCGTAAGGGGCCGGCCAGAGGCAGCGCGAGGGCTGCAGAAGCTGCGCGCGGGGCAGCAAGGGCGCGCGGGCTGCCGGGGCGTGCGCACGGGGCAGGGAAGCGGCGCGCGGGGCTGCCGGGGCTTAGCGCGGGGCAGGAAGAGCGGCGCGCGGGGCTGCTAGGGGCCGCGAGGGGCAGGTGGCGCAGTGCACGGGCTGTTGGGGTGGCGCGCGGGGCTGCTAGGGGCCGCGAGGGGCAGGCGGGGCAGCGTGCGGGCTGCTGGGGCGGCGCGCAGGGCTGATAAGGGGCCGCGATGGGCAGGCGGGGCAGCGCGCGAGCTGCTGGGGTGGCGCGCGGGGCTGCTAAGGGGCCGCGAGGGGCAGGTGGGGCAGCGCCCGGGGCTGCTAAGGGGCCACGAGGGGCAGGCGGGGCAGCGCGTGGGCTGCTGGGGCGGCGCGCGGGCCAGTGAGAGGCAACGCGCGGCCCAGCAAGGGGCAGCGCGCGGGCTGCAGGAAAAGCGACGCACAGGCTGTAGGGGTGGTGCGCGCAGGCGGTACAGGGCAGGGAAGGTCGTGGGGTAGCGCGGTAGTTGGTGGGCCCGAAAAAAAAGCCGGTCCTACGGACTTACCGCTCTGAAACCATGTCGAGATTGCTAGGCAAGAATGAATGAATTGAAAGGAATGTGGGTACAAGTACTAACCCTAGAAAGTTGTACCCCATGTAAGCTACCCCACTACAGCCTACAAACAACAAAGTCTATTATAGTTTAACAGGGCAACCCGAGTAGCTGAAGATACAATGTCCGCTGTGTGGACATTAAAAATATATCATCTGCTTCGTAATGTACTCAGATTTATGGAATTGTGCTCAATGTTACCAACTGATGTGAATGCTTCATGTAACGGGCTTCGAAAGTTACGCGGAGGAATCCATGGTGGCCTTGGTAGCTCCGTCATTGTCATTGTCATTGTCAAGGCACATATTTTATGATTCTGTACAGAATTGCAAATCTGTAAGTAGGATGAAATTAAGGTGTACATTTCTCAAGCTCCATTCTCCAGGCGAATGGTTTCGTAAAAGTGGAGAATCCATCGCCTCAGGTCTGTTATTTAGCGCGGTTTTGAACGTTTTTGTACCTTTCGTATGCAAAAAGCGGGTTAATGTACGCCACGTACGTTTCAGTACGGTGAATGGATCGATATCCCCCCGATCGAGCACTTTTACCTTGTCCTCGTCGTCACCAATCCACTCACATGGCGGGAACGCTGCACCGCACAGGAGTTTGCGCGGACACAACACAACACACGCGGTGCAATGCTTTTTCCTGGGAGTCAGAAGGTCTGGCTAGGTCTCCTTGTCCTTGTTCCTGCTTCAAGCACAGATACTAAATACTAGACTATTAGGCAGCTACAGTAACGCTGCCACGGATCGCAGCTACGTAACTTGGACGTCCTCCTGCGTCACGCGCCCAATTTCGTTGCGTTGTGAAGTTTCTTAATATCTCGCGTCGCTGTGGGTGACGTCTGCTCGCTGTTTAGGAGAGTTCGTTGTTGCGGTCAAGGGATCGAGGCGCTTTAGGGTTTGTTGCAGACGAAAGCCTTGGTGTCGTTGCCTTCCGTCGTCGTTTGTTTTCGGCGATCCGACGAAGCTTGCTAGGTTTCGCATGCTGTATCAATAGGATTGCCTTCTTACTGGAGCTGTTTTAATGCAGCCACAAAAAGCGTCTGATTATTTCACATCAGCCGTCGGATCGACGTGTACGCGCTGCTGATGCCAGCGCTTGTCACTGCGAGGCCCATGGATGATCTGATGACGCAAGCTAGGGTACGTGATGACGTCAGCTGGGTTACGTGACGGGAGTAACGGACTTGTGCGACGGGCGTGTGACGGAAATGCGATCCAGCAAAGTGCAATGACGACTAGCGAAACAGTGAAACGAAGCGGCTAGCTTGTGCGCAAAATGGCAAGGACGACTAGCAATTCAGTGACGCGACGCTGCTAGCTTGTTCGTATAGATGGCAAGAACAGCTTGTGTTGCCGTGACGTGAACTTCATTCGTTTTTTTAGAATGGCGTCTGGTGGAAGTCAATTTCTTATTATCGCATGAGCGAGTGCTTCTCTTTCTATGCTCCGCCATAAGCAGCATGCGTTTTTTTCTTCCTATAGCTAGTGGTCCCGCAACAAAAAGTTCGGTTTAACCGTAGTGGTTGTAGCATCGTGGCGGTAGCATGGCTATAGCATCAGGACTGTAGTATCGTGGTTGTTGCATCGTGACTGTATGGTGGTAGCATTGTGGCTGTAGCATGGTGGCTGTGGCATCGTGGTTGTTGCATAGTTGCTGTGGCATTGTGGTTGTAGCATGGTGGCTGTAGCATTATGACTGTTGGTGGCTGTAGCATCGTGACTGCTCCCTCATTTCCTTTCACCAACTCTGTCTCCTCTTCATCCCTCCCTGCAGTCGCAGCTCGCCTGTTTCCGACTGAAGGAGCTCAAAGACGTGTTAGGTCATCTAGGTCTGTTTATTGATGCGCCTTAAGACCAGAATAGACTTACCGACTCTCCTCTTCTCACCACAAATTGCTTTCTCCCTCATCCCTCCCTGCAGTCGCAGCTCGCCTGTTTCCGACTGAAGGAGCTCAAGGACGTGTTAGGCCATCTAGGCCTGTCCAAATCCGGCAAGAAGCAGGTCAGTCGCCCCCATCAGCTCTATAGCGGGGATATTGGAGGTCTTAGCGAAGAAAGAGCGGGCTGGTTCGCAGAGCAGCGGCAGCCAGTGAGGGTGGTAAGGAAGTTGAAGGCGGCATGGTATGCTCTGCATGTATGGGGATGTGCTGTTGCTTCCTGACTTGAAACACCTTCTGGCAGTGACTGATGTTGGGCTCAAGGGGGCAGCATTGGCTGCCGTGACAGCAGTGTCGACAGTAACAGCATTGGCTGCCGTGACAGGAGTGTCGACAGTGACAGCAGTGGCTGCAGTGGCAGCAGTGCCAGCAGTAACAGCACTGGCTGCAGTGGCTGCAGTGACATCAGCAGCAGTGTAAGGAGGAAAGTTGATTAGTCAGTGTCTGCTTAGGGGAGTGTTGTATGGTCCTGACATAACTCACCTTCTTGCAGTGTGACCTGCTAGTGGACTCAAGGCGGCAAGCAGCACAGCAGTGTAAGAAGAAAGTGGCATAGTCAGCGGCAGCAGCGGGAATGCTGTTGGGGTTTGGGGTCCTAACATAACTCACCTTCTTGCAGTGTGACCTGCTAGTGGAACGAACGACAGCGGAAAACAAGCAACACAGCATTGTAAGAAGCACAAGAAAGATCCATTTTGCGGCATTCGGTCCTGGCTGTGTGTGGCTGACATGATTCACCTTCTAGCAGTGACTGGCGACCTGAAGGGTGCAGAACGGTGCAGTGCAGCAGCAAGTCTAACAGTAGCAAGCAGGGTTCCTCAGGCATTAGTAGCAGGGTCTTCAGGCATCAGTAGCAGCGTCCTCAGAATCAGAGCAGCGCCCTCAGAATCAGTAGCAGCGTCCTCAGAATCAGTAGCAACTTTTTTAGGAGCATGCCCCACATGCCTCCCATGCCCCACATGCCTCACATGCCTTACATGCCTCCCATGCCCCACATGCCTCGCATGCCTTCCATGCATCACATACCTCCCATGCATCACATACCTCCCATGCATCACATGCCTCCCATGCATCACATGCCTCCCATGCATCATATGCCTCACATGCCTCACATGCCTCACAACACATGCCACGGGGAACAGGTGTTGGTGGATCGAATCGAAGCTCTCTTATCATCCCCATCTGTTCCCTTCAACGGCCGTAAGTGCTCCTCCTCCCTCGAACGAATTCTGAGGCGCCTCAAAAACCTCCTCCCTCCCTCCAATGGATGTGAGTTGTTTTCCTCCTTTAGCAGCCATGGTTGCATCTTCGTATCTCAACAGAAGCTCTTTGGTTTCGCCTTCCTCTGCAAGCAACCCTGCCATGTGGCCGGCCCTAGCCGTCTCATACACTCCTATCGGTCCTCCAATTGCGAACATTTCATCTCTTAAAGCCTATCTCCCTCCGCTCATCTGCCCCTCTCCATTCTTTACTCCCAGACCCAAGCTCATCATCATGTCAACTCTAACGTGCATCCATCTCTCTCCGCTCATCCCTCCAAGTCTTCCCCTTTCCGCATCTTTCCTTCCCCCTTTCCGTCCGTCCTTTCATACCCCGTGTCCTCCTTGCAGGCGTGCCCACCATCACTCCCACGCAAGTAGCCGAGTTCATTCAAGACACGTACAGGTAGAGCGGCGTAGAGTGGTGTGTGCGGGAGGTACATGTGAGGGAGGTGCGCGTGAGTGAGAGACGTACAGGTAGAGTGGCGTGTGAGAGACTTAAATGTCAGGAGGTGCATGCGGGGGAGGGAGGTGCATGAGGGGGAGGGAGGTGCATGTGGGGGAGGGAGGTGCATGTGGTTGTTGGGGAGGTTGCATTGCATGATGCATCGCATGTGGGGGCGGCCCATCTGAGGGACGTGCATGTGAGAGTAGCCCGCCCGCCGTTACTCCTGCGCAAGTAGCCGAGTTCATTCAAGAAACTTACAGGTAAAGTGGCGTGGAAGGGAGAGAGGTGTGCTTAAGTGGGGTGCGTGTGAGAGAGTTGCGTGTGAGGGGGACAGATGCGGCTCCTGCTTATGCACCCCCACTCCCCTTCCGTTCTCATTTCCCATCTTATCCACTCGCAGGTCATTGCGAAGCACTGGGCACAAGGACATATGCCTCTCATCTCACCTCCCCAGTGGAGTCTCAGAGGAGGCGTTGTTTCGTTCCTCCCATCATACCATCCCCCATCCTCCCATTCTCGTGCCATTCCCATCTTATCCCCTTGCAGGTCGTTGCGTTGCGAAGCACTGGGCAGAAGGACATGCCTCTCACCTCCCCAGTGCAGCATCAGAGGAGGCGAGAGGAGATGCCTTGTTTTGTTACTCCCTTCCTTCTGCAGCCACTCTTCAGGTCTCTACAAAGCACTGGACAGCAGGGGGGCATACCCGTCGTCTCTCCAGTGCAGTCCCATAGGAGGCGGGAGGAGATGCTTTGTTTTTTTCCTCCCTTCACACCGTTCCCCCCATCCTCACATGCTCATGTTTTGGAACCCCCTTTCAGGTCTCTGCGAAGCACAGGGCAGGGCGACACGCCCGTCGCCTTTCCAGTGCAGCCGCAGCGGAGGGGAAAGGAGATGCCTTGCGTTCCTCTCATCATTCTGTCCCCGTCCATCCCCCATCCTCCCATGCTCATGCCGTGGAACCCCTTGCAGGTCGCTGCGAAGCACTGGGCAGCAGGTGGACACACCAGTCGCCTCCCCAGTGCAGCCACAGAGGAGACGCGAGGAGAGGGCGGATAGGGTTGAGGGGGAGGGCGAGGAGAGGGGGGACGGAGGTGCAGAAGCAGCTGTGAGGGCAGACACAGGTGCTAGGGTAGAGACAGTTAGTAGGGCAGAGGCGAGAGCAGGGGAAGAGGGGAATATGGCTCCTGATGGAGGCTTTGCTTCCCCTCAGCAGCAGCAGCAACACCACCACAACCAATCAGCAGCAGCACCAGCAGCAGCAGCAAAGTAGACATGCGCATGGGCACGGGCATGGGCACGGGCATGGGTCGTCGAGGGAAGTAAAGGCCGAGCAAGGGGGAGGAGGGAGGTCTAGTAAGAGGGCATTGGGAAGGGGGAATGTGTACGGGCAGCAGCAGCAGCAGGCGGAGGTGATTCGGTGTGTTTGTTTACGGAACTTTGACAACGGGAAGACTATGATTCAGGTGGGTGGACTGAGGATGTTCTGTGGTGGTGGGACGTGCCTGTATATAAACAATGCAAAAGTGGAGGTAGGTGGGTGGTGTGTTCGTGTCTATAACGCCTCTGTCCCCTCTTGCTCTTACCTTTGAGGCGCCTCAAAAGTCGTGTCTATAACGCCTCTGTCCCCTCTTGCCCTTACCTTTGAGGCGCCTCAAAAGTCGTGTCTATAACGCCTCTGTTCCCTCTTGCCCTTACCTTTGAGGCGCCTCAAAAGTCGTGTCTATAACGCCTCTGTCCCCTCTTGCCCTTACCTTTGAGGCGCCTCAAAAGTCGTGTCTATAACGCCTCTGTCCCCTCTTGCCCTTACCTTTGAGGCGCCTCAAAAGTCGTGTCTATAACGCCTCTGTCCCCTCTTGCCCTTACCTTTGAGGCGCCTCAAAAGTCGTGTCTATAACGCCTCTGTCCCCTCTTGCCCTTACGTTTCCCCTTCCCCCCACCCACCACTTCCCACCCTTCCAGTGCGAGTGCCAGGGCTGTGCTGTGTGGCAGCATGTGAAGTGTGTGGTTCTTCCACAGAACCCTCCTCTGACCTCCCTCTCCCCCTTCCTCCTCTCCCCACCCCATTTCTCCCCTTCCTCCTTACCATATCACATCACTCCCCACCTTCCTCCTCACCAAGTGCGAGGGTTAGGGCTGTGGTGTGTGGCAGCACGTGAAGTGGGTGATTCTGCCTGAGAACCCGCCTCTCACGCCCGTGCCCCTTCCCTTTTCTCTTCCCATTCCCCCATGCCCATTTCCCCCATCCTCCTCACCAAGTGCGAGGGCCAGAGCTGTGGCGTGTGGCAGCATGTGAAGTGCGTGATTCTACCAGAGAACCCGCCTCTCACGGGAGACACCTCTGCAGCCATTCAATTCTTGTTCTCCCCCCCTCCCTCCCTGGGCCCACCACCATTTCCAGTGCGAGGGCCAGGGCTGTGGCGTGTGGCAGCATGTGAAGTGCGTGATTCTACCAGACAACCCGCCTCTGACCCCCTCTCTCCCCTCTCCCCCCTTCCCCCCCATCCCCACCCCATTTTCCCCCTTCCTCCTTATCCATATCCTTTCCACCTTCCTCCTCACCCAGTGCGAGGGCCAAGGCTGTGGCGTGTGGCAGCATGTGAAGTGCGTCATTCTGCCAGAGAACCCGCCTCTCACGGGAGACACCTCTGCAGCGCCCCAGCCCGACCCTCCCCTCCCAGAACACCACTACTGCGAGCTCTGCCGCATGGCCAGAGGAGACCCGTAAGTGTATTGACTCTCAGCTGCCACGCAAATGAAGTGCGTCATTCATTCTGCCAGATAACCCACCTCTCACAGGGAATAACCCAGCAGCACCCCAGCCTGACCCGCCCCTCCCGGAACACCACTACTGGGAGCTCTGCAGAATGGCCTGGGGCGACCCGTAAGTGTGACTTTTGGGTGGTATGTGGATTCTAGAAGTGCCTCTGAAAGGCAATGAGAAATTGTTACGTGTCATAGCCCCACCACGCCCCTCCATACTGCGAGCTCTGCAGAATGGCCTGAAGGAACCACTAAGTGTGACTGTTAGCTAAACTGCAGGGGAGGGAGACGCATACACATCATTCTTGGCGAAGGGGTGCAGGGAGGTTGAGAAGTTGAGAAACTTGCATGTCTGATTCTTAGGTGAACTGCAGGAGAGGGAGACAGTTAAGTTCGGCTCATAGCTGAATAGCTGCAGGAGATGGAGACCCGTCACACACTTAGCTAAACTGCAGGGGAGGAACTCCCATCATACCTCCTTGTGCCTGCCATGCCATGCCATGCCATGCCATGCGTACATTTGTGTTTGCTTGCGGTGCGAATCCACGCCTTTCGGGGTGGAGCCCTTAGATGCAAGCTAGGTGGTGGTGATTGATTGGTGGTGGCTGAACCACCATGGTCCCTCCCTTGATTGTGGTTGGTCCATTTAACCACGTGGTTCGACCTCCCAAACCTCCAACCACCACTTTGCCCCTAACCACCTCCTCTTTGAACCCTCTCTTCCATCCCATCCCATGTATGCTATCCTTTTCTTCATGAAATTAACAACTTTTCCATTTCTAACATCCTTACCCGCCGCCTTTGGTTTCGTTCTTGTTTTCTTCTCCACCCCATTCCCCTCCTCGCCTCTCTTGTGCTGCTGGTCTGCCCGATGTCAGGTTTTCTGTCCCTGTGGCCAATCCGATGCCACCAACTGCGCTCATACGCCTGCCCGGAGACAAGTGAGTGTCTTAGTTGAAGGTGCCCGGAGAGTGAGTGTGCTATGAAGGAGATGGTGTGAGGTTCGAGGTTGAACCTTCATGAGATGGAGTGAGGTTCGTTTACTCTCTAACTGTGATGCGCTGTGACCACTGTTACGAGAAACAGCGTGTGGTCACACGCTGTGATACGAAACATTGGGAGGGTAGCCAGTGGTGTCATATTGTGAGGTCGGCAACTCGGGCCCTCCTTGACTCCCCTCCTGTCACCACACCTCCCTTACGTGCTCCGACTCTCCCCATTTGCAGTAAACCAGGTGTTGCAGTGAATAGAGCCACCTGACTCTCACCCCTTTTCGCTGTGTGGCCTACAGAGTGGTTACCTTTTCGTATCCCCCTCTTTGCTTTCTTTCCTACAGCATCAACCCTCTCTGTGGAGCCCGCAGCGCAGAGTGGTTACCTTATCTCATCCCTCCCCCCCTTGCCTCCCTCCCACAGCAACGAGGTGCTGCAGTGCAGTGTCTAGAGGGCACTCCCACTCTCATGTTCACTCCTCCCCTCCCCTCCCCTCCCCTCCCTCCCTTCCACAATCGCACCTTCTCCCCGCCCACAGCAACCAAGTGCTGCAGGCTGCAGCGACAAGAGGACACTTCCACTCTCATGTTCACTCCTCTCCTCCCCTCCCCTACCTCCCAACGTTCCTGAACCTCACATTCTCTCTGCCCACAGCAACCAGGTGCGGCAACAACTAGAGCACAATCTCACTCTCCCACCCCGCACGACCTCTCGCTGTGCCCTGCAGAGTGGTTCCCTTTCCCTTATCTTACCCCCTTTCTTGCGTCCCACATTCCACCTTCTCCCCCACAGCAACCAAGTGCTGCAGCGTCTGGAGCACAATTTCACTCTCACCCCGCACGACCTCTCGTTGCTTCGACGCCCGCACCACTACCTGCAGGTGAGCTGCCCGCACCACTAGTGAGCCTGATCAGCTGGTACTGTAACTGTACATGCAGCTTCGTTAATCTTCTGTAGTACGCTGGGAAGGAGGTTTGTATTGCTTTCTTTCTCTCCCTCTGCTTGAGGATACCTTAGCTTGTGTTTATTGACTTTGCTTTTACCCACTCTCTCTTACTGCTTCACACACTTGGCCCAGAATGCGCTCCTTTTTCTTTTTACAACCGCCCAAAATGTTTCTTTTGCCCCATGAATGCCCGAATAGTTTTTTCTCCTCTTATGCCTCGCTTGCATGTCATGCTATGATGAATGACTGTACAAACCCATTACTGCGTGCCAACAGGTGTGGTGTGTGCTGCTTAACGACAAGACTGCCAACCGCATGCACTGGCCTGCATACCCACAGCTGCAAATCAACAGTAAGATACCTCTACCTTGTGTCTGGATGTGTGCATGCATGCGTGTGTACGTTCATGCGTGTGTGTGTGTGCATGTGTGTGTGCGTGCATGCATGTGTGTGTGCATGCGTGTGTGTCTGTTTGTACTGCTCAACAACAAAACCGCCAACCGCATGTACTGGCCTGCGTACCCACAGCTGCAGATCAACAGTGAGATACCTCAGCCTTGTGTGGGTTCATCTTTGCTCACGCGTGCCTGTTCATTATTGCAGTGATAATCTCGGTTTTCTTGATTTCCTTCACTGCAATTATGAAGTCGCCCCAACGTTTTCACGCATGCCTCATTGCTCTCTCACTCTTCCGTCCCCTCCTCTCACCACATGTGCAGATGGCAGTGTGCGGGAAAACAGGTGCGACCATGCCACGCTCACTGCTCCCCCCCCTTCTCCTCCCCTCCCCTCTCCTCACGCGCAGGTCGCAGTGTGCGGGTCACCAATCGCCCAGGGCAACAGCTGCTGGGGGCCAATGGCCGCGACGATGGCCCCTCGGTATGCTCTGCTCTGCCTTGCCCATCTTGCCTATCTTGGCCCTTGCCTATCTTGGCCCTTGCCTATCTTGGCCCTTGCCTATCTTGGCCCTTGCCTATCTTGCCCCTTGCCTATCTTGGCCCTTGCCTGCCTTGACCCTTGCCTGCCTTGCGCACTTCCCTGCAGCCTACACATGCCTCTTTGCTCTCTCATGCTGCCTCTCCTGCTCGCATGCTGCCTTGCCACTCTGATGCTGTTGGAAACCAACGGGTGATGCGACCCAGTATGCCTTGCCTGTCTTTTCTCGACTTGCCTCTCCTGCTCCCATGCTGCCTTGCCTCCCCAGATAGCGGAGGCATGCCATGCAGGGGACAACCACGTGGCCATGGCTGCAATTGACAAGCGCCCCTTCTGCATTGGTGTGCGCATCATCCGCAAGCGATCGTTCGACGAGGTGCGTGCAGTGATGTGCGGTCATGGTTGGTGGCATAGTGAAGTGTGATGATGTGGTATGGTGTGCGGTGATGTGCGGTGATTGGTTGTTCTCAACAGCAGTGGCTGTTCCTTGCATCGACGCGCACATCATCTGCAGCGATTCTTCGCTGAGGTGCATGCGTGCGGTGAAATGTGGTGATGTTCGGTGGTGTGCGGTGCGGTGGCACGTTTGGGCGTGCTTTGATGGGAGGTGATGTGTGGTGAAGATACAGGGGCGTGGGTTGTTATCAACAGCTGTGGCACATCCCTTGCCCCTGTGTGGCAATGGCAGTGTCTCTCTCTCTCTGGGCGTGGGGGAGTCACTCAAGTCCGCCCTTGCTCGAGTGAAGCGCTTTGGTTTCAGCACCTTAGCGCCCCATCTTCACTACGCTCGCCCCGTCCCTTGTTCCGTCTTCCCCCGTCCCCTCATCATCCCCCACCCCCCATTCCATCAGTTGATGACCATTCCTCCTGTGGACGTGGGGGAGTTACTCGACTTCCCTCTCACTCGAATCAGTTATCTGCTTCAGCACGCCTGAAGCAGCGCCCTTGCCTTTTCCCCTTCACCCCCCTCACCTCTCACACCACCAGGTGATGGCCATGATGCCTCCTGTGGACGTGGGGGAGTCGCTTGAATCCGCTCTCGCTCGAGTGAAGCGCTGCGTGGGAGGAGGGGGCGGAGGGGGTGGGGGGAAAGGAGGGTCAGGCGGTGGTGGTGGTGGTGCAGGTGGTGGTGGTGGGCGGGGTGGGGGTGGGGCGAAACCAGCAGTATCTTCGGATAGCAGCAGCAGCAGCGACCTGATTGTGATGCAGGACCATGTGACTCTCAACCTGCGCTGCCCTGTGAGTTCGCTGGGTTGGTGGCAGGTCAGTCGGTGTAGTGTGCTGCTTGCAACAGCAGCACCAGCAGCAGCAGCAACAGCAGGTTGGCATGTTGGCTGGCAACAGCAGCAGCAGCAGCGACCTGATTTGATTGTGATGCAGGACCGTGTCACTCTCAACCTGCGCTGCCCTGTGAGTGTGCTTGTGCAAACACACACCCCCCTCCTGCTCTACGACAGATGAGTGGCTTTGCAGCAAGGCTGGACTGTCCTCCCATCCCAACTGACTGCAGTTGCATCTGCCTCAATCCTTCGCTACTTCAGATGACTGCCTACTATCACATCCGCCTCCCCTCTTCCCCACTTAATTTCGGAGGCTGGTTGATTATTTTGGTCGATTTCTCTCACACCCTCCTCCCCCTCTGCCCCAGATGAGCGGCTCGCGCATTCGCGAGGCGGGGCGGTTCAGGGAGTGTGCGCACATGGGGTGCTTCGACCTGCACACATTCATTGAGATTAACCAACGCGCTCGCAAGGTACGTTGAGAGTTGAGGTGCGCAGGTGTGATTTTTTTGAGGGGCGAGTGTCAATGCGATTCAATAGTGTGATTCACCATCGACCCTCCACCGTAGTTCACTCCACTCCTCCCCTCTGCCTTGCGCCCTTTGTCCCCCCCACTTCTCTCCTCTGCTCCCCTCAGTGGCAGTGTCCCGTGTGCATGAAGCTCTACACACTCGACTCACTCATCATCGACCCCTTCTTCCACCGAGTCTGTGAGGAGGTGCGTTCCTTCAAGCAAACACCTATACACCACATACATCGATTGCTTCCACATACATCAGTTGATGCCGTGCCACATGACAGGGACGTTCGGATGGCTGAAGAAGCTCGAGTGGTTGGTGATCTGTTATTGTCCAAAAGTATCGAAGCTTCGTTACCTTTGGACACAAATAGATCACCAATCATTCCAGCTTCTTCAGCCGTCCAATCGTCTTTGGGAGGTGCGCTCCCTCAAGCAAACACCTGTACACCACGTATATCAGTTGCTATTACACACATCAGTTGCTGCCACGCACATCAGTTGCTACCACGCACACCAGTTGCTGCCATGCACAC
This sequence comes from Closterium sp. Yama58-4, assembly GCA_947470075.1. Lineage (NCBI taxonomy): Eukaryota > Viridiplantae > Streptophyta > Zygnematophyceae > Desmidiales > Closteriaceae > Closterium > Closterium sp. Yama58-4. Next base: position 14,583 of record CANIUD010000536.1, on the reverse strand, counting down.
CAGTTGCTGTCCCGCACACCAGTTGCTGCCACGCACACCAGTTGCTGCCACGCACACCAGTTGCTGCCACGCACACCAGTTGCCACGTACATCACTTGTTGCCACGTACATCACTTGCAGCCACGTGCATCACTTGCTGCCACGTACATCGCTTGCTGACACACACATCACTTGCTGCCACGTACGTCACTTGCTGCCACATACGTCACTTGCTGCCACGTACATCACTTGCTGACACGCACATCACTTGCTGACACGCACATCACTTGCTGCCACGCACATCAGTTGCTGCCTTGACACGTGTCAGGGACGTTTGGAAGGCTGAAGGAGCTCGAGTAATTGGTGATCTGTGATTGTCCAAACGTATCGAAGCTTCCAGAGTCGTTTTCTAATCTGCTCAACCTACGGTGTTGCTCACTTGGTAACTGCTTCGACTCGTCATCTCTTCCATATAACTTTGGAACAGTTTTCTTACTACAGTATCTTAGTCTTAATAATTTGCAGAATCTTCACACCCTCTCTGCCTTGTTCCAAGACTTGTCTCGACATGAGTGGCTGGAAGTGAGACACCTCACAATACCTCACTTATAGCCATTTTAGTCGAGGCAAGTCTTGGAATGAAGCAGGGATGCTGCGAAGATTTTGCAAATTACTAAGGCGAAGATATTATAGGGAGAGATTTTTATTTTTTTTAAGTTATATGGAAAAGATGACGATTCGAAACAATTACCAAGTGAGCAACGCCGTAGGCTGGGCAAATTAGGAAACGACTTTAGAAGCTTCGATACCTTTGGACAATCACAGATCACCAACCACTCGAGCTTCTTCAGCCGTCCAATCGTCTCTTGAAGGTGCGTTCCCTCAAGCAAACACCTTTACTCCACGTACATCAGTTGCTGCCATGCCACGTGCATGGCACCTCATTGGGGCCCGCTCTAGCTCTACGCTCTCTTCTTACTCGTCATGGACCCCTTCCTCCACCACGCCAGCTGTGTCGCCCTTCCCACCCCCTCCTGACTAAAGAGGTGCGTTCCCCCTCCCAACCCAACCTCATCGCGTGTCCCACCCCACTCGCTCATCAACCCTTTCACCGTGTCTACCAAGAGGTGCATCCAATCTCCCTCTTCCTGCACCCCATCTCCCCCCCCTCTCTCCCCCCGCTTGCTGCCCTCCTCACTCGCCTTTTCTCAGTGGGCATGTTTGGCCACGAGGTGTACAAACGTGCCCTTGCCTCCTCCCGAGAAATGATGTACAAATTGTCATCCCCTTCCCATTCCCCCCTCCTCTCTCCCACCCTTCCCCTTCCCCCTCTCCCCTTCCCCCCCAGGTGGCCCCAGGCAACAGTGACGTCACTGACTTTCAACTTTGAGTCGACTCAAAAGTCATTCAACTCAGGGCGGACGCCACATTGTTTGGTGCTACCCCGCCTACTCTGCCCCTCCCCTCTGTCCCCCTTTTTCCCCTCCACTCCCCCCTCCAAATGGCCCAGGACGACAGTGACGTCACTGACATTCAACTCAGGGCGGATGGCAAGTGGCGCCGCAAAGAACTCTATCCCGCCTCCCCTCCACGCACCTCCTTCTCCCCTCCAGATGGCTCAGTACGACAGTGATGTCACTGACATTCATCTCAGGGCGGATGGCAAGTGGCGCCTCAAAGAACTCTATCCCGCCTCCCCTCCACGCACCTCCTTCTCCCCTCCAGATGGCTCAGTACGACAGTGATGTCACTGACATTCATCTCAGGGCGGATGGCAAGTGGCGCCTCAAAGAACTCTATCCCGCCTCCCCTCCACGCACCTCCTTCTCCCCTCCAGATGGCTCAGTACGACAGTGATGTCACTGACATTCAACTCAGGGCGGATGGCAAGTGGCGCCTCAAAGAACTCTATCCCGCCTCCCCTCCACGCACCTCCTTCTCCCCTCCAGATGGCTCAGTACGACAGTGATGTCACTGACATTCATCTCAGGGGGGATGGCAAGTGGCGCCTCAAAGAACTCTATCCCGCCTCCCCTCCACGCACCTCCTTCTCCCCTCCAGATGGCTCAGTACGACAGTGATGTCACTGACATTCAACTCAGGGCGGATGGCAAGTGGCGCCTCAAAGAACTCTATCCCGCCTCCCCTCCACGCACCTCCTTCTCCCCTCCAGATGGCTCAGTACGACAGTGATGTCACTGACATTCATCTCAGGGCGGATGGCAAGTGGCGCCTCAAGCGGCTCTCACCCGCCTCCCCTCCACTCCCCTCTTCAACACACCTCCTTCTCCCCTCCTCCTCCCCCCCAGATGGCTCAGTATGACAGTGACGTCACTGACTTTCAACTGAGAGGAGATGGCACGTGGCACATCAAGGAGCTTCTCAGCTCTCACCTCTCGTCCGCCTCCCCTCCACTCCCCCCCTTCTCCCCTCGTTCAACGCTTCCCCCTCACCCTTTCGTCCCCCTCCCCCCGCCCAGATGGCTCAATACGATAGTTTTGCCACTGACATTCAACTCAGGGCGGCGGCATGTGACAGCTCAAGGAGCTCACTTCCAGCTTTTTCATCCCACACCCGCCTCCCCTCGCCTCTCCTCTTCCTCCCCCCCCCCCCCACAGATGGCTTGATATGACAGTGACGTCACTGACATTCAACTCAGGGAGGACACTACGTTTACTTTTTTGTTAGGGTTGACAGAAAAATGCGCCTTATTTAATTTCCAGAGATACCGTTCCTCAAGTATTGGACCAAGCATTCCGTTTTTAACCCCAAACCTAAAAAGGTTCGAGTTCGCTCAAACCTTTTAAGGTTTGAGCAAACCTTTATGGTTCGTCTTTAAATACTCAAACCTCAAAATTCTGAAAAAAAAGTTCGAGCAAACCAGTTCGGTTCGGTTCGACCAACATGCAAGGTTCGAAAAGGTTTGATCAAACATGTTTGAGTTCGATTCGTGCTCATATCTACCCTTCCCTTATCCTCAGATGGCTCAGTATGACAGTGACGTGACTGACATTCAACTGAGGGCGGACGGCACGTGGCGGCCCAAGCTAGAGTCGCTGCATGGCACCTCCAAAGCAGGCAAGTCAACCAAGTCAGCGCCTGCTGTTGCCGCCGCAGCTGCAGCAGTTTTTAACTTTCTTTCTTTTCTTTCTCTCAATTGAAGTGCAACTCCTCTCATATCGGCTCTCGTTTCTTTCTTTTATGCCTGCGTGGAAAACTACCAACGCAGGCAAGTCAGCCAAGTCAACTCCTGCCGCCGCTGCCGTCGCCCTTCCCTGGCGAGACGTGCGCGTGCCTGCAGGGCAGGTGAAGAGGGAGACAGGAGTGGAGGCCGAGGTGGGGGTGGGAGTGGGGGAGAATGGGAATGGGATGGTGGAGGGGCAAGGGGATACGGCAGATGATGTGACGAGTGGGACGCGGTCAGGAGCGGCGTGGGATTTGCTGTCTGGTGAATCCCGGGTGAAAAGGGGGAGGTGGATGGGGAAGGATGAGGCGGGAGGGAGTGAGGTGGATTGCAGGCAGGCTCTGCAGCAGCCGCAGCTGCAGCAGTCGGGACAGTTTCAGCAGCAGCAGTATTATCAGCAGCAGCAGTATTATCAGCAGCAGCAGTTGCCTTTCCTTTCAGCAGCAGCAGCAGCAGCAGCCAGTGGTGATTGAATTGCTCGGAGATGGTACTGATGGGGGTGCTGGTGGCGCTGCCGGTGCTGCTGGTACATTTTCTCCCCCCATTAACGTGCACACTCCCAAGAGACAGCGCACCAGATGGCCAATAGGAAGAGGAGTAGAAGCAGGAGCAGACACAGGCAGAGCAGGAGGAGGAGGGGGGGGTAACGGGCCTACACTGGCAGGAGAAGACGTTGGTTTGACTCTGGGCTTTGGAGGGAACACAACGAGAGGGGGTACAGGAGAGCAACGTGGATTCAGTGGCCACGGCAATGGAGAGTTCTCAGCAGCTGCAGCGCTAGCAGGATGGCCAGGGGCATCAGGAGCAGTGCAAGCAGGCATGGGCGCAGCTGGAGCAGCAGGAGCGGCTGTAGCAGCAGTAGCGGCAGGAGCGGCTGTAGCAGGGAGGAACGGGGCAGAGGTGGATGCAAGGGGGGCGTCGAGTGTGGGAGCAGCACAGACGGCAGAGTCAGGGCATGAAGACCGGTCGTCTCTGGGCAATCGAAACAGTGGGCGCGGGAGAGAGGCGAGTCACGGGAGAGTGGGAGGAGTGGGAGGGAGGGGAGTTGGGGGGAGTGGGGGTGTGGGGGCAGGGGCAGGAGTGCGTGGGGGGAGTGGGGCGAACTGGTTTGGGGATCGGGGAGGGGAGGACAATCCGATCAATCTGAGTGATAGTGAGGGGGAGGAGGAGTTACCAGCAACGAATGCTGCTGTGGGAAGGGCCGTACCCAGTAGCTCTGATCAACCCCTGCAGCAGAAGGGGCAGCAGGGACAGCAGGGGCGGGTGCAACAGCAGCAGCCGGGGCAGCAGGTGCAGGGGCAGCAGCAGCGGTATGAGGGGCAGAGAGCAGATGTGAACACATTGCTGGATGTGTGGAGGGACGACCGGAGGGCCGAGCCAACGAGCACATTCAACCGCTCCTATGGTGCAGTTGAGAGAGCAGACACGTATGGCGCTGCTGCTGCTGGTGGTGTTGGTGCTGCTGGTGCTGGTGCTGCTGGTGCTGGTGCTGGTGCTGGTGGTGCTGGTGCTGATGCTGATGCTAGTGGGGTTTCTAGAGTCAACACCCCCACCCTTGATTTCATCACCGATTTTCTCCTTGAGACAGATGGTGCAGGGGCAGGAGGAGCGGGGGCAGGAGGAAGGGGAGGAGAAGGAGGTGGAGTGGAGGAGAGAGGAAGGGGATTTGGGAGAGAATCAGCAGGAGGAGCAGCAGGGGGAGGGAGAGATGGTGGGACCTGGGAGGGCGCGAGAGGCAGGGCGGAGAGTGGTGCGTTTCAGCTGAACCTGGGCCTGGCGTCAGAAGGGGTGGGAGAGGGCCGCACTGGGGGAGCATCCGCAGCGCCAGTAGGAGTGGCATCGGGAGGGAGGGGAGGAGGGGGAGGGGTGAGTGGCGACTTTGCGTCGCCTTCCCCACCAGACGTGCAATGGGTGACTCCCTCGATATCTGCTGCTGCTACTGCTCATTTGGCCAGGGGAAGATCTGCAACTGGAGCAGTAGCAGGAGCAACAGCAACAGAAGCAGCAGCAGCGCCGAGCGGGTCCCAGCACAAGCAGCGGCCTCATTCTCGACCGTCTGCCCGACCGCCTGCCTCTTTAAGAGCAGCTCCGTTACAGTCCCCTCTCTCCAGTGCTCAAACGCCGTCTCGGCTGCAATCGCCTTCAGGCCTTCAGTCTCCCTCGGCTGTTCAGTCGTCCTCACAGCTTCAGTCCCCCTCCGTCTTCCGCTCTCCCCCTCTCACAAGCCAACTACAACACCAGCAGCAACAAGAGCAGCAACCCCAGCAGCAACCGCAGCTGCAGCAGCAACAACAGGGAGCATCAAATCCGTTCGCTCGTTTCTACACTAGCGCATCCCAGCCGGCCGTCTCCGATCCTAGAGGCATAGTAGGGAGCTACAGTGGGTATCAGCAGCAGCAACAGCAGCAGCCTCAGCAGTACGCCCATGTGGATTACCAGCAGCAAGTGCCCCCTCAACCGGACTACCAACAACATCCAACCTACACCTACAGTAATGAGTACTATAACCAACCATACCCAGCGCATCAGAACCAGTACAGCACGTTTCATCATTATCAGCCGCCAGCTCAGCAGTACAACTATGCGCAGGAGCAGGAGGGGTTGTTCCCGGTGCTGCCGACCATACCGTATGTTGCACCTGATACTACTGTAGCACCGCCTGGAGTGAACCAGTGGGACTCGTACACACCACACTCATAGGCATGACCAGGCGTTACTTGGTTATCTACTGTGGTAAAGCAACAAAAGATCTACTGTACTGCATCTTATTTTAGGTAGTCAGTAACTGGTACTTCTTCCACCTGCAGCCTCCAATCGCCCTGGGTTATTCAATCATCCTGTTACATAGACTCACAAGCCCCGTAGAACTATCTACGGTAGATAGCGCCAATGGGAATTCCAGCCTGTGGAGTGACTGTAGATAAAAAACTAGAATACAACGCTTGGCCTACCACCTGCCATTCTCTTCTGAAAAACGAACTAGCATTGGCTAGATGGTGTAGCTTGTAAATCACGTTAGGGATCGCAAAGAAATAGATTAGTAATCATCATCATCGCTGCCTGTGTCACCGCCTCTTCTCACGGTAGCGGCTGTCTGCTTGGAGTGACGACGACCGCCAGACAGCTTTTCCTCGGAAAGCGCTCCACTAAGGACGAGCCGAGTCTCAAGAACTTCTGTGGGAAAATCTTCAGTTCCGCCAAGCTCGTCAAATCCAACCTGCGTTTGGCGGGAAAATAACACATCATGACCTGATGCAACCAAATCATTTCAAAAGAAAAAATGTCAGGAAAAAAACGAATAGCAGGTCACTTACAACGTATCCTGTGACTTTGCCTTTGTGAACCATGGCCAGCGTCGGAAGCATGAATATACGCAGTTTCTCGGCCAGGTACGGGCTCTTCTCCGCGTTGATCTTGAGGAACTTGGCTTCTAAATGCTCTCTCGCCAAGATCTCAAGGTGCTTGTCCATGATCTGTGAAAAGATGAGGCGAATGTAGAGTCGACTCAGGAAACGTCGAAAGGAAAAACGAGAGTAATTAAGCGAGATGTTTGATAAAGCACCTCCTCTCGAACGTATAGAAACGAACCTGACATGGCCGGCTGCTTCGGAAGAAGTGACAGACAACGTTGTCCGAGGTTTTGACTTCACTAAAGAACTCCTTTTCTGATGAAAGCTCCTTATAGTGTCCATGTCCGGCTGCTAGCCACTCCTGCTTCTTCTGTGCCTGTTGCTTGAGCTCCTTGAGCCGTCGCTCTCTTAGTTGTTGAATGTCGTCCGTTTCTATCTTCTCAATCTCCGCATCGATGACAGACTCGAGGGCCTGACCGAAACGAAGCAGCTTCTCGTCTACGATGGCTGACGCCATGTTGTGTAAAATTCGAGCCAATCTGTGGTTGAAAGTCCGTAACGCCTCAACCTAAAAAATGTCTGTTGGGACTACCAAAGGTAACGAAACGAAAGGAACGAGGATGAACTGTCAGTACGAGTGGTCTTTGCCTTCACGTCCGAATGAAAGGTATCTAGAAACGATGGTAGTTCAAGCTAGACTCCACGGATCTGCACAGGACCATGGCAGGGAAAGGTTGATGATCCCGCCCGAGGCCGTTAATGGAATTCGCTTTGAGTGGTTTTAGAGCGGTTAAGTGTGGTTTTGAACACTACTCCCCCACTATGACGATCTGTCACGGGTCTCAAAGAAGTGCGACGGATAGTATTTGTGCTTTTGCAAATGGCGAGAACCTGGGTGAGGTTCAAGCTGAGCATTAGAACTCTGTTTTCAGTTTGTAACCCGTGGAAATACGCATTTGTAGACATGCGTCTTCAATGACGCGCCAGAATGACGCGCTGTGGACGTCCTGAGGTTCGTAATATCATCGTGCGAATACCGCTGCCATGGTCCGTGCGAGCAAGCAGAACGCGTCCTGCAATCCGTTACCCAAACAGTTAGTCGTGCGAAAGTATTAAACGTCGCAAGGAGTCCCGTGTTTGTTCGCAACTGGGGCGGGTTACCGCTCGCACCGTCTCCAAATTGAATTGGATGACGAGTTTTGTGTGTGCGGGGCTATGAGTCCGCGTGGTACAATTTCGTTTGGCGCTATGCTGACATGCTGCGTTTTTTTATTTCGTCTGAGTGTACAAACCTTGCTGATTCGAAGTTACGTCGAAAAAAAAAATCTCACCAAATGAACTCGTGGGACAAGCCCTAAGGTAGGTTGTCAGTGTGTCAGGCGCCACATCTGATCCAAGCCGCCGAGGCGCGTTATACAGAAACCTTTAGAAGTTTGTGCTCTAACATTACGTTTCATGAAAGGGGACCTTTTATGAAAATATATGCGTGTGTGTAGCCGAAAATGTCTCTGGCGGAATTGAAGTTCATTCACGGATAAAATGAAGTAGCTATAATTTTTTGTCCTGTGGGAGCGAGTGTTTTGGGCGAAGCATTTTTTGCCAGCACGTTTAAGATCTACACGATTATAACACATATCCGTTAGTGAGAGCCAAAAGTTACTGTATTTTTTCTACACCTCTTGTATTGGAATACATTGTACAGAAAATGACTGTGTACTACTTCCCATTCTTGACCTCTATTGATGTTCGGGGCGCCGCCTGCTGGGCAGCGATTCCCATTGGTGCGCGCTTGTCCACCTCGCATTATCGAGGAGGAGCGTTGAAGAAGGGGGCAAGAACCAGGACTGCAGGGCGCGCTGCTTTTGGCGGCCTGTTGATTTACAGCTCCACCATTTCATTCCATTTCAGCGAGAGACCCTCTTCGACATTGGGAGTAACGTTTCGCGAGCCCATTTCGAGCACGAAAAGGTTGGCAGTTTGCCATCTGGAATATGCTTTCGATGCCCACCAATCCCCACCTACACAGAAATCACACCTATCTAAGTCCAGCCAATCACCTGCAATTTCAGCCACGTCATACCCGACCTCTCAGCGAAAATTCATCCGCGATGGAACCTCGAATCGCAACCGGCCAGCTTTAGCTCCTCCGTAACCGTAACCACTGTACGTACACCCTCCCCGCCCCGAACCGCCTCGCAGCCGCCTAGCCGAGCCGTCCCGTAGCCAAAGTCCCGCCTCGGTATAGACCAGAGTAAGCATTGCCTTGCCTCATCCGAATTCGGTACAAAGGGTGGGCCCCCAATACTCAAATTCCTTCAGTTCGGGTAAAGCATTCGAAGCTTTTCATCCCCACTTTATAGCAACTGCGCTCCGAGCCTTCTCTCATCCAGCCATGGGGCGTTCCAAGTTTTTTCTCATCCTACTCGCGCTCTCCCTGGTTGTGTCCCTCGCGCTCGCGCCGCTCTGTCGCGCGGATGAGATAGTCGCGGAAGACGATTCTTTCGACGCCGACGTTGATGACGACACTGAAATTTATGCCGCGTCGGAGTCCGGTGAGTCTACCAGCTCCGAGCAGCCCCAAGCACAAACCTTTTGCCGCGCCGTATGCCGCCATTTCTGCCGAGCTCCCATGAGTAACCTCACGGCTGCCATATGTTTTTCTGTATTGACATGCTTTTCGTTGCGTTTTGTGTTAGCAGGTTTCCTGAGCAAGCTCTTCGGCGGAAGCAGGCGTTTCTTGTGGTCTCCGCAGGCCCATCGCATGCTGCACAGCTGCAAGCAGAAGTGCGAGCAGAAGAACAAGAAGTGCAACACGGACTACACCAAGTGCAAGCGCAAGTACAAGGACGACAAGGAGGAGCACGAGGAGTGCACTGACGACTATAAGAAGTGCAAGCGCAAGGCCAAGAAGTGCAGGTCCAAGTGCGACTAGGCAAAAAAACAAATCCAGGAGAGGATTTGTCACGATGAATGGGAAATAAATTGAGAATATCCAAACAGTGCTGGGTGGGCTGAGGTGGATGGGAACATTTCGTGCTTTTCCTTGATGGAATAAGCAGCATTACTTTTGATGTGCTTACAATTTTCTGTTCCCATGATTTCGTAGCCGTTGATTGAGATAGAATGGAAGTTATTCCTAGACTCTAGTGTTTGGACTCTGGTATCTAGTTTGTCACCTACATCTGGTATCATTTGTCAACTAAAACGCAGAATCACAACCAGCATCATCTCCAGTGGCAGGCCCCAGCAACCGTTTTGATAAATCATTAACTTTTTGCCGCCACATGATCACTATCAGCACCGCTGACGCAAAGGGCAGGTGTAGCGGGAGCAGCAGATGTTCGAGAAGGGGCGGATAAGAGTAGCAAGCGCTGGCAGGAAGATGGGGAATACGATGGCAGCAGCGATGCGATATGCAGAGATGATGTGATATGCAGAGATGATGTGATATGCAGAGATGATGTGATATGCAGAGATGATGTGATATGCAGAGATGATGTGATATGCAGAGATGATGTGATATGCAGAGATGATGTGATATGCAGAGATGATGTGATATGCAGAGATGATGTGATATGCAGAGATGATGTGATATGCAGAGATGATGTGATATGCAGAGATGATGTGATATGCAGAGATGGTGCGATGGCAGAGATGGTGCGATGGCAGAGATGGTGCGATGGCAGAGACAATGCGATATGCAGAGGCGATGCGATGACAGCGATGATGCGACACAGCAGCTTGCTGTTCAATCTATTGGCATGGGGAGACCAAGGATCATATTGATACTTCTCTTGGCTGCAACAGTGTAATTGTTGTACAGCATATGAAGTTTGTAACCTTGTAACGCAACTGGAACACGGGAGGAAGGGAAGAGCAGAAATCGGTTGAGAGGACAAGGGATCAAGCAGCAGCAAACAAACCCCCCTCCCCCACTTCCCAAAAAAAACAACAGTATTTTGTTGTTCCCTCCTCAACTGAAGGATTCCCATCAAAACTTCCACCCTAAGTCCCATAGTTCACTCGTTCTTCACCGCTCTAGCCTGCTACACCAACCAATCATCATATATTTTTCTTCCGCCTCGCAATATTACACCCCGCTGCACACTCATGGCTCCTCCCTCATTCCGAAATCCTCATCCGCCCTCCGTTCCTCCCTTCCTCCCTCTCTGGCCTCGAGAGCAACACTTGTGTTTGCTTCCTCCTCTCTTCTGTCTTCCTCACTCCCTTCCTAATGACAATATTCCTCCCACCCTCCCTCCTCCTCCTGCTTTCCATCTTCTCCCTTCACAATCACAAGATTGCATCGCAATAGTCCTTCATAGCATGGCACACAAAATTTCACCACTATATTCAGTCACAACATCACAATATCACAACACAATTTTCATGACAGCATCCCATAACAATAATCTCCTTCCCTCACCACACATCTGCCCTCACCATGAATCCCAGCGGCATTGAGCTCAAATGGACGATACACGAAACATTTCGTACCAGAATTCGCCATGCATTGCAGCCGCATCGGAGAGAAGCAAAGCTCGTCAGAGGGGGGAAAGGAGGTGGCGAGCACGACGACATCGACCAGGCGAGCACGTGGTGACTCACCAGTGTTGACCATGCGAGAGCACGGCGACTCACGGCAACTCACCAGTGTTGACCATGCGAGAGCACGGCGACTCACGGCAACTCACCAGTGTTGACCATGCGAGAGCACGGCGACTCACGGCGACTCACCAGTGTTGACCATGCGAGAGCACGGCGACTCACGGCGACTCACCAGTGTTGACCATGCGAGAGCACGGCGACTCACGGCGACTCACCAGTGTTGACCATGCGAGAGCAAGGCGACTCACGGCGACTCACCAGTGTTGACCATGCGAGAGCATGGCGACTCACGGCGACTCACCAGTGTTGACCATGCAAGAGCACGGTGAGTCACTAGCGTTGACCATGCGATCCTGCGTGTAATACCCACCGCGCACAGCGATTTCGAGACATCCCCAAAATCGAGACTCACCAGCGTTGACCATGTGGTCCTGCGTGAAATACACGACGACCGCGCACAGCGCTGCGACGAGGGTCGTGAGGAGGAAAGCCACCACGATTCTTCGCAGGGGAGGGGTATCCGCCCTCATTCCGCCGCCCGGCGGCGTCCGCTCTTTGCCGCGACTCACCAGCGTTGACCATGCGAGAGCACAGCGACTCACCCGCATACCATGCAATCCTGCGTGTAATATACCACCACCGTGCACTGCGCTTTTTAGACGTCCCAGAAATCGAAACTCACCAGCGTTGACCATGCGATCTTGCGTGTAATACACGACGACCGCGCACAGCGCTGCGACGAGGGCAGTCAGGAGGAAAGCCACCACGATCTTTCCCAGGGGAGGAGTCTCCGCCTCGTGCCGCCTCCCCGCGCCCGCTCGTTGTCGCCGCTTCGAATCGGACCCTCCTGAAGCCGCCGTGCTCTCCTTCTCGTCCTTGTCTGATACGCGCCGATCGCGCGAAACCTGTCGCGCCATCGTCAACTGCCGCGACGCTCGCCTTTCAAGTAGTAATTCTTCGCACTCAGTGGTTACTACTACTACTACGGCAAAGCTCGCCCTTTTCTTCTCACTCAAAGAGTTACAGCTAAGCCGGGTACTGTCTAGAAGTAGTATGTCGATCCGTTACCGCCAGCTATCGTCGTGACATTCTGGTAAATGGTAATGCGGTTAGGTTGTGATCGTAGCAGTCGAGATGGTGAAATGAGGCTGATCGTTGCGGAAAGGCGTGAACTACCGTATACTTCGCATTGAGAATCGGTAGCGTGCTGCCAACGTACCTACCTCTGCCTAAAAAATAATAGTTAGTTCGTGACCTAAGGAGCTGATCGAATCGCGATCACCTAAGGAGCCTGTCGAAACGTAAACGTACGGAGTAAGCTGAACCCTAGGCGCGAACATCTCCTCAACACGGAGCGAAGTTTTGAGGTTCACGAAGGTTACGCAGGCTCTGGCGACGACGATTTGTTTGGCTTTTCCACTTCGCATCGCAAAAAACAGGTGGCTACCACATCAAGGCTGGTTACATCCCAGTTGTGAAGCGACAGAGCGAAGCGGGCGAGAGGATGGATTCTGAAGCTCTCATCGCTTACGTCGTCTCATTTTCGCTGGGCTTCCGTTAGCCGATCAGTCGATGCTGATCTGTTCCACACACAGCCTCATCAGCCAAGCAAACCAGCAAAACGAGAAATAGCTTCATCCAGAATTTTCACCCAACGGTAACTAGTAGACTTGAAACGAGGCTTCCTTCACTAGCAATTCCTCCTGAAATCAACAGGGAATCTACAAACCGTGAATTTGTCTTCTTGGCCATCTCACATCGTCGCCGTCGACGTGCAAGAAGAAATCAGTTTCAGGGCTTAGTTTCGTCAAAATATTTCAAAGCCGAGGTTCGAGTTCGTCGTACACGCGTGTTACTTTTGCAGCTACTCTCGTTTGCGAGCGTTCTTGGCTTGCAAGCGATATAAATGCAGGTAACGGAATACATCCTGACTGGACCTTTGGAAAGGGAACAAGACCCACGGAGCAGTCAACGCCGTTTACCTGTTGATTAGTCGCACATGCTCGTCATCCCCCTTCTCACCTCTTCCCCTCATCCTTCCTGCTCGCCACGCTCCTTGTCATCATCCCTCATCTTCTCCGCGTGTCTCTGCTCTTCCTCCTCTGCCGCCACTTATCTTCTTCCTTCCCTCCTCCCCTTTCCTTCCCCGCTTCTCACTCCCTCTCTCTCCCCTCTTTCTTCACCAGCCCTCTCCTCCCCCGTCTTTCCACCCACTCCCCGTTCGCCACGTGGCAGTCTCCGGACGATGGAGATGAGTTCCGGCTGCCGATCGACCATCGGATCACGGAGAATCTGGACCGCGAGGGGCTGGAGATGGCGTCGTTGGACAAGCCAATCGCGTGCAGCAACGTGGGGTTCCAGCTGCTGCTGAAGATGGGGTGGCGGGGGAAGGGACTGGGGCGGAACGAGCAAGGTGAGAGCAGGCATGAGGGGGAGCTAGGGGAGAGGGATGGGGGGGAAGAAAGGTGAGGGGAGTGACTGAGTGAGAGATGAAAGTCACACTGCTGGGGAAGCAGGAGGAATAGTGCGGTACACAGCGGAGGGGAATGTGCAGAGGAGGGCTGGAGATGGCTTCGTTGGACAAGCCCATCGCGTGCAGCAACGTGGGGTTCCAGCTGCTGCTGAAGATGGGCTGGCGGGGGAAGGGGCTGGGAAGGAACGAGCAAGGTGAGATGCGTGAGAGGAACAGCAGTGAGAGGAAACGGTGAGAGCAATAACATTGAGAGGAGGAATAAGGGGAAGCAACGGGGGAGGGAAGAGGGAAAGCAGAGGGAAAGCAAGGGAAGAGGGGAAGCAAGGGAGGAGGGAAGAGAGGAAGCAAGGGAGGAGGGAAGAGAGGAAGCAAGGGAGGAGGGAAGAGAGGAAGCAAGGGAGGAGGGAAGAGGGGAAGCAAGGGAGGAGGGAAGAGGGAAGCAAGGGAGGAGGGAAGAGAGGAAGCAAGGGAGGAGGGAAGAGGGAAGCAAGGGAGGAGGGAAGAGAGGAAGCAATGGAGGAGGGAAGAGAGGAAGCAAGGGAGGAGGGAAGAGAGGAAGCAAGGGAGGAGGGAAGAGAGGAAGCAAGGGAGGAGGGAAGAGAGGAAGCAAGGGAGGAGGGAAGAGGGAAGCAAGGGAGGAGGGAAAGAGGAAGCAAGGGAGGAGGGAAGAGAGGAAGCAAGGGAGGAGGGAAGAGAGGAAGCAAGGGAGGAGGGAAGAGAGGAAGCAAGGGAGGAGGGAAGAGGGGAAGCAAGGGAGGAGGGAAGAGGGGAAGCAAGGGAGGAGGGAAGAGGGGAAGCAAGGGAGGAGGGAAGAGAGGAAGCAAGGGAGGAGGGAAGAGGGAAGCAAGGGAGGAGGGAAGAGAGGAAGCAAGGGAGGAGGGAAGAGAGGAAGCAAGGGAGGAGGGAAGAGAGGAAGCAAGAGGAGGGAAGAGGGAAGCAAGGGAGGAGGGAAGGAGGAAGCAAGGGAGGAGGGAAGAGGGGAAGCAAGG
>CANIUD010000535.1:42500-60165 GCA_947470075.1 Closterium sp. Yama58-4 | reverse complement strand
CTCCTTCCCTTCCCCTCCCTTCCCCTCCCCTCCCTTCCCTTCCCCTCCCTTCCCTTCCCCTCCCCTCCCTTCCCCTCCCCTCCCTTCCCTCCCCTCCCTACCCCTCGCCTTCCTTCCCCTCCCCCGCGCCTCCCTTCACCTCACCTGTCGGTTCACAGTGGTCCAGATGGGTTCGCCCAGCCACCATCTGGGCTCGACATTGCCAAGGTTGAACACATCGCTGTGGTTGGCGGGGTTTCGGAACTTGTTGGCCAGAATGCCGTGCGAGGCAGGCAGGAGTCCCGTGGCCATGGAGTAGTGCGAGGGAAAGGTGAGCGAGGGGAATACGGGCAGCATGCCATGCTCTGCGAATGTTCCCTCTTCCAACATCCTGAGGGATAATACAAACAAGAGAGGGACAGGCGGGCAGCAGACCCATGGCCATGGAGTGGTGTGAGGGGAAGGTGAGCGAGGGGAAGGTGAGTGACGGGAAGACGGGCAGCATGCCATGCTCGGCGAATGTCCCTTCTGCCAGCATCCTGTTTGGTGGTAGAGAGGGGGTTGCAGGGGAGCAGGCTTGTGGCCATGGAGTGGTGCGAGGGGAAGGTGAGCGAGGGGAAGGTGAGCGAGGGGAAGACGGGCAGCATGCCATGCACGGCAAATGTCCCTTCTGCCAGCATCCTGTTTGGTGGTAGAGAGGGGGTTGCAGGGGAGCAGGCTCGTGGCCATGGAGTGGTGCGAGGGGAAGATGAGCGAGGGGAAGGTGAGCGACGGGAAGTTGAGCGAGGGGAAGGTGCGCGAGGGGAAGGTGAGCGAGGGGAAGGTGAGCGAGGGGAAGGTGAGCGAGGGGAAGGTGAGCGAGGGGAAGATGAGCGAGGGGAAGGTGAGCGAGGGGAAGATGAGCGAGGGGAAGGTGAGCCCGGGGAAGGTGAGCGAGGGGAAGATGAGCGAGGGGAACACCGGCAGCATACCGTGCTCTGCGAATGTAGGCTCTGCTAGCATCCTAATGGGTGGGTGGAATAAGGGGGGTAGAGACGGAAGGAGGGGAGAGGCGCAACTGTCAGCATTTTCAAGGGCGGATACAAGAACAGATAGAAAAGGGTGGTGGGGTAAGGAGGAGGGGGAGAGAGGAGGAGGAAGGACGCGGTTGTGTCACCTACCATATGTGCCCATGCTTGGGAAGGGAGGGCTGGCACTGTACTGTGCTCAGCAGACAGGAGCATGCATCTCATGCCCTCCCATCCCATGCCTGCCATCCCATGCCTGCCATCCCATGCCTGCCATCCCATGCCTGCCATCCCATGCCTGCCTTCCCATGCCTACCTTCCCATGCCTACCTTCCCATGCCTGTCTTCCCATGCCTACCTTCCCATGACTGTCTTCCCATGCCTAACTTCCCATGCCTGTCTTCCCATGCCTACCTTCCCATGCCTGTCTTCCCATGCCTACCTTCCCATGCCTGCCTTCCCATGCCTGCCCCCAATCCCTACCAACCTATTTAGATTTGGTGTGTCAGCTTTCAGGCGGTACCCGTGTCTGAACCCTTCAAAGCACACGAGGAGTACCTCACCGTGGGCTGCCCGCCCAGTGCACCTGTGGGAGAGGGCGGCGGAGGGCCCATCCCATACCTGCCCCCGCCCCACACCTGCCTACCTATTCAGATTCGGTGTGTCGGCCTTCAGGTGGTACCCGTGCCTGAACCCATCAAAGCACACGAGGATTACTTCACCGTGGGCTGCCCTCCCTTGCCTGCCCTTCCACACTTGCCACATTTCCCACAAGTGCCCCCATACCTATTCAGATTCGGTGTGTCGGCTTTCAGGTGGTACCCGTGCCTGAACCCATCAAAGGACACGAGGATCACCGTGGGCTGCCCGCCCAGCGCGCCTGTGGGGGAAGGCGGAGGGTCCCCCCCTCCGTCAAACGCGGAGGAGCAGGAGGCGTGCGAGTGGGACGTGAGGAAGATGGCGAGAGCGAACCCTAGGACCACTGGAGAGAGGGGTGGAGTGGGGTGGGATGGGATGGGAGAGTGGTAAGGAGTGGTCGAATTGCTTCCTGCTATGTCCAACGCGAAGTGTGGGATGTGAGGAAGATGGCGAGAGCGAAGCCCAAAACGACTGGAAGGAGGGTGGAGAGGGATGGGATGGGATTGAATGGGATGGGATGGGAGAAGAGGGGAACTGTGTGAGAAGTAAGGAATGGGGGGGTGGCTTCCTCGTATGTCCAACGCGGGCTGTGGGACGTGAGGAAGATGGCGAGGGCGAACCCCAGGACGACTGGAGAGAGGGGTGGAGTGCGGTGGGATGGGATGGGAGAGTGGTAATGAATGGTTGGGTGGCTTCCTGCTAGGTCCAACGCGGGGTGTGGGATGTGAGGAAGATGGCGAGAGCGAACCCCAGGACGACTGGAAGGAGGGAGGGATGGAGAGGGGTGGGATGGGATGGAATGGGAGAAGAGGGGAAATATGTGAAGGGCAGGGGAACGGGGGCGGGCGGAAGGCTTCCCCCCTCCTTTAAACGCGGAGGAGCAGGAGGCACGCGAGTGGGATGTGAGGAAAATGGCGAGGGCGAACCCCAGGACGACTGGAAGGGAGGGATGGGATGTGAGGGGGAGTAGCGGAGGCGCGCGCGTGGGAGGTGAGAAAGATGGCTAAGGCGAAGCCCCGGACGACTGGAAGGGATGTGTGGAAGGAAGGGAATGGGATGCGGGGTGGATGCAGGGAATGTGAAGGGTAGCGCGAAGGGGGAATGGGGGGAAACAGGGAGGGGATGGGGGGAAAGTGGAGCGGGGATGGCTCGATCGTCCAAAGAGTGCGAGCCGACCTGAGAAGACAGCTACGGCCATGGCTGTCCCCGGGATTGGCCCGGTCCGGCTTGCAGGCATGCGTTGTGCGCGCAGAATTCCGCTCACGGCATCATAATTGCAGCACGGTTTAGAGGACTTTGGGGTGTAGGCTGAGCAGGAAAGACGCTGACCTGAGAAAAACGCGACGGCGGCCATGACCATCCGCGGCGAACAGCCAAGTCGGGGACCGGCATGTGCTCGGAATGCCACTCACGGCATCATGGGTTAGTTGTCGTTAAGGAATAGGCTGAGCAGGCACGCTGGCCGGCTGACCTGAGAAAAACGCGACGGCCATGACCATCGCAGCGAACGTCCCGAGCCGCCCCGATAGGATCGAGCGACGAGGCTGTTTATGGCGGTGACGAACATACACGTCATCCTCCTCGCTTTCCACGTCATCGTCACTGCCACTGCAGTCGCCGTCGGCCTCCCGCTTCTCCTCGTTTGGGATTAAGCTGTGCTCCACCGGACTGGGAGACGGGCGGGATCCCGTTAATTCCGCCGGTATTTGAGCTTTGCCTAGCATAACTCGCTGCTCGGAATTACTCGGATTGGACATTATTCGTATAAATTCTACAACGAATATGTATGATAAAAGATGCTATAGAACGTACAGCACGCAGTATTGTTCTTTTGAAATGAATCTCGGAGGCGGTGGTATCAGTGAGTTTTGAGACGTCTCGAAATCGTTGTGACAGCTAAGGTCTCATTGACGTGATATTTACAGCTGCACGAGAGACAAGCTTGGTGAAACCTTTGAGACGTCTCGGAATCCAGAATAATCTGCACGTTATGAGAGGTGGAGATAGCACTCTGTGGGGGAAGATAGATCCAGCACTTGTATTTTCGCCAAGGGTTCTCCTCTTTTCCTGAGTGGGTGGGCTCGCGAAGGGGGTCCAAAAAGGATCCACACCACCACAGGCCACAGGGAATGAGAGGCGAAGAAATGAGGAGCCAAGTTAGCTGAGCTTTTGGAGCCAATTGGGTCAAAGAGAATCTGAAGTTTCAAGAGGACGGTGATTCCTCAGTTTGCGACCTTGAGATTTCCACCAACAGTGGCGAACAGCGTAAACGAAATCAGCGAATCTCTCTGGGTTTCGATGACGACCTTTTGCCGTCTGTCACGAAAGCCCAGGCGACCAGGGGCGAAATCTTCCTATGAAAGCGACGTGCTACGACTCCGTGCAAAGCAGAGTAACACTTGGCATTCAATCGCAGGGCCAGCAGAGCCACAAAATCTCACCTGAAGGCAGACCAGGTTGTTTCGGCGGAAAGCTTTCTGATCTATTGGCGAAAGAGAAGTAACCCCCGACCAATACCATTCGCTATAACCCCCTGGTGTAACAATCAGTCGTCTCCTCTTCCTGCACCACTTGTCCCGCTTCTCCCCCTGAGAACAGGTGCACCACACTGTTGCCTGATGGTACAGTGAAGGAACAATTCACATACGTATTCGCTCCACTTCAGAAACCTGTCCTGGCACCACTGCTTTCATACCGACTCACTCACTATCGCGAATAAATAGTCCAGCAAGTAACTAGCAGATGATGCCGGCAGCTAAGAGCACTACCTATCGACGATCGCGACTCGGTCAGCAGGCATCTGACGTCAGCGCGCGACTGATCGCCGACGACAGCAGCAAGAGCAGGAGTGCTGACGTCAGCACGAGCGCGATGGGGAGGGACAGCGATGGAACCGCGGCGAAAGTGGCGGAGTACGAACGATTCGTGGAGGAGCGGCTGAAAGTGGATTTACAGGCAGCGATGGAAGATAGGTGCGTGTGTTATACCGAGACAGTTAAAACGGGGACATGGGGGCGAAGGTGAGGGAGTATGAGCGATTCGTGGAGGAGCGGTAGAAGGTGGATTTACAGGCAGCGATGGAAGACAGGTGCGCGTGTGCGTGTCTGTGTGCCATTGCTGCCGCTTAGACATAGATAAATGGCTGAGAAGGTAGGGGAGGAAGGAAGGAGGTAGCGAGGGAAGGGGGGAACAAGCTGGTATCAGTCAACATTTGACGGGCATCCTTGTCTGATTCGCTGACGAGCATCCTTGTGGCGCCTCAAAAGTTTTTGAAGCGCCTCAGAAGGGGGGGAACAAGCTGGTACCAGTCAACCTTTGACGAGCATCCTTGTCTGATTCGCCGGCCATCGCTGTGTTCAGATGTCACCCCGCTTACTCGGGTTTAGGGTTTGATAATTAAATGAGAAGGCGCACCAGATGTCGCAGAACGAGGCTCGATTGGCGAAGTCGCGTTTCATCTGTGTGATGTGATAGGCTAGATAGTCTGTGTGTGATTCTGCCCCTTTTAGCGCGGAGACCTGATGGGCTGTTCCTGTCTCATCTCATCCTTTGCCGGTTTGGTGTGTTTTGAGTCGACTCAGAACACTTCCTGTCTCATTCTCTGCCGATTTGGTGCCTATGTTTGATGCGACAATACATGTGGGTTTGTGAATGCATGTGTGCTGTGCATGCATTTGTTTGTGCATGTGAGAATGTGTGTGTGAGTGTGATTGCTCGTGTGTGTGTGTGCGCGCATGTGAATGCGTGTGAGTGTGTGTGTGCGTGTGTGTCTGTGTGTGAGAGAGAGTGTATGGCGGTGTCTGCAGGCACAAGGTCCAGGAAGAAATCCAAGTATAGTACGCTCTCTCTTCCCCTCCCTCCCCTTTCCACCTCTTCCCCCTCTCTCGCCCCTCCCCCTGTCCGCCCTTCCCTGCCCTGCCAATTTGTTCTCTTTTCAGGATTGCATTGTCTACTGTGTATACACCATAACATGACGTATTGCCTTTTTAATATGCCTCAAGCCTTATTCTTGAACCTTTTTTTTTCACGTATTTGCCTTATTCCCCTCATATCATACTCAATTCGTCCTCAGTATTTTCTTCCCTCGTTTTATCCTCGTTACAGTGAGGAGCTGGTGCGCAATATCGAGGCGCTGGACGAGAATGGAGTGGAGGAGACGAGAGCGATGGTCAACCTGGGGGGAGAGGTGTTCGTGCAGGCGGACGTGTGAGTGGTGGGTGTGGGGGGGAGAGGTGTTCGTGCAGGCGGACGTGTGAGTGGTGGGTGGTGGGGGGAGAGGTGTTCGTGCAGGCGGACGTGTGAGTGGTGGGTGTGGGGGGAGAGGTGTTCGTGCAGGCGGACGTGTGAGTGGTGGGTGTGGGGGGAGAGGTGTTCGTGCAGGCGGACGTGTGAGTGGTGGGTGTGGGGGGGAGAGGTGTTCGTGCAGGCGGACGTGTGAGTGGTGGGTGTGGGGGGAGAGGTGTTCGTGCAGGCGGACGTGTGAGTGGTGGGTGTGGGGGGGAGAGGTGTTCGTGCAGGCGGACGTGTGAGTGGTGGGTGTGGGGGGGAGAGGTGTTCGTGCAGGCGGACGTGTGAGTGGTGGGTGTGGGGGGAGAGGTGTTTGTGCAGGCGGACGTGTGAGTGGTGGGTGTGGGGGGGAGAGGTGTTCGTGCAGGCGGACGTGTGAGTGGTGGGTGTGGGGGGAGAGGTGTTTGTGCAGGCGGACGTGTGAGTGGTGGGTGTGGGGGGGAGAGGTGTTCGTGCAGGCGGACGTGTGAGTGGTGGGTGTGGGGGGAGAGGTGTTTGTGCAGGCGGACGTGTGAGTGGTGGGTGTGGGGGGGAGAGGTGTTCGTGCAGGCGGACGTGTGAGTGGTGGGTGTGGGGGGAGAGGTGTTTGTGCAGGCGGACGTGTGAGTGGTGGGTGTGGGGGTGAGAGGTGTACAGATGGGTTGAGAAGGTGTACAGAAGAGTACGTCTAGTTCCAGGAGAAGAGGAGATGAGAGAGATGGTCAACCGGGGAGGAGAGGCGTTTGTGCAGGCAGACGTGTGAGTGTGTGGGGGAATGTGTGAGTGTGTGGGTGTGGGGGAATGTGCGTTGAGAGACGAAAGGCTTCCATTGTCTCTCTCATGAGGGCTGGGCCTGCACATGGACTCAACCGTGCTGACCCCAGAAACTCTGCTGACCCGAGACTCACGTTCACTACCCATTGTCTCTCTCATCAGGGCTGGGCCTGCACATGGATGCAACCGTCTTGACTCTGCCGACCCCAGACCAGACTCTCGTTCACTACCCATTTTAGCTCCCTCATTAAGGCTGGGCTTTCACATTGACTCCATTGACTCTCGTGGACGACCATTGTCTCATTAGTGCTGGGCACCATGTAGAGTGTACTCGTACAAGCCAACCCCCCAAAAAAAAAACTATGTAGAGTGTACTGGCTTGAATCTGAAGATGCCTTTGAATTTGTTGACTCCCATTGACCTCGTTGACTCCCATTGACCTCGTTGACTCCCATTGACCTCGTTGACTCCCATTGACCTCGTTGACTGCCATTGACCTCGTTGACTCCCATTGACCTCGTTGACTGCCATTGACCTCGTTGACTCCCATCGAAAAAAAATGCCAGGCACGTCCCACATATCTCTGTCACTGGGGAGGGATGAGCTTCCACCTGGAATTGACCCTCCTTGACTCTTCATTCTGAAGATGCTGTTGCTCTGTTGACTCCCGTTGACTCCCATTGACCCCAGCCCGGACACTTAGCACATATTCGTCTCAGTAGGGCTGTGATTCCACGTGAGGTTCACCCGGCTTCCACATATTTCACTGCTTGTTTTTTTTTCCTCCCATTGACCACAGCCCGGACACGTCGCGCATATTCCTCTCATTGGGGCTGGGCTTCCACGTGGAGTTCACCCGCCTTGAAGCCAAGGATGCTGTTGACCATGTTGACCATGTTGACCATGTTTGCATTGTTGACTCTCGTTGACTCCCATTGACCGCAGGCCTGACACATCGCACATATTCGTGACACGGTGGGGCTGGGCTTCCACGTGGAGTTCACCCCCCTTGATTCTTGACTTGGCTCTGAAGATGCTGTTAACCCTGTTGACTCCCGTTGACTCCCATTGACTGCAGCCCGGACACGTCACACATATTTGTCTCAGTGGGGCTGGGCTTCCACGTGGAGTTCACACGCCTTGAAGCCAAGGAGTTCGCTGCCTCCAAGATCGAGCACTTGAGAAAGTGAGTGGCGGTGGTGGCAGTGCATACGGCAGCGGCAAATGATTTATAATCACAAACGTCCTTTTATTTAAAGTTCCTTTCCATTCTATCTTTCCCAGCTCTTTCACTCGTCTTGACATAGGAACAAAATATTCTCTCCTCTATTTTCCCCCATATCTCCCTGCCCCCATCCCTCACCCGCCGTGTTTTGAGTCGACTCAAAACTCGCCACATCTCCCTGCCCCCATCCCTCACCCACCATCCCCTTCGATGTATTTTCCCATAACCAAGCCCCCAAACCCCACCCCCTTCATCTGTCTGCCACTTTGAGGCGTCTCAAAACGTGTTTTGACACGTCTCAAAACCCCATTCTCTTTCATGAAAGAACCCCCCTTCATCCGTCTGCCGCTTCCTCAGCTGCCCTCCCCGTGCCCATCTTCCAGTAATTTGTGAAAAAAACCAAAAAAAACAAAAAAACAAAAAAAGGGTTTGTCAATTCTTTTAAGGCGTCTCATGCTCAGCTGCTGAGTCTGTGCCCGCAGGCAAGTTGCACGGCACACGGAGAGAATATCGTCCATTAAAGCCCACATCAAGCTGGTGAGCACTGGGCTGGGCTGGGCTGGGCTGGGCTGGTTTACGGTACTCATACTGAGTAGGGTGTGTGGCACAGAGAAAGAATATTATCCATTAAAGCCCACATCAAGCTGGTGAGCAATGACTGCGTTGGACTGGGCTGGTTTATGGTACTCAAACTGGGTTGGGTGGTGTGACTGTTGGCCGACTAAAAAAGTCAGGGAGTGTGGCACACAGAAAGAATATCATCCATAAAAGCCCACTTAAATCTGCTGATGAGCACTGGTGGTTGCTGAGGAACAAACGTGAGGTTCCTGGGGGTCTTTTTAAGGCGCTTCAATTTTGAGGCAACTTTTGATGCGCCTCAAAAGGAAACTGTTGGCGTGCACTGGTGTTTGCTGATGAACAAACGTGAGGTCCCTGGCGGGTCTTCACTTCGTTCAAGCTTTCTTTTTCGAGCAATTCAACTCCTCTTGGAGTTTCATCTCTTTCAGGCATTTCATCTCTCAAGTCTTTCTGGCGTTTCATCTTTTGCTGCTCATGGCTGTGGGCAGGTGGTCGAAGGGATTCGAGAGCTTCTCAACATATCAGCTGAAGACCCGTGACGTGACCACCACATGACGTATGGTAGTTCCCTGGCCTCATCAAGAATAAACCACCAGGTGACATTGAGACGCATCAGAAGCTGCTCTACATAAGGAACGGTATCGGCGGACTAAATCAAGGCGATCATCCATGTTGGCTAGCTAGTCATGTTGACTAGACAACAGGCAGCAGTTTGGTTTGAAAGAATTCTGAGGCTTGGAGTGGAGTAAGGAGTTGGGGGGTGACTGAGATGCAGCTGGGATTATTGTGCCTTGGTAGTGGGGTGATTGGGGTGTAATGGTGATGGTGGGTGGTTTTTGAGGCGCCTCAAAAGTCAGCTGGGATGACGGTGCATTGGTAGTGGGTGAATGGGGTGTAATGGTGAATGTATTTTAATGGGGGCGGGGGATGTTCTAATGCAGCTGCACTAGATTCTGCTGTACATAACATGCATTGGCGCAATAGCAACAAGGAATATTCTTGGCTCGCATGGGAAAGGGCACATTACAAACCCAGGCTAAAGCATTAATGGCATTGCTATGAACCAGTACCAATGTTCGCAGTGAAAACTCCGGTAAGCTCATGTGTAGTGCACTCAATACATGCACTACATGCCAAATTATCTTATAATGATATGTTAGCTTCACTACATTTTTTTTTGTAACAAGAAGGGTGATTGTTGAGTTGGTTCAGAAGTTGACGGTTGTTTGAGAGGCCCCCCCCGACTGCATTGATGATTTTTGAAGTGCCTGTCAAATCGTTGTCATGATGCGACCTGCTGCATGAGTGCCACGGTTGTTGCTTTCGACAGCCCCATTACAGCATCGATTCCCCCCACCTGGAGAAAAAGCATGGGGAACGATTGACAAAGAGCATTGAAGCTGAAACAAAAGGCGAGGGAGAAACAGGGACTTGGGGTTGGACAAACAAAACAAAACAAATGGAAACAGAACAAAACCTCGGACAAGTTTTGATTGCATCTCAGCATCTCCTCTCATCACCCTCTTCATTCAAGCACCCATTCCTTCTGGTGTGGCTCGTTTCAGTTTAGTTCTCAATTCCTCACCTCTTCCCCTCTCCCCCCTCAACTCTCCTACCCCCCCCTCATCATTCAATTCAAGGACTCATCATTTGCATCGTAGTCCTCTCTTCCTTCCCCGCGCCCATCTCACCATCTTCTCTACCAGCGGCGCCACCAGGGGATGCTCCACCATCAGCCCTCCAGCGCAGTAAAAAATGTCGCCCTCTGCCACCTGAAGAGGAATGTGTTGTGCAATGCAGAGGGATGCAGAGGGGTACAATGAGTGAGGTGCCCAAGGATGCAGCGTGGCAATATGGCATCGCATGTATAGTAGGTGGCGTTCTATCACTCACCAGCTCACACGCACTCACTCTCACCAGTTTGCAAATCACAGTGTCTGGAATGGGTCAGAAGTGAACCTCTGCCACGTCCACTGCTGCTGCAATTGGGCTGCCACACCTCGCCGAATTCATTCACTTCCTCGCACAATCATACCCAGTCCCCTCTCACCAGCTGATCAACCAAAGTGTCTGCAATCGGTCGGAAGTGAACCTCTGCCACGTCCACTGCTGCCGCTTGCCTGCCAACAGTCCACAGCTTGGTCTTTTCCTCATGGCACAAGTCCCCTCTCACGGCCTCGCACACTCCTCACCATGCGACACACACTCCCTCTCACCAATTGGTCAACCACAGCGTCTGGAATGGGCCGAAAGTGAACCTCTGCCACGTCCACTGCTGCTGCCTGCCTGCCCGAGTTCAGATTCGTTACGAGAACTGCCCCTACAGTGCGGGCAGGCGCGCGCGAATAGCCTCGGATGAACTCCCGAGCCTCAGCTTCGGACAGGGGCTTTTCGAGAATCCGATCCTCATGCACCACCACCTGTGAAACGAACAATCAACCATCAACCATCAACCATCAACCATCAACACCAGCTGCATTTGTACAGGACCAAGGCTGCTCAATTGTAAAGTCATGCACCAGGATTCGTTAGCTTCTCCAAAATCCAATCCTAAACTCATGCACCGTCACCTGCGAAAAAAAATAAGCAGATATGGCGTACATCATCATCATCATCATATGTAAAGGCAAGAGCTGGCTGGCCCCCAAAGCCCCATTGCTCCACTCCACCGTCCAGTTTGACTCTCATGCCGGCCAGCACTACAGCAGGGTTGGTTCACCGCCTTTGCGAGAAGGTTCGGAGGCAGAATCTACTTTTGTGACACCTCGCCTTTTGAGAATTCTCAAGGTTCGGAGGCAGAATCTGGGAAAGAACTTTTAGGCGCCTCAACAATTAAGAAGGTTCTGAGTGAGGATCAGGGGAGGACGACAAATATTCATGTGTGGCGGACAACGGTGGGAAGAAACGTGTTGAATATTATTATTCAACCCCCTCCCCAACCCCCACCCACACACCCCCCCTCCCCTCCCCCCCCCACGCACACACTGTCACTCGCTTGCACTTGCCCTCTCGCACTTTCTCTCATACTCACTCCCTCACCCACTTCTCGCACTCACTCTCACACTCAATATCCGGTCATTTCACTCCAACCACACCTGGTCAGCAGTAATTAGCAGCGTCGGCACATCCGCAGTTTCCGGGAAGGTTCGCCCCTCGGCCTCGAGCTTGGCTAGGAGGGCGTCTGCCTGATGGGGAGGGACACGTGGCACATGATCATTAGTTCTGAGTCGACTCAAAAGCTTCAGTAAGCTACACCCAATCGTCCAAGCAACAAAATTTCTCTCAACATAAAATCTGTGTGCGATGAGCCTAGTTTTGAGTCGACTCAAAACTCGAGCTTGGGTAGGAGGGCGTCTGCCTGATGGGGAGGGACGCATGGCACATGATCATTAAGTGACACGCATCGGGTAACATTGTTGCACGCCTTGTTACAGCAAACTCCTATTCGTACTTAAAATACGAGCATTTTTGTAGAAACGTATGATTCATTCACCTTAGCGTGAGAGAGGAGGGAGACGAGCTCGATGGGGTCTGCGCTCCTAATGGCCTCCTCGTCGATCCCTGGCTTCTGCACGCAATTGCATCAAAGAAGGAGCAGTGAGCACGACGTACAGAGCAGGAAAGAAAGAGCTGCGTGAGTGTGGGGGGAACCAGCCACGACAAGACTAATGGCAATCTGCTGGCACCGCTTTCGAGGATTCTCAAAAGTGATTCAAACAGCAGTCATTCAAAGCTGGAATCACTGGATAGGATGATCTCTCAACCAGTTCATCCACGTGAAATGAGGGTGTTTTTGAGACGCTTCAAAAACACCCACATTTCAAACAGCAGTCATCCAAAGCTGGAATCACTGGATAGGACGATCTCTCAACCAGTTCACTTCACCCGTCTGGATGAATCACTGGATCAAAGATGGGTACGCAAGCCGTGATACCACCAGCCATCTCATAAATCACTGAGCAAGCCGCCATTGTTCCCATCTTTGTGCAAGACTTGTTATCATTCTCAGACCACCCACCCACCATGATCTCAAACGGCACGCCTATCTCCCGGAGCACCTGCTGCCGGCTCTGGGACGATGATCCCAAGATAATCTGTAACCAGACGCAAGACAGCACATTGAAAAAGAGATACATTCAGTTGACTCCCAGATTTCCTGCAGCACCTGCTGCCGGCTCTGGGACGATGATCCCAAGATAATCTGTAACCAGACGCAAGACAGCACATTGAAAAAGAGATACATTCAGTTGACTCCCAGATTTCCTGCAGCACCTGCTGCCGGCTCTGTGACGATGATCCCAAGATAATCTGTAACCAGACGCAAGACAGCACATTGAAAAAGAGATACATTCAGTTGACTCCCAGATTTCCTGCAGCACCTGCTGCCGGCTCTGTGACGATGATCCCAAGATAATCTGTAACCAGACGCAAGACAGCACATTGAAAAAGAGAAACATTCAGTTGCCTCCCAGCTTTCCTGCAGCACCTGCTGCCGGCTCTGTGACGATGATCCCAAGATAATCTGTAACCAGACGCAAGACAGCACATTGAAAAAGAGATACATTCAGTTGACTCCCAGATTTCCTGCAGCACCTGCTGCCGGCTCTGTGACGAAGATCCCAAGATGATCTGTAACCAGACGCAAGACAGCACATTGAAAAAGAGATACATTCAGTTGACTCCCAGATTTCCTGCAGCACCTGCTGCCGGCTCTGGGACGATGATCCCAAGATAATCTGTAACCAGACGCAAGACAGCACATTGAAAAAGAGATACATTCAGTTGACTCCCAGATTTCCTGCAGCACCTGCTGCCGGCTCTGGGACGATGATCCCAAGATAATCTGTAACCAGACGCAAGACAGCACATTGAAAAAGAGATACATTCAGTTGCCTCCCAGCTTTCCTGCAGCACCTGCTGCCGGCTCTGGGACGATGATCCCAAGATAATCTGTAACCAGACGCAAGACAGCACATTGAAAAAGAGATACATTCAGTTGACTCCCAGATTTCCTGCAGCACCTGCTGCCGGCTCTGTGACGATGATCCCAAGATAATCTGTAACCAGACGCAAGACAGCACATTGAAAAAGAGATACATTCAGTTGACTCCCAGCTTTCCTGCAGCACCTGCTGCCGGCTCTGGGACGATGATCCCAAGATAATCTGTAACCAGACGCAAGACAGCACATTGAAAAAGAGATACATTCAGTTGACTCCCAGCTTTCCTGCAGCACCTGCTGCCGGCTCTGGGACGATGATCCCAAGATAATCTGTAACCAGACGCAAGACAGCACATTGAAAAAGAGATACATTCAGCTGACTCCCAGCTTTCCTGCAGCACCTGCTGCCGGCTCTGTGACGATGATCCCAAGATAATCTGTAACCAGACGCAAGACAGCAAAACTCGCTTCCTATAACTCCAGCTCATGGCACGTTCTACCTGGCAGTTCTTCATGGTTTCCCCCCACTTCGGCGTCTGCTGCTCAGTCTCAATACCCGCGGCTCTCACGCGAATTCGTCTCGTGGCGCTATGAGCGCGAGAACTGTAGCGAGTATTGACAACGTCTGTAGTTGAAATTACGGAGGTCGAAGAACGTTCAATCCAATCAGGAAAGGGAATGTGACAGCGGCAGGCGCAGCTGGCAGGGAATATAGCTACGGAACGAGTGGATTGCGCGGGAAAATGGCGGGAAAACGGTTGGAGGAACCTACATACCGCCATGGACCAAGTTATGGTAGCTGATCGGAATTGTGGGCTTTCTGCTTTGGTGTTGTTGATCTGCTGGTCGTTGCAAGCTGCCAAAGCAATCACTATCACAGGCGCTTGGTTCCGTCGAAACCTTACCCAACCGTTGCAACATGCAGTAGATCTCACCAAACCGTATTTCTGGCCTGCGCGCCCTAACCGAAGGAAAGCAATATTCTTTCGCGACAACGTGCGAGGAGGTTACACGGACTGTTACAAATTCATCTTAGTAGGGTGCATCTGGCAAGCACATTAGGACTAGTGTTTTTTGGGGGCATTTGTAGTGCTAACCCTTTGGACAACTCACCTAGAGTGAACCCCAATCATAGGCACCTTCTTCCAAATTCCATGTTTAATCTAGAACAAAAATCCTGATCCACACTATAAAAATGCCCTCTTGATTTCCTGCAAAAGTGTGTATGTATTTATTCCCGGAAACTCAAGCCATATCCTCATGCATAAGTCAATCCTCTAGGTAGTCGACCCTCTCGTGCAGGTACAATTCAATGGTAGTCAATCCTCTAGGTAGACGACCCTCTTGTGCAGGTACAATCCCCTGGCACAAGCATCAAGCCTCCTCCTTGGCTCGCCAGAAGCCCTTCTGGAATGCCAGCAGCACATCTCCGCCTTCAGTCTGGTTGAACTTGAGGCGCCAGCGGAAGGACGCAGCGAGGTTGAGAATGGAACCCCCCATGCGCGCATGGTCGCGGAACACCAGCCAACCAAGATTCTGGTGACTGTCAATCTGTCAAACCTCAAACCTACCTATTCTGGATTCTCCCATCCTCGCTATAGCATCAAGCCTCTTCCTTGGGTCGCCAGAAGCCCTTCTGAAACGCCAGCAGCACCTCTCCGCCTTCAGTCTTGTTGAACTTGAGGCGCCAGCGGAAGGACGCAGCGAGGTTGAGAATGGAACCCCCCATGCGCGCATGGTCTCGGAACACAGCCCAGCCCTCTGGACGCAGCAGACGGTCCATCTCAAGCAACACAGATGTGATGTCACACCTGGTGGGACAGGGATGGTGGGAGTGGTGGGGTTGGGTGCGGGTGGGGGTGGAGGGGGGTGGTGGCATAAATGGACTCCCCATGTGAGCATGGTCGCAGAACACGGCCCAGCCCTCAGGGCGCAGCAGCCGGTCCATCTCGAGCAGCAGAGAGGTTTGTCACACCTGGTGGGGACAGGGATGGTGGGAGTGGGATAGACGAACAATACCGAACGTGCATCCTGACATGTCTCAATACCGCCCAGCCCTCAGGGCGCAGCAGACGGTCCATTACGGGCAGCACAGATGTGATGTCGCACCTGGTGGGGGCAGTGGGAGCGGTGGGGGTGGTGGGAGTGGTGGGAGTGGTGGGATTGGTGGGATTGGTGGGGGTGGTGGGAGTGGTGGGATTGGGTGGAAGTGGGGGTGGAGGGGGATGGTGGCACGGATGGTCCCCCCCATGTGAGCATGGTCTCGGAACATGGCCCATCCCTCGGGGCGCAGCAGACGATCCATCTCTAGCAGTACAGAGGTGATGTCGCACCTGGTGGGGGCGGTGGGAGTGGGACAGATGGACAATACCGAACGTGCATCCTGACATGTCTCAATACCACCCAGCCCTCAGGGCGCAGCAGACGATCCATCTCGGGCAGCACGGAGGCGATGTCGCACCTGGTGGGGGCGGTGGGGTTGTTCGTGTTGAGACCAAAATGGGCAAAGGAAGGGCAATGGACAAGGAAAAATATGCAACTTCACTTGTCTCAATCCGCCTACCCCTCAAGAGGAAACAGAAAGCCCATCTCGAGAAGCACAGAGGTGATGCCACACCTGGTGGGGATGGAAAAGGAGGTAGGATGTGAGGACATGGATGTGAGGGCAGTGCAAGTGGTGGGGGCGCAGCAAGCAGCCCATCTCGAGCAGCACAGAGGTGATGCCACACCTGGTGGGGATGGAAATGGAGGTAGGATTGGCGTGAAGCAGGTCGCAGGAGCGCGGGTACGAGTTGACTGTGTCCCATTCGTTGAACTTCTCACCCCATCCTAATGTGCTGCTCTCACCTGCCAACCTCCTGCGACACTGTGTGGTCGGCATGAAGAAGGTCGTAGGAGCGCGGGTACGAGTTGAACGACTCGCACCAGTCGTGGTAGATTCCCACCAGCCCGCGCTCAAACACGATCGGCAGCGAGTCGGGTCCACTGGTGGGCACCACGTTTAGAACCCACAGGGGTTTCTTTGACACTGCCAGCTCTGCTGCGAATCTGGAGCGGTGGAGAGGGGTGGGGATGGGTGGGGAGGGATGGAAGGTTGGCATCAAGTCGGGTCCACTCGTGGGCACCACGTTCAGCACCCACAGAGGCTTCTCTGAGACTGCCAGCTCTGCTGCAAACCTGGGAGGGGTGTGGAGGGGTGGGAAGGGTGGGCGGCAGAGTTTGGATGTAGTGGAGTCAGTAAGAATGCCTTGCAGCACAGAATGTGGTGAATGCCTCGCACCCTCCATACAATCACGCTCACCCTCCATACAATCACGCTCAGCTGCCATATTGTGCGTTCATGTCTCTTAATTGTGCGTTCATGTCTCTAAAGTAGGTTCCTCAGTGCACTCCAGTCTAGACCAAAAGCTCAAATCAGAGCATGGGGCTTACATATGCCATGCAACCGTATTTCACCCTCCATACCGTCACATCTCACCCGCCATAGTGTGCGTTCATGTCCATGACGTTCCGCACTGTGCTCCAGTCAATGCCAAAGGACGCATCGTAGAAGGCAACAACCTTCTTCCAGTGGATCTGGAGAGAGGGAGGACGACGGGGAAACGAAGAGACAACACAATGGTAAGAATTGACAAGTTGTCGCGCATAAATAGAACATGATGAAGGGTTATTTGTATCATAAATGATGCCTCAGAATGTCTGCTCCACTGCTCGCCTCATTCATCAATCCCATATTAACCCACCTCATCCCACTTAATCTCATTAATCCCATATCATCCCACTTTAATTCATTCCATCTATGTTCTTGTTTCATCTCATCTCACCTGGTCGCGTTTCATCTCAGCAACAGCAGGCCCGCCAAACACCCCTCGTTTGAGCATCTGCAGCCACGCAGGCACCACCCTCAGCCTCGCCCTGCCCATGGCGGGCCACTGTGCCGCCCGCATTCCTTTGAATGCCGGCACAGGGTTCAAGCACGCCTTCATTGGCACGTACCTGGTGGGGCAGGGAGGAATGGGGGTGGGGATGGTGGGGGGGAGTCAAAAGAGAGGCGGTCAGCCAGCAGGCGCGGCCCTCAGCCTCGCCCTGCCCATGGCTGGCCACTGTGCCGCCCGCATTCCTTTGAAGGCCGGCACGGGATTCAGGCACGCCTTCATGGGGACGTACCTGGGGCCGGGAGGAAGTGGGTAGGGGTGGTGGAGGAATAGAAAGAGAGGGAAAAGGGGAAACGATACCAGGTGGGATGAGATGAAAC
>CANIUD010000535.1:30000-37500 GCA_947470075.1 Closterium sp. Yama58-4 | reverse complement strand
CTCGCCAGGCACCAAACTAAATTGCACCGCAACACACTGTACCGCACGGCACCGCATTGCACCATCTCTCACCTTCTGGACAAAGTTGATGTACCCCGTGGCGCCATGGGTGAACTGTGTTCCGCCCCCCGGAAACACGAGCTTGTCGCCCTCCATGGCCACCCAGTTCTGGTCCTTCTTGTAGCTGGCCAGGCCTGGGTGCGGCACGTTGTTGTACCACACCTGTTGAGCGGGGTAAGGGAGGGGCAAATGTCACGAAATGTGGCACGCCTTTGAAATCTTATTGAAGCTCGCCAGGCCCGGGTGCGGCACGTTGTTGTACCACACCTGTTATTGCGGAAGGAAAAAGAGTGGGGAGGCAGGTGGGGAAGGGGGAAAAGAGGGATTCGGTGACTTCGAAGTGGAGTGGCACGTGAATTGGTGACTTCCAAGTGGAGTAATTACTTAGATGCAGGAGTGGAGTTGAGTTGGGGGAGTTGGGGAGGAACGGAACAGGAGACAAAAGAGGCAACAGAGAGTGACAGGGGACGACTTTGAGTGACAAGGGGGCGAATAACCGGGAATGGAAAGAGTCCCAAGTGGCTCTTTCGGTGTTCTTAAGTCCACCAGTACATCAAACTATATCACCGCACTCCACCGCGTCTCACCTGGTCTCTGCTCTTGGGCCACAGAATATGTGCCTTGTATTGTACCCCTTGGGCAGCGGCACCAGGCATTTCTCCATCTCCCCAGGCAGCAGGCAGTGCCTCTCCCGGTGCTCATAGTGCTTGTTCGTCCCAGCTCACCCCAATCTACCACATGTCACCACACTCCACCGCGTCTCACCTGGTCCCTGCTCTCGGGCCATGGCACATGCGCCTTGTACCCCTCTGGCAGCGGCACCAAGCACTTCTCCATCTCCCCAGGCAGCAGGCAGTGCCTCTCCCGGTGCTCATAGTGCTTGTTCGTCCCAGCTCACCCCAATCTACCACATGTCACCACACTCCACCGCGTCTCACCTGGTCCCTGCTCTCGGGCCACGGCACATGCGCCTTGTACCCCTTGGGCAGCGGCACCAAGCACTTCTCCATCTCCCCAGGCAGCAGGCAGTGCCTCTCCCGGTGCTCATAGTGCTTGTTCGTCCTCAGCGCCTTGATCGCCTTCTCATTGTCCAGACACGGCACCCAGTCCGTGCGGTTACCACCGCACGACGGCCAGCGGAACTTGGTGTTTTCGAGGTCAAGGGAGGGCAGGGCGCCCCCCCCCTCCTCCCCTGTGCCCTGCCCCACCGGCCCTGCCATGAGTGGCGGCTCTTTGCTCTCTGGGCTGCTCTGTATGATCGTTGCTCCCCCCTCCACCTCCCCAAAGTCGTCCTGATGCAGTGGGCGGGCGGTTGGGGGGTGCGGGCGCGGGGAAGAGAGGGGGGAAGAGGAGAGGGAAGAAATCAATGGCAGGGAAGCAGTTCAATCCGTGCGGGACCACCGCACGACGGCCAGCGGAACTTGGTGTTCTCAAGGTCCAGGGAGGGCAGGGCGCCCCCCCCCTCCTCCCCTGTGCCCTGCCCCACCGGCCCTGCCATGAGTGGCGGCTCTTTGCTCTCTGGGCTGCTCTGTATGATCGTTGCTCCCCCCTCCACCTCCCCAAAGTCGTCCTGATGCAGTGGGCGGGCGGGGGTTGGGGGGTGCGGGCGCGGGGAAGAGAGGGGGGAAGAGGAGAGGGAAGAAATCAATGGCAGGGAAGCAGTTCAATCCGTGCGGGACCACCGCACGACGGCCAGCGGAACTTGGTGTTCTCAAGGTCCAGGGAGGGCAGGGCGCCCCCCCCCTCTTCCCCTGTGCCCTGCCCCACCGGCCCTGCCATGAGTGGCGGCTCTTTGCTCTCTGGGCTGCTCTGTATGATCGTTGCTCCCCCCTCCACCTCCCCAAAGTCGTCCTGATGCAGTGGGCGGGCGGGGGTTGGGGGGTGCGGGCGCGGGGAAGAGAGGGGGGAAGAGGAGAGGGAAGAAATCAATGGCAGGGAAGCAGTTCAATCCGTGCGGGACCACCGCACGACGGCCAGCGGAACTTGGTGTTCTCAAGGTCCAGGGAGGGCAGGGCGCCCCCCCCTCCTCCCCTGTGCCCTGCCCCACCGGCCCTGCCATGAGTGGTGGCTCGTTACTCTCGGGACTGTTTGGGATGATCGTTGCTCCCCCCTCCACCTCCCTAAAGTCGTCTTGGCAGGATCAGTAGAGGGTCGGGCGTGATGGAGGGAGAGGGAAGAAAATAGAGGCAGGGCACTGGCTCAGTGCATGCGGTTATCATTGGAAAAACTGGACGAGGGTCAGTGGAACTTGGTGCGTTCGAGGTCGGCATTGGAAGGATGAGATGAGAGCAGCACCAACACTGCCCGCCGCCAGCTCTGTGATTCCTGGCTGACAGACCCGGCCAATCAGCAGTGGCTCTGTGTATTCTGGCTGCTAGAAATCAGGTCTACCCCTCCTCCTCACTCCTCCCCTCTCAACTCCTTATGTATTTCGACCTCTACCGCTCTACTCTTGAGTCGACTCAAAAATAGGCTCTACCGCTCTACTCTTCACTATTCCTCCTCTCAAACTTCCCACATTGCCTCTCCATCCCCTACCTCCGTCTGCTTGCTGTCCTGCTTCTTGGTGGCAGCTTCCCGAATGTCCAGCCTCGCTTCCTCCTCAGAATCTCGCACCTGAGACTCGAGCCCACTGCCTGCCTCAGAGCTGCTGCCTCTACCGTCACCTGCCCATCTCAACCGCTCTCTAGCCACACAAACCAAAGCCCCCTACCTCCGTCTGCTTGCTGTCCTGTTTCTTTGTGGCAGCCTCCCGAATGTCCAGTTTTGCTTCCTCCTCCGACTCCCGCGCCTGTGTCTCGAGCCCACTGCCTGCCTCTGAGCTCGTGCTCTCCGTGCGCAGGTCTGCTGCGGGCACGTTGGGGTCCGCTGCTGCTGCATCCTCTGAATCCCACGCTGCTTCCACCGCTGCGAGATCAGCAGAGAAGAACTGGGGAGGGGCAGAGATGGAGAGGTTGGAATAGGGCAGAGGGAGAGGAAGAAATACAGGGAAAACTTCAAGATGCTGCTCTCTGTGCGCAGGTCTCCTGCCTGCCTCCACGTTGGGGTCTCAAGCCCACTGCCTGCCTCTGAGCTCGTGCTCTCTGTGCGCAGGTCTGCTGCTGGCACGTTGGGGTCTGCTGCTGCTGCGTCCTCCGAATCCCACGCTGCTTCCACCGCTGCGAGATCAGCAGAGAAGAACTGAAGCAAGGGGGGGAGAGGAACAGGAGGGAGGGAAGGGGGGTGGGAAGGTTGGGATACGAGAGAGGAGAGGTTGGAAAAAGGTAGACAGAGAGGTTGGAGGAGAAGCTAGGGTAAGGGAAAGGGAGAGGGGAGACTCTGAGCTGCTGCTCTCTGTGCGCAGGTCTGCTGCTGCTGCTGCGTCCTCTGAATTCCATGCTGCTTCCACCGCTGCCAGGTCAGTGGAAAAGAACTGGGCAGGGGCAGGGAAGGGGAGGTTGGAATGGGAAAGAGGGAGAAGAAGCAATACAGGGAAAACTTCAAGCTGCTGCTCTCTGTGCGCAGGTCTGCTGCTGGCACGTTGGGGTCTGCTGCTGCTGCTGCATTCTCTGAATCCCACCCTACTTCCACCGCTGCTGAACTGGGCAAGAGAAGGGAGGAAGAGGTTGAGATATGAGAGAGGGACAAGTTGGAATAAGGGAGAGGAATAAGTTGGAAAAGGGGCAATTTGAGAGATTGAGAGGTGGGGATGGGATAATTGGTGCTGCTCAGCTCTCAGCCCAACTGCCTATCTAGTCCTCTAAGGTCATACCTATGCGTTCTCTTTGTCGATAAAAAAATCGCCTCATCACACGCCGGATTTTACTCTGAATCAACCCAAAAATCAGCCTGTCTGGCTCTAGTCCTCTAAGGTCGTACCTTGGAGTTTCCAGCAGCCTTCCCCCCTTCGCCCTCTCCCCCCTCCTCCGCTCCCTCCTCGCCTACTGCCTCAGCCTCCTCTCCCTCTCCTCCCTTCTTCCCCTGCACACCCTTCCCCCCCTTCCCTCCTTCTTCCTCCTCGCTTGCTGCCTCCTCTCCCTTTCCACCCTTGCTCCTCGAAGCCACATTCCCCCCTTCCTCTCCTTCTTCTTCGCCTTCTGACTCCGCTTCCTCCTCCCTCGCACCTCCCTTCTTCCCTCCTCCTCCACCACCTCCCTCCTCCTCTTCCTCCTCACTCGCCTCTTCAGCGCTCTCCTTCCCTCCATCCCCTCCCCTTCCTCCCTTTCCTCCTTTCCCCCCAGCAACAATGCCCTCCTCTTTCCCGCCTCCCTCCTCCTCCTCCTCCCCCTCTCCCTTCATCGCTTCCTTCTCGCCCCCCTCATCACCTCCCCCCTCCTCACTCCCCCTCTCCTCACCTCCCCCCTCCTCACTCCCCCCCTCCTCGCCTCCCGCCACTTCAACCCCCTGTTCGTCCTCCTCCCCTGCGGCTTCAGCGCCCGTCTCTTCTGCTAGCCCGCTGCTCGCCTCTGCCTCTACTGCCACGTCCTGACGAGGGAGGGAAAAATGGGGTGGGTTTCGGTTCTAAGGTTTCACTCTGCCAGCCCACTGCTGCCTCTGCCTCTATTTCCACGTCCTGAGAGTGATAAGAAGGCAAGGAGAAAGGAGTGGAGGGAAGAAGGAAGAGGCGGATAGAAGGAAGGGGCGGAATTTGTTTCCGAGGTTTCCAGCCAGACTCACATGAGACATCTCCAGACTCGCATGCGATGTCTCCAGCCAGACTCACATGAGGCAACTCAAAACACTCACCTTGGCCTTGGCTCGGTTCTTCGCCATCTGAATCGCCTCTGCTACTCTCACGTCAGCTTCCAGCCGCTGCTCTGACTCGCCACTTCACTTTCCCTGTCCCCGTTCCTTCATCGTCCCAAAATGCCCCATTAACCACTGCCTTTCCAGCCCTTCCCCTCCCCCCCTCCTCTCACCTTTGCCTTGGCTTGGTTCTTCGCCCTCTGAATCGCCGCTGCCACTTTCACGTCAGCTTCCAGCCGCTGCTCCGACTCGCCACTTCCTTTTCGCTCTCCCCGCTCCTTTGCCATCCCTAACGTGCCCCACTAACCACTGCCCTTCCTGCCCTCCCCCCTCTTCTCACCTTGGCCTTGGCTTGGTTCTTCGCCCTCTGAATCGCCGCTGCCACTTTCACGTCAGCTTCCAGCCGCTGCTCCGACTCACCCACCACGTCCTCCACCTCCTCCTCTGCCAATGCCTCCACGGCCTGGGTGGGGGAGGGACGAGGAGAACAGAACAAAAGGAGGGACGACACACAACACAGTATGTTGAATGGGTTACTGACGGCTCCCACTCGCCTGTCATCACGTCCCCCACCTCCTCCTCCGCCAATGCCTTCACGGCCTGGGTGGGTGGGGAAGGGGAGGGAGAAGGGGGGAACAACAGGGTGCGACGAGACACAGCGTGCGCTGTTGTCAACCGTGGGGACCGACTGCTTATGCCCACCACGTCCCCCACCTCCTCCACCAATGCCTTCACGGCCTGGGTGGGGGAGGGGAGGGAGAAGGGGGGAACAACAGGGTGCGACGAGACACAGCGTGTGCTGTTGTCAACCGTGGGGACCGACTGCTTATGCCCACCACGTCCCCCACCTCCTCCTCCACCAATGCCTTCACGGCCTGGGTGGGGGAGGGGAGGGAGAAGGGGGGAACAACAGGGTGCGACGAGACACAGCGTGCGCTGTTGTCAACCGTGGGGACCGACTGCTTATGCCCACCACGTCCCCCACCTCCTCCACCAATGCCTTCACGGCCTGGGTGGGTGGGGGAGGGGAGGGAGAAGGGGGGAACGACAGGGTGCGACGAGACACAGCGTGCGCTGTTGTCAACCGTGGGGACCGACTGCTTATGCCCACCACGTCCCCCACCTCCTCCTCCACCAATGCCTTCACGGCCTGGGTGGGGGAGGGGAGGGAGAAGGGGGGAACAACAGGGTGCGACGAGACACAGCGTGCGCTGTTGTCAACCGTGGGGACCGACTGCTTATGCCCACCACGTCCCCCACCTCCTCCTCCACCAATGCCTTCACGGCCTGGGTGGGGAAGGGGAGGGAGAAGGGGGGAACAACAGGGTGCGACGAGACACAGCGTGCGCTGTTGTCAACCGTGGGGACCGACTGCTTATGCCCACCACGTCCCCCACCTCCTCCTCCACCAATGCCTTCACGGCCTGGGTGGGTGGGGGAGGGGAGGGAGAAGGGGGAAAACGCGGAGGAGAGAAAAATACAGGTGAGATGAGACACAGCGTGTGCTGTTGTCAACCGTGGGGACCGACTCGCCCACCCACCACGCCCTCCACCTCCTCCTCCGCCAATGCCTCCACGGCCTGGGGGGGAAAGAGGGAGAAGGGGGTTGGGGGTGGGGGGGAGTGAAGGGGGGGAAAACGAGGAGAGCAAAACACAGGGTGAGACTGACTGTTGTCAACGGTGGGGACCGATTCGCGTATCTCGTCCTCCGCCTCCTCCGCCGTCAACGGAGACGGTGTTGTCGCCTATCTGTTGGCATTGCCTCCACCACCTGGTGGCGAGGAGCACAGAACAAATAGAATCACTGCGTTGTTAGTCGGGGATAAGATGGCGAACGCTCCGAAGAAGACGAGGACGACGGCGGTGGTCACCATGATCCACACGTTCCATGACGCCGACAGCGGTCGAATCACTCGAATCATCGGCTCTCAGGTGTCTAAGGGAACTTACTGCGCTATTGGTGGAGGAGAAGATGGCCCATGCTCCGAAGAAGACGAGGATGACGGCGATGGTGACCATGATCCACACGTTCCATCACGCCGAGGGCGATCAAATTACCTGGTTTCAGGAGTCTAGAGGAACTCACGGCGCTATTAGTGGGGGAGAAGATGGCCCAGGCGCCGAAGAAGACGAGGATGACGGCAATAATGACCATGATCCACACGTTCCATGACGCCGAGAAGGTGCCCGACGACCGCGCGCCGTGCCGCATGGCTGGCTGCCAGACGGAATCTGGTTAGTGGCGTCAAGTCGGAACCGGTCTCGAGACGGTTAAGAAACAACTGGAGGAGTCTGAGATGGTTGCTGCAAGCGGATCGCTGCTATGGCGATCGATCGTTGCGGAGAAAGGGGATCATGAGTCGGTGACAGGCGCTACGCGGACCTGACAGACAAGGATGCACGGGAGGGTGTGACACAAGGAGAATAAGAGCAGCACGAATTCGGCGACAAAGTCACGCGTCGTATAAAAGTAAATATGTGCATTGATGAGGCAACATTGTCTTCTGTAAATGAAGCCTGTGCTAGTAATGAAGCTCCAACGAGTTGGCGCTTGTTGGAGCTGCACTGCACGGGGCCTGACAGCGATTTCAACAGCTCGACTCGTTGAATCGTCAATTAATCAGCGCCTACTCCCGTTGCTGCTGGATTCTCATGGAATCTAAGCTCGACTCTCAAGCAATGTTTGCGAAGATTCTCGTCAAGCCGAATCTACAC
>CANIUD010000535.1:0-25000 GCA_947470075.1 Closterium sp. Yama58-4 | reverse complement strand
TGGTCGACCCGCCACATGCCCTTGCCCAGGTGTTACCTTCCCGGCCCCTCTCTCCCCCTCACCCGTTCGACTCGGTGGTCGACCCGCCACATGCCCTTCCCCAGGTGTTACCTTCCCGGCCCCTCTCTCCCCCTCACCCGTTCGACTCGGCGGTCGACCCGCCACATGCCCTTCCCCAGGTGTTACCTTCCCGGCCCCTCTCTCCCCCTCACCCGTTCGACTCGGTGGTCGACCCGCCACATGCCCTTCCCCAGGTGTTACCTTCCCGGCCCCTCTCTCCCCCTCACCCGTTCGACTCGGTGGTCGACCCGCCACATGCCCTTCCCCAGGTGTTACCTTCCCGGCCCCTCTCTCCCCCTCACCTGTTCGACTCGGCGGTCGACCCGCCACATGCCCTTCCCCAGGTGTTACCTTCCCGGCCCCTCTCTCCCCCTCACCCGTTCGACTCGGTGGTCGACCCGCCACATGCCCTTCCCCAGGTGTTACCTTCCCGGCCCCTCTCTCCCCCTCACCCGTTCGACTCGGTGGTCGACCCGCCACATGCCCTTCCCCAGGTGTTACCTTCCCGGCCCCTCTCTCCCCCTCACCCGTTCGACTCGGTGGTCGACCCGCCACATGCCCTTCCCCAGGTGTTACCTTCCCGGCCCCTCTCTCCCCCTCACCCGTTCGACTCGGCGGTCGACCCGCCACATGCCCTTCCCCAGTTGTTACCTTCCCGGCACCTCTCTCCCCCTCACCCGTTCGACTCGGTGGTCGACCCGCCACATGCCCTTCCCCAGGTGTTACCTTCCCGGCCCCTCTCTCCCCCTCACCCGTTCGACTCGGTGGTCGACCCGCCACATGCCCTTCCCCAGGTGTTACCTTCCCGGCCCCTCTCTCCCCCTCACCCGTTCGACTCGGTGGTCGACCCGCCACATGCCCTTCCCCAGGTGTTACCTTCCCGGCACCTCTCTCCCCCTCACCCGTTCGACTCGGTGGTCGACCCGCCACATGCCCTTCCCCAGGTGTTACCTTCCCGGCCCCTCTCTCCCCCTCACCCGTTCGACTCGGTGGTCGACCCGCCACATGCCCTTCCCCAGGTGTTACCTTCCCGGCCCCTCTCTCCCCCTCACCCGTTCGACTCGGTGGTCGACCCGCCACATGCCCTTCCCCAGGTGTTACCTTCCCGGCCCCTCTCTCCCCCTCACCCGTTCGACTCGGTGGTCGACCCGCCACATGCCCTTCCCCAGGTGTTACCTTCCCGGCCCCTCTCTCCCCCTCACCCGTTCGACTCGGTGGTCGACCCGCCACATGCCCTTCCCCAGGTGTTACCTTCCCGGCCCCTCTCTCCCCCTCACCCGTTCGACTCGGTGGTCGACCCGCCACATGCCCTTCCCCAGGTGTTACCTTCCCGGCCCCTCTCTCCCCCTCACCCGTTCGACTCGGTGGTCGACCCGCCACATGCCCTTCCCCAGGTGTTACCTTCCCGGCCCCTCTCTCCCCCTCACCCGTTCGACTCGGCGGTCGACCCGCCACATGCCCTTCCCCAGGTGTTACCTTCCCGGCCCCTCTCTCCCCCTCACCCGTTCGACTCGGTGGTCGACCCGCCACATGCCCTTCCCCAGGTGTTACCTTCCCGGCCCCTCTCTCCCCCTCACCCGTTCGACTCGGTGGTCGACCCGCCACATGCCCTTCCCCAGGTGTTACCTTCCCGGCACCTCTCTCCCCCTCACCCGTTCGACTCGGCGGTCGACCCGCCACATGCCCTTCCCCAGGTGTTACCTTCCCGGCCCCTCTCTCCCCCTCACCCGTTCGACTCGGTGGTCGACCCGCCACATGCCCTTCCCCAGGTGTTACCTTCCCGGCCCCTCTCTCCCCCTCACCCGTTCGACTCGGTGGTCGACCCGCCACATGCCCTTCCCCAGGTGTTACCTTCCCGGCACCTCTCTCCCCCTCACCCGTTCGACTCGGTGGTCGACCCGCCACATGCCCTTCCCCAGGTGTTACCTTCCCGGCCCCTCTCTCCCCCTCACCCGTTCGACTCGGTGGTCGACCCGCCACATGCCCTTCCCCAGGTGTTACCTTCCCGGCCCCTCTCTCCCCCTCACCCGTTCGACTCGGTGGTCGACCCGCCACATGCCCTTCCCCAGGTGTTACCTTCCCGGCCCCTCTCTCCCCCTCACCCGTTCGACTCGGTGGTCGACCCGCCACATGCCCTTCCCCAGGTGTTACCTTCCCGGCCCCTCTCTCCCCCTCACCCGTTCGACTCGGTGGTCGACCCGCCACATGCCCTTCCC
This sequence comes from Closterium sp. Yama58-4, assembly GCA_947470075.1. NCBI lineage: Eukaryota > Viridiplantae > Streptophyta > Zygnematophyceae > Desmidiales > Closteriaceae > Closterium > Closterium sp. Yama58-4. The sequence goes on along the minus strand of CANIUD010000535.1, from coordinate 22,724 downwards.
CAGGTGTTACCTTCCCGGCCCCTCTCTCCCCCTCACCCGTTCGACTCGGTGGTCGACCCGCCACATGCCCTTCCCCAGGTGTTACCTTCCCGGCCCCTCTCTCCCCCTCACCCGTTCGACTCGGTGGTCGACCCGCCACATGCCCTTCCCCAGGTGTTACCTTCCCGGCCCCTCTCTCCCCCTCACCCGTTCGACTCGGTGGTCGACCCGCCACATGCCCTTCCCCAGGTGTTACCTTCCCGGCCCCTCTCCCCCTCACCCGTTCGACTCGGCGGTCGACCCGCCACATGCCCTTCCCCAGGTGTTACCTTCCCGGCCCCTCTCTCCCCCTCACCCGTTCGACTCGGTGGTCGACCCGCCACATGCCCTTCCCCAGGTGTTACCTTACCGGCCCCTCTCTCCCCCTCACCCGTTCGACTCGGTGGTCGACCCGCCACATGCCCTTCCCCAGGTGTTACCTTCCCGGCCCCTCTCTCCCCCTCACCCGTTCGACTCGGTGGTCGACCCGCCACATGCCCTTCCCCAGGTGTTACCTTCCCGGCCCCTCTCTCCCCCTCACCCGTTCGACTCGGTGGTCGACCCGCCACATGCCCTTCCCCAGGTGTTACCTTCCCGGCCCCTCTCTCCCCCTCACCCGTTCGACTCGGTGGTCGACCCGCCACATGCCCTTCCCCAGGTGTTACCTTCCCGGCCCCTCTCTCCCCCTCACCCGTTCGACTCGGTGGTCGACCCGCCACATGCCCTTCCCCAGGTGTTACCTTCCCGGCCCCTCTCTCCCCCTCACCCGTTCGACTCGGTGGTCGACCCGCCACATGCCCTTCCCCAGGTGTTACCTTCCCGGCCCCTCTCCCCCTCACCCGTTCGACTCGGCGGTCGACCCGCCACATGCCCTTCCCCAGGTGTTACCTTCCCGGCCCCTCTCTCCCCCTCACCCGTTCGACTCGGTGGTCGACCCGCCACATGCCCTTCCCCAGGTGTTACCTTACCGGCCCCTCTCTCCCCCTCACCCGTTCGACTCGGTGGTCGACCCGCCACATGCCCTTCCCCAGGTGTTACCTTCCCGGCCCCTCTCTCCCCCTCACCCGTTCGACTCGGTGGTCGACCCGCCACATGCCCTTCCCCAGGTGTTACCTTCCCGGCCCCTCTCTCCCCCTCACCCGTTCGACTCGGTGGTCGACCCGCCACATGCCCTTCCCCAGGTGTTACCTTCCCGGCCCCTCTCTCCCCCTCACCCGTTCGACTCGGTGGTCGACCCGCCACATGCCCTTCCCCAGGTGTTACCTTCCCGGCCCCTCTCTCCCCCTCACCCGTTCGACTCGGTGGTCGACCCGCCACATGCCCTTCCCCAGGTGTTACCTTCCCGGCCCCTCTCTCCCCCTCACCCGTTCGACTCGGTGGTCGACCCGCCACATGCCCTTCCCCAGGTGTTACCTTCCCGGCCCCTCTCTCCCTCTCACCCGTTCGACTCGGTGGTCGACCCGCCACATGCCCTTCCCCAGGTGTTACCTTCCCGGCCCCTCTCTCCCCCTCACCCGTTCGACTCGGTGGTCGACCCGCCACATGCCCTTCCCCAGGTGTTACCTTCCCGGCCCCTCTCTCCCCCTCACCCGTTCGACTCGGTGGTCGACCCGCCACATGCCCTTCCCCAGGTGTTACCTTCCCGGCCCCTCTCTCCCCCTCACCCGTTCGACTCGGCGGTCGACCCGCCAGATGCCCTTCCCCAGGTGTTACCTTCCCGGCCCCTCTCTCCGCCTCACCCGCTCACCTTGGTGGTCCACCTGCCACATGCCCTTGATGAGGAACCGTCTCGTCGTGTTCCATTTGGAAATGATGTAGTTGTTGTGAATCATAACCGGAGTCACCCAGGCCTTGACTCCCCCACGTGTTACCTCCCCAACTTGTTACCTTCCCCGGCCCTTCACACTCCTGCCCCTCACCTCGATGGTCGACCCGCCACATGCCCTTGATCAGAAACCGTCTCGTCTTGTTCCACTTGGAGATAATGTAGTTGTTGTGAATCATTACAGGCGTCACCCCTTCCTTCTGCGCCTTCCTCCGGTCCCAATAGTCCCGCCCGTTGATAAACAGCAGCGGATCCAGCCCCTGCAGCTGCACCGCATACCTCTTCTGCCTAAGTAAATCGTTTAAAAACTTCTGCTCGTGGTTGTGCTGCTGCGAGCGAAGGAACCGCCGATACTCGTCCGGATCCCTTTTCGAGGGATGCGTTTTAAGCCAGTCGATATGCTGCTCAAACATAGCCGTAAGCAGGTCCCATAAAACGATAAGCTTTCGGGTGTGCACCAGGAGTAAGAACCCCCCACACGGGTTTCCTTTCTCTTCTAGCTGGGCCAGCACGTCGATTCCCTGGGCTTTAAGGGAGGTGAAAGGGTCTGACAGCCATATAGCATCGGCATCGGCTAGCAGGACATTGTAACCCGCTTTAAGGATCTCCCCTACTGCTTTAGTGCGCGCGAGAATGAACTCTTTATAGGGTACACTGCCGTAGTCTAGAGCTGCTCGTCTCATGTCTACTGTTGCTGCTGCTGATGCTGTCGCTGTTGCCCCGCCTCCCCCTGCTGCTGCTGCTGCCGAATCATCCCCAACAGCAGTCTTATTGCCTGGGCCCATTCCATCCGCTCCTCCTGCTGCTGCTGATGTTGAATTGGCACCAGCGCTTGTGCCTGAAGCACCCCCCGCACCTACAGTGTCTGAACCAGCAGCAGCACCACCATCAGTAGCAGCAGCACCAGCAGCGACACCTGCTCCTTCCTGCCCTTTCCCACCCACACCCTCGCCTGCCCCTGGCTTGCTGCACCCAGCACAATACACTGCAAAGCCCCGCCGCTTCAGAGAGAACGCGTGAGCTGGGTCCTGTGTGATTATAAAGAAGTTGCGGATTTGAAGCTCCTGTAGGGGAGATGGGAGGAGAGGAGGAAGGGAGGGTACATGAAGATACTGTGATTATAACGAAGTTTCAGACTTGAAGCTCCTGTAGGGGGAGGTGGAACAATTGGGATGAGAGGGAAGCAAGCGCTGATAAGCAGAGAGCAAGAGGGCCAAGAAGGACAAAACATGGACAAAACATGGGGTCCCGACAACACCATCACCCCAGCTACCTCCGAGTGGCGAGCAATGCGCTCGCTCTGCTGTGCTCTGCTCCACTATCGCGTTGCTCTGAGAATCCAATGCAATACACGCACCTTGACGTAGCAGACCCAGTTGTTGAGCATGTCATTGTATCCCGGCGACACCATGACTCCAGCCACAGCAGAGTGCCACGCTATACGCTGCAGCATCCCTCTCAGCTCACGTGCACTCCATGCCACCACAGGGTGGGTGGCACGCAATGCAATGCACGCAATGCAATGCACGCAATGCAATGCACGCAATGCAATGCACGCAATGCAATGCACGCAATGCAATGCACGCAATGCAATGCACGCAATGCAATGCACGCAATGCAATGCACGCAATGCACGTAACACAGGACTACTCTTGCACACCCACCACGCACCTTGACGTAGCACACCCAGTTGTTGAGCATATCGTCATAGCCGGGTGAAACCATGACGCCAGCCACAGCAGAGTGCCGGGCTATGCGCTGCAGCAGCCCTCTCAGCTCGCCTGCACTCCAAGCCACCTCCCCCCGCGGCACCTCCCTCCCACAGTGATCCACCCGGGGCAGTGGGGCGAGGGATCGGGGGGACGTAGTGAGGTGGAGCGAGAGGGAGGAGGAGAGGCGGAGCGAGGAGGGGAGCGGGAGGAGGGTGGGGGTGGCGGTTGGGTAGGCGACGGGGGGTTGGGAGTCGATGGAGTAGCAGAGCCGTGTGGGGTTGTTGAGGTCCTGCAGGGGAAAAGGTTGCAATGGGTTTCATTGTGTGAAGAGTGGGATGGGATGGGATGAGAAACGGTGGAGGGATGGGCGTGGCGGTCGGGTAGGCGAGGGGGGGTTGGGAGTCGATTGAGTAGCAGAGCCGTGTGGGGTTGTTCAGGTCCTGTAGGGGTGGAAACATGGAAAGTATGAAAGGAGGATAGATTATGGGTGGAGATCAAGAGAGGGGAAGAGGATGGGATGATGAGCAGGTGGGGGATGGGGAAGTGGTTGGGTAGGCGAGAGGGGGTTGGGAATAGGTCGAGAAGCAGAGACGCATGGAAAGGCTTGTAGGGTGAGAAGGGTGGGAGGGAGGGGAGGATGGAAGCAAGGGTGGGATGATGGAGGATGGATGGGAGGGACCATTGCTGGGGGAAGGTGGGATGATGATAGGAGGAGGACATGGGGGGGGGAAGTGGGAAGAATGGACACACGCGTTTCTGAGGGACCAAAGATGCAGAGTGAGCTGAGAGCGTGAGTTGTCATGTCAGGGGGTCATGCACATGCACAAGCATATAAACACACCTCCTGAGGGTCGAGTGTGCGCAGCATGAGGTTGTAAAGGTCGTTCTCCTCCGCGTATGTGAGGAAGCTCACTCTCCAGTCTGAAGGGGGAAGCGGCAGGGGAAGGGAAAGGCAGGGGAGGGGGAAGGCAGATGGGAAAGAGAGGAGCATAAGGTTGTTAAGGTCGTTATCCTCCGCGTATGTGAGTCGTTATCCTCCGCGTATGTGAGTCGTTATCCTCCGCGTATGTGAGTCGTTATCCTCCGCGTATGTGAGTCGTTATCCTCCGCGTATGTGAGGAAGCTCACTCGCCGGTCTTATAGATGGGGTGGCAATGGGGGAAGGGAGGGGTGCGGCAGATGGGGAGCGGAGCGGGATGAGGTTATAGAAGGCCGTTCTCCTCCACGTATGTGAGAAAGCTCACTCACCGATCTGGTGGGTGGAGTGGAAACACGGGGGGAGAGAGAAGTCGGGAGGGGGAGAAGCAAGAGTTTATAGAGGCCGTACTCCTCCACGTATGTGAGAAAGCTCACTCACTCGCCGCCACACTGGTGAAAGGTGGGGCAAATGGAGCGCGGAGCAGAATCAGTCTGTCGAGCTCGTTCTTGAGTTTTCTCAATCGTCGCACGCAGATGGGAGGGGCCTGCCTGCGAGAGTGTGGGCCACGCCTTTTGAGACGTCTCGAGAGTGTGGGCCACGCCTTTTGAGACGTCTCGAGAGTGTGGGCCACGCCTTTTGAGACGTCTCGAGAGTGTGGGCCACGCCTTTTGAGACGTCTCGAAAATGTGGGCCACGCCTTTTGAGACGTCTCAAAAATGTGGGCCACGCCTAGAACATAGAGCTGCCCAAGCAGACCCCTCCCCTCCCCTCCATCTCACTCACCTCCTGGCAAGGCCAAACCCCTCCCCCCTGTCTCACCTTCCCGGCACGGAGCACTGAAGCCGTAGGCATCCCAGTCGAAGTTGAGGTGGGCACTGTTGACCTGCTGGGCCTGAGGTGATGATGACATCAAGACCCCTCTTGACTCTTGAACCGACTCAACAAGAGGCACACACACAGCACAGGAAGGACACAGGGAAAACGGGCCCACCATCGCGGCACGGAGCACTGAAGTCGTAGGCGTCCCAGTCCAACTTGAGGTGCGCGCTGTTGACCTGCTGCTGGGCCTGAGACAGGGTCAACAGCACACTACCTACCCTGTGTAGACCAGACCCGTCCCTGCATCTCACCATCTCTGCTATATGGAAATCACTTTTGAGAATTCTCATAAGTGATTTCCTGTGTAGACCAGACCCGTCCCTGCATCTCACCATCTCTGCACGGAGCACTGAAGTCATAGGCACCCCAGTCGAACTTGAGATGGGCCCTGCTGACCTGCTGCTGGGCCTGGGACAGCGCGTGCCAGACCCAAAACTGCCCAAGCATACCCCTCCCTCCCTCTCTCCATCTCACCCCTGTCTCACCTTCCCTGCACGGAGCACTGAAGTCGTAGGCGTCCCAGTCTAACTTGAGGTGGGCGGAATTGACCTGCTGGGCCTGAGACAGCGCGTGCCACGCCCAGAACTGCCGCCACGGCTGAGGAAACACCACCTGGCACGTGCGAGCCATCGCCAGCGACAGCTCCCCCATTCCCGCTTCTCTCCCTACCCCCCCCTCCACTTCCCCCACTCCCCCCGCCCTCCCTCCCCCCTCCCACTCTCCCCACTGCTCCTGCTCCTACCCATCTCACCTTCCCGGCAGGGGGCGCTGAAGTCATAAGCATCTCAGTCGAACTTGAGATGAGCAGAGTTGACCTGCTGCGCCTGGGACAGCGCGTGCCACACCCAGAACTGCCCAAGCAGACACCTCCCTCCCTCCCTCCCTCCCTCCCTCCCTCCCTCCCTCCTTCCCTCCCCCCCTTCCTCCCCCTTTCCTCCATCTCACCTTCCCGGCAGGGAGCACTGAAGTCATAAGCATCCCAGTCGAACTTGAGGTGAGCAGAGGTGACCTGCTGGGCCTGAGACAGCGCGTGCCACGCCCAGAACTGCCGCCACGGCTGAGGAAACACCACCTGGCACGTGCGAGCCATCGCCAGCGACAGCACCCCCATTCCCGCTTCCCCCCCTGCCCCTCCTACCCCTCCTGCTGCCGCCCCTGCTGCCCCTCGTGCTGCCCCTCGTGCTGCTGCTGCTGCTGCTGCTCCTCCTCCTGCTGCTGCTGCTGCTGCTCCCCCTAATAGGGTTTCTTCTGGGCGCTTAAAGCCAGTCATGATCGGCGAGTCTTCAGCCAAGAACGGTGAGTCTGGGTCTAGTGCGATCCCAAACAGCCCCGACACATGTGCCCCCGTGCTCTCCTCCTCCTCGCTACTGTCACCTCCGATACTGTCACCCCCGTTACTGTCCCCACCACCACCACCGCTGCTGCTGCTGCTGCTGCTGCTTCGCTCCCCGCCTCCCTTCTCCCCGCCTCCCTTCTCCCCGCCTCCCTTCTCCCCGCCTCCCTTCTCCCCCGTCCCATCTCCCCCATCCTCCCCCCCATAGCCCCCGTAAAACCCCCCTACGCTTGCCTCGACAGTGAAGGCGGCAGGGTTACCAGCAGCAGCAGGCGCAAGAGCAAGGGCTTTGAGCACAGGGTAGAGGCCGGGGGAGATGCGGGAGGAGGGGTCGAGGAGGAGGAGGAACTCCTTGGGGGAGGTGGGGAACCAGAGGGGGAGCGGGTCGGTGGGCTTGGCGCTGTTGCCTGATAGCTCTATTATGCGCCTTGGGCCATGGAACCAGGGGAACTCCTGGAAGGGGGAGGGAGGGGGAGAGGGGGAAGCTGAGGATGGGAAGGATGCAATACATGCCTAAGGGTTGCGGGCAGCTGCAGGCAAGCAGGCGGGCAGAAGGGCAGCGGGTCGGTGGGCTTTGCACTGTTGCCTGATAGCTCTATTATGCGCCTTGGGCCATGGAACCAGGGGAACTCCTGGGGGGGGGAATTGGGGATGGGGGGATGTGGGGGAAGCGGGGGACTGGAGGATCTGCAAATATGCCTGAGGGGTCCAGCAACAGGCAGGCAGGCAGCGGGTCGGTGGGCTTGGCGCTGTTGCCTGATAGCTCGATTATGCGCCTTGGCCCGTGGAATGGAACCAGGGGAACTCCTGGGGGGGAAGGGGGGCGGAAGAGAGGGAGGCGGATGGGGGATGACGGGGAGGGGAAGGTTTTGATTTGATATAAGCCTGAGCCTGAGGGTTGAACAGGTGCGAGAGACGAGGGCTTTAAGCACGGGGTAGAGGCCGGGGGAAAGGCGGGAGGAGGGGGAGGAGGAGGAGGAGGAGGAGGAGGAGGAGGAGGAGGAGGAGGAGGAGGAGGAGGAGGAGGAGGAGGAGGAGCAGCAGCAGCATCAGGAGGCCTCCTGAGCACCTGAGCACCTGAGCACACCTGAGCACTCCTTGCAGCACCGCTACATGTGGTAGCAACGGTGAGCTGCACCTCGTCCTCTCCGTATTTGACGTCCTGCAGTGATGTGATGTGACTGCAGCAGTGCCTGTAGCAGGTGACATCTGTAACCCTCGCTTCCTCACCTGTGCACTCCTAGCAGCAGCACTGCACGTGGTAGCAACGGTGACCTGCACTTCGTCCTCTCCGTATTTCACGTCCTGCAGTGATGTGATGTGACTGCAGCAGTGCCTGTAGCAGGTGACATCTGTAGCCCTCGCTTCCTCACCTGTGCACTCCTAGCAGCAGCACTGCACGTGGTAGCAACGGTGACCTGCACCTCGTCCTCTCCGTACTTCACGTCCTGCAGTGACTGTAGCAGCGCCTTCAGCCCCTTGCTGTCACACTCCGCCCTCACCTGTGGGAAGGGGGGCGAGGGGGAACAGGGAAGGGAACGCAAGGGTGTAAGGGAAAAGGGAGGGTCAAGTGGTGGACAGGGCAGCCAAAGTGAAATCAGGGTTGCACCTCTTCCTCTCCGTATTTCACGTCCTGCAGTGACTGTAGCAGCGCCTTCAGCCCCTTGCTGTCGCACTCCGCCCTCACCTGTGCATGGAGGGGAGGGGGAATGGGAACGGGCAATGCGAGAAAGAGGGGGGGGGGGAGGGGGGACGGAGAAAAGGGATGGGGAAGGGGAAAAGAAGGTGCAGCTGAACCCGTCTCTACCACTCACCACATCGTTGCACCAGCCTCAACCACTCACCAGAATGTGCAGCTGGAACGGCTGCGCGTTGAGCCTCTTCCGCTCATCCGCCACCACCGCCGTCGCGGCGGCCACGCGCTGCTGCACCTCCTCCCCCATGGGCGGACCCGACCACTGCACGCGCAGCCTCTCCGCGCGCCACCGCACCCCCGCGCGCCCCCCTGCCTCCCCGCCCCCCCTGCTGCGCTACCCGCATGCTTCTCCGCGCTTCCCCGCGCCGTTGCACTGGAGCCGACTTCGCCGTTCCCGCCTTTTCCTCCGCCGTTCCCGCCTTTTCCTCCGCCAGAGCCGGGAAGGTTCTGAAAGACCTCTTTTTCGTACTCCGCGGCTCGTCGCCTCGGGCCTGACCTGTCGCCTACTGCCACGTGGACAGAGCCGAAGGGATCGGAGACGACGGATAGGGAGGGCGAGCCGGGGGAGGTAGATCTAGGGGAAGATAAAATCGTAGATATGATTGCGTCGGCTGTGAACAGTAACGCGAAGAGGAAAATGGCGGCGGAGGTTGTCAGGCACTGGAGGCCGAATTGCAGGAGCGGATTGCGGCGCGAATCGCGGCGCAGCTGCGGCGACTTAAAGGAGGGCCCGCGCGCCGCGTGGCGGAGAACGGGGGACGAGCTTCCGCTTCCGCCTCCGCCGCCTCCGCCTCTCCGCGGATCGCCGGACGCTGACGTGGACGACGTGACTAGGCTGGCTCCGGGAATTGCGCTGCTGACGCCGCTTCTGGAGGGCGAAGCGGACCTCGCAGGCGACCCGCTGCTGGGTCGCAGGGCTGCCGCCTGCGACGCGTTGGCGGCGTGTGGCGACCCACTCACGCCGCGTCGCCCACTGAGTCCTCGGGAATCCATCATGCCGGTGCGACGGGCATCTGAAATCGCAGGGACTGGCTACCGAGAAAGGCTGACTGCGAACGGTCAATGCTACGGAAGGGCCAATACTAGAAGACGTCTCAAAACGGATGGTGAAGACTAAGAATTACGAATGGTGAAGAGTCAAACCACGAATGGTGCAGGGTTCATTTCTAATGCAACAAGGATAAGTGCCTGCCGGAGATGGTGCGAAATGACGGTGTACGGTAATTGCTGCGCAATGAGGTGGCAAGACTAACTGTAACCGTTGTCAACCACAACTAGTAATGCCTGTTCGGGTATGTTACGCGCATATGGTTGATAGTCGCCTCGCCACTAGTCACATACTCTCCCTCCCTCACTTGTGCCACGCAGAGCAGAACTACTAGATAGCAGCAAGAAGAACATCTTCCAAATCCAACCACCAAGCGGGCCACTTGTATCTGATCAGGGCGACTTGAAATGTGTGATAAATACGGTTGGCTGCTGTACAAGACGGCATACATGTTTTTCAGGTAGTTACAATTCGGTTCTGAGGAGTTCATGCAAGGGATGAAATCGAGAAACAGATGCCCAGGGAATCAAAGGTCAACTCGAGGCTGTTGGGGGCGAAAAAGGCTGAGGAGAACCATGGGTGTACTGGCTGGCTAAAATCATACAGATTCCGCCACGTTATAACTAGGATGTTATAAGAAAACATTGCAAAGAAATGCAAGAACTTCAGCAGCACTCCTCTATCCATCCCTGATAAGGTGCTTAGAAAGCATCTGAACCAAAGTACCACAAGAGGGCCTGAATGCCAACCAATATGAATCCTAGGTTCCTGCCTTTCACTGGCAGGTGGCCTAGGAAGGAGTTGGACAAATCTGTGCGACAAATGTGAGTTGCAAATTCCCTGTATCACACAGACCCTCTGTGAGAGTACGTCACTCTCTTGAGATGATTGCACAAGGAGCACATACAATGCAAATCTGAAAAAAACAGCAGGTGGACATAGCATAGCAGGCATTCAAAACATGTATGTTAGTACAGAGTGAACACCAAAGAGAGGCCTGATACGTGATACCAGTGAACATAACTGTGTGAGAATCAGACTCATCAGATTAAAGCAAACTCTCGAGGTTCCAACAAGCTAGAAGTCCTTCCATCAAAAGCACACATGCAGTCCCATTTGTTCCAAATCAGTGAACAAACTTCATATTGGAATAACAAATAAACAATCTTAAACCACTCTCTGTTTCACCGGCTTCTGACACATACAGCTGAATCTTACAGGTGTATACTCTTCCACATTGCTACAGCATACTTCCTTTCCGAATCCGTCCCTTCACTTTGAAAAGTGCTGGACAGTACACCCCTTTTCCGGCACCATATCACTGGCGTGCACTCTAGAAAGGGGTTTCACCAACGAAGTTGCCCGGGCGCGAGTAGTCGCACACCCAGATGCCCGAGCCATCAGGGCACTGAGAAGAGGCGCAGCCCACATGAGTGGTGTCCCGCCACACCACCTGCGTGTAGTGCCCACACATCTTGCCCTCCGCACACCCATCGGGAATGGGGCTCGGGGTCCAGTCCGCCTTTTCTTCCACCCATGACTGCACCGTGTCAAAGTACTAATTAGTTAGGTACTTAGGTTTAGGAGGCTTAGGAAGGAGAATCATAGCGAGAGTAGCGAGAGGGAGGGAATTGGCCAAAAGAGGGGCTTCAATAAAGGCATAGCATACAAGATATAGGAAATGGGAAGGCAAAAGGGTGCACCACCAGCAGTTGTTTCTAATAACTAACTAATACACTAGCAAGCTGTAGGCAGTTATACAGGATATGCAAATATACAATTCAACACACCGCTCCACGGTCCTCCTGCGGGGTCAGCCCCGCGGGTGACAGCCAGTAGAGGTTCTGCCCGAACCCCTCTGCTCCTCCGTGCTCCGGAGGGCAACCTCTGGATGTCAGGTTGGCCGCCCATTCCTGTGCTGCTGCTGCTGCTTTGTCCTCCCATGCGAGGTCGGGCGCACCCACTTCCTTCCGTGCCTTGTTGTGCTCCTCGAGAATCCCTGTGATGTCAATGCTTCTGCCGTTTCCACCATCAGCACCGCCGCTTCCACCATCAGCACCGCCGTTTCCACCATCAGCACCGCCGCTTCCACCATCAGCACCGCCGCTTCCACCATCAGCACCGCCGCTTCCACCATCAGCACCGCCACTTCTGTTGGAGTGTGAAGGGAATACACTTAAGCATTCCCGAAGGTGCAGCTACATCGCACCAGTCACTATCGAAGCAGCGCGAGCAGTAAAAGTCGGATCAGCCTATACCAAAGGCAGGAAGGTCAACAGGCGCAAAAGTCAACTGTCGCGACTGTTGACCATCTGGACCGACGATTGACTCACCATCGAGGAATGTCAACAGGCGTAACCGCACGCACGGTTACAAGCAGCGACTCGGTAACAAGAAAGGAAATGCAACAGTCAGAGTCACTGTTGTACTGCCTGTAAAACAGTTATAATAAGGGAATGTACCCCTTAGAGTACATGGCTAGTTAGGACTATTTATTTGCTTGTATTCTATCCTTTAAACCAACTTTGTCATTTACATTCACTATGATCAAGGTTCCTACTAAGACTTCCGCTACCAACTCTCATAGAAGCACTTCCTATCCTATCCAAGATCCTCACTCTAACATGGTATGAGAGCTAGTTTGGATTATAGGAACTGCCAAAAAGGGTCCCTTGACAAGGACAACCCCTTGCATAATTTACTATAAGGGCAAGCATCATGCCAGGAGCCGACTGCGGAGAAACTGGGGAGACCCCAGTACAACCTTCCACTAATGTTACTTCTACTACAACGACTGTGGACACAGCGCTCCTCGAGCAGCTGATTTCCCGCATCAGCGCACTGGAGAGCCATCAGCCAATGAGCATCGACGGCTCCAGCTACGCCCGAAGACCTCCCGATCCTCAAGGAGCTGGATCAGAAAGATCCTTCACCTTCGAAAATCGCGGAGCCCCAGGACCTGCTCAAACACAGCAAGCACATTTCGAGACAATGGCGTCAATGCAGAACAAGTTTCTGACAACATCAAAGCTCAGGACAACAAAGCCCTTCGACGGGCAAGACTTCTACACCTGGAGCTTCGAATTCGAGCTGTTAGCTCAAGGCGCTCAAATCTGGATGTACTACGACGGTTCGTATCCCTTCCCGACTAACGGCTCACCTCAGGAGAAGACGCAGTACTACAACGAATCTCTCCTGGCCTTCACCGTACTGATTCGAAACCTGTCGCCAGAAGAACAGCTAAGCATTCGCCCTTTCAAGAACGAGTGGGCACCCGCGCAACAATCCTGGGAGCACCTGCGCACCTGCCACATGGCAACAGATTCGGTGACACTCAGTCGCCTGCTTAACCAGCTGAACAACGTCAGAATGTTCCCCGGCGAAAAGGCCGGATCCTACATCAACCGCTGCAGAAATCTGAGAGACCAATTCAAGAAAAGCGGCGGAAACTTCCCTGACGACATGTTCGTGACAATCATTCTCGCTGGATTAAGCTCGGAATGGCGCCAGTGTAAATCGCTCCTTCGCACTCAAGGAACTGTCAGCGAAACCGCCCTCTGCTCGACGCTCCTATCCGAACAAAAGGAAATGGACCTGTACAACGAGAGAGGCAACAAGAAGGAGAAAATCGCTTTCTATGCACAAGCGCCACCAGACAAGAAGAGACTCTTCTGCAAGTACTGCAAAAAGACTGGACATACAATCCAAGACTGCTGGAAGTTAAACGGTAACAACAACAACCAGAAGGGAGCTGCCGCTTACCAGCAAGGAAGAACTCCAGCGCGCAATCAGACCGTGTCACCACCAGCCGTCGCAAGCACATCCCAAGCTCCGACGCGCATCCCTGCGAACACAACCGACAAAGGCAAAAGCAAGGTATTGACTTGCATGGTGCGTCGAGGTCCGCCGCGTCCCAACCGACACTACCGCTTCTTCTGCAGCTGGGAAGACATGTTCGTAGATCCACCGCAAGAGCGTCCTGAAGGGTCGGTCGAAGACGAAGAAGAAAACGACCCAACGTACGACGAACTGTCGGTCGGACGCATGGAGTACGACTGGGAAATGCCGCCTTGGATCCAGGAGTCGCCACCTGCACGCGAGGCATACGAAGACGAGGACTACACCTATAATTACGAACACGATCACGACATGGAGCATCACATCACGCCAAGACTCGCCAACCTCGCCAAAGCAAGAAAGGAGGTTAACACCTGGTACCTGGATAGCTGCTGCGGCCAGCACATGGTGTCGTCAGACACCTTCATCGTCAACAGCGAATGACTCTGCAATGAGGTGGAAATTGCTGTTGCTAACAGTCAAACCATCTACGCCAGCAGCCGCGGACAAATTCAGCTGCAGTCACGCGACACCGGTTACTGCATTCACGTCAGCGACGTCCTCGTCGTGCCCGAGCTCCGGTACAACCTTCTGACCCTCCACCAGTTGATGAAGTGCGGAGTCGGCCTGGAGACAACAGAAGACGAAATGCATTTAATATACAAGTGGACCTTCATCGGAAGGGCGACAAGTGTGGAAGGAGTCTTCGTGCTTGACTTCGAGTCGCCAAGAACCTCTGGCGACAGCGAGAACATCCTCGTTCTCGATCCACCAGGCCACCCGTCACCACCAAGGTGGAGCCATCCGAAAGAGACGGACTACCAACGGCCAGGCCCCGACGGCACGTTCCGCGCTCTTGCCGTCCCTGTCGCCTCAACCACAAAACCTGAAAATACGGAAACGCCAGCGGCAGAAGAAGAAGAAGTCACATCAGGCACGGCAATGGTAACGACTGAAGCAGCAGAGACAGAGACCGCACAGTCAACCTGGCCCTCTGTCTCACACCCTACCGGCTGGACCACAACTCAAGGCTGGGACACCGTCGACGTGCGTTGGGTCACGGAAAACACCGCTCTTGGAGAAGCCGTAGCCGAAACTGGATGGGGGAGTTTCGCCGAACAGCCCGCAGCAGAAGAAACCGAATCGGTGCAGTTACCAGAAATACCTGAGGAGGCGCCAGAAGCTAGACAGGGGGAACTGCTGACGGAATACGGACCTCGCCTGCTTCCTATTACAACTGACGGTAGGAACTACCTCCGCCTGGAGACAAGGGGAGTGGTGATCGGAGACACTCCCTTCGAAGAAGGAGAAATCGCGCTGTTCGACGATCGACACCCGCGAACCACGCCTCCGCCTCCTGAAGGACCACTGGAACTGCCAGTTACGATCGACACCGTCACCATCGGTGAGACCAGCAGGACGTACCACGGCGCAACAATCCAAGCAGCAGCAGTCCATGTCACCGTCCCCGACGAACCTGCGGACGAAACCAGAAGGGCAACAGCAGAAGAGATATTAGCACGGGAGAAGGAGCTTTACACCCGTACCAAGGGATATCGGGCCGACGGCGACATCTGGCATCAACGCATGGGTCACCCGTCAGTCGAGGTGCTCAACAACTGCATCAACGCAAAAGTTCTTGCGGAAGACGCACTACTGCTGCCTGACGGAAAACTGCTGAAGCCAAGAACCGATCTACCCAATTGCTCGGTCTGTCCGACAGCCGCGCTACGTCACACACCCTTCGCCGAGAAAATCCCTGGAGCTGAACGTTACAAGCCGCTGGAGAAAGTTTACAGCGACTTCTTGGTTCTTACGGCAAAAGGAGTCGGCGGGGAACAGTACACACTCACCTTCATCGATGCCAGCACACGCTTCGTCTGGGCCGTAAACATCAGCGACCGTTACCTCGCCTACCAGTGCTTCGAGGTTTGGCTCAGCATGGCGGAAAACCAGAGCGACAACCACAAGGTCAAAGCTTTCCAGACTGACGGGGCCCTGGAATACATGTCGGAGGACTTCAAAACCCTCTGCAAACAGAAAGGCATCAAGAGGATGATCTCGCTCCCCTACGCTCACGAGCAGCAGGGATTGGCCGAGCGAACCAACAGGAGCCTCGCGACAAAAATGCGAGCTCTCATGAAGCAGTCAGCTGTGCCAACCAAATATTGGCCCTATGCCATGGCGCATGCAGTTCGACTGCACAACATACTCTCCTCCAAAGCCCTGCCCAACAACAGTTCACCCTTCAAGGAGTGGACTGGAAAACACCCCGACACACGCATGCTGCGGGTCTTCGGATGTATGGTACAGTACCGACCCCACATAGCCCGAACCGGAAAATTTGAAGACCGTGCCCGCTGGGGCATTCACCTCGGAATCGAATCCGAATACCACGCCTGGACAATTCTGGACTTCGCCACCCACCAGCTCACGCGTTCACGTGACTGCATCTTCTACGAAAGACTGACCCTACCACTGTACCGGCAGCATCGCACTGCACAAAACGCACCAGACAACATTTTTCAGGGACAGCACAGCTACGCAAATGACGAGGACGACGTCGACGTGGCAGGAGAACAACCGGACGAGGCCGCAACAGATAACACACCCTTTGTACCCGTTACGGAGCAACTCAAGACACCCACCTTCTTCCCGACGAACACTGATTCAGGTGAAGCATCCCAAGCCCTACATGACTACGCAAGTGCGGAAATGCACTCACCCATCAACGAAGACACGGCTCGCAACTCTTCTCGTGATACCATTCGCGACATTCCTGGCGACGACGACGACGACGTGGTCGAAGTAACCAACGCAGCCGAATCCAACCTTACTGGTCTTCGCATCCTCGGCCTCGCCGTCGCCGTGCGGGGTAACCACCAACCGGCGGAGCCCACCACTGTTCGCCAAGCCCTCAGTGGGCCCGATGCCGAAAAATGGAGAGCCGCCATGGCCGTAGAAGTCGCTGCCCTTCAGCGACGAGGAACCTGGAAGCTGGTCCCACGACGACACGCGAAGGGGAGAAAAATTCTCACGGGGAAATGGGTATTCAGAATCAAAACTCTGGCGGACGGAACCATCGACAAATACAAGGCGCGATGGGTCGTCCGCGGGTTCGAGCAAACACAGTTCGTCGAATACGACCAGACCTTCGCACCTGTCGGCCGTCACACGTCTGTGCGCATTCTTCGCTGCATCGCCGCCATCAAGCAGCGCCCTCTGCGCAAAATCGACGTCTCCAACGCCTTCCTCTACGCGATCGTCGACGCTATCATCTACGTCGAACAGCCGCACGCATTCGAGGAAGACGGCGACACCATCTGCCTCCTCCAGAAGTCACTCTACGGCATCAAGCAGGCGCCGCGCCTGTGGCAACAGTACCTTCACGCCATCCTTATCGAGCTCGGATTCCAACAGCTTCCCCATGACCAAGGGATGTACCGCCTCGAATCCCGCGGCCACTTCATCCTACTCGACGCCTACGTGGACGACCTTCTCTACACCGGGGACGACTCCGAGCTGCTCGATCGCTTCGAGCGCGAGATTCAGGAGAAGCTGGAGGTCACCATCGACCACGACGTCACCCAATTCCTCGGCCTCAACGTCACACAGAGCGCCGACTCTATTCGCCTCTCTGCTGCGAAGTACGCCGAGAGCCTCGCCAAGAAATTCGGCATCCCTCCCATCGGCATCACCACCCCATTTCGCACTCCTTCTCCCAACCACACGCCGGACACCACCCCGCTCTCCCCAGCAGACCACCGCCTCTACCAGCAGCAGCTCGGTTGCCTCCTGTTCGCCGCCGTCACATGCCGCCCGGATCTATCCTACATTGCCAGCCAGCTCGCCCAGTACCTGCGCCGACCTGAAGGGGAGAACATGGCAGATCTACGTCGAGCCCTACAGTACTTCATCTCCACGCCCGACGTCGGCCTCACCTACAAGGCAAATCTAACGGCCAACATACAGCTTACTGGTTTCGTCGACGCAGATCACGCGGGGGACGCAGAAAACAGAAGGTCCCGCACAGGCTTCATTTTCAAGCTTGAGCCTGCAGGAACCATCTCCTGGAACTCGCAGAAACAGGAGCTCATCGCCCTCTCGTCAGCAGAAGCAGAGTTCATCGCAGCAAGCGCAGCAGTTCGCGAAGGACTCTACCTCACGGAACTCCTACAGGAAACGAAAACGGCGATGAACGGGTCCTTCAAGTTACTCTGCGACAACCAGAGTGCGATCAAAATCGCACACAAGCCCGGCTTCGTCAACCGCACCAAGCACATCGCTCTGCGATATTTCTTCGTCAAGGACGAAATCGACAAGGGCAAGGTCCAGCTCACCTACTGCCCAACCGACAAGATGGCAGCAGATTTTCTGACTAAGAAGCTGCCACGTCAGAAGTTTCAGTACTGCTCAGATCTGTGCGGAGTCGCTTGCAAAAGGCCACATGGCACACCTCCAGGAATGAAGGGGAGTGTTGGAGTGTGAAGGGAATACACTTAAGCATTCCCGAAGGTGCAGCTACATCGCACCAGTCACTATCGAAGCAGCGCGAGCAGTAAAAGTCGGATCAGCCTATACCAAAGGCAGGAAGGTCAACAGGCGCAAAAGTCAACTGTCGCGACTGTTGACCATCTGGACCGACGATTGACTCACCATCGAGGAATGTCAACAGGCGTAACCGCACGCACGGTTACAAGCAGCGACTCGGTAACAAGAAAGGAAATGCAACAGTCAGAGTCACTGTTGTACTGCCTGTAAAACAGTTATAATAAGGGAATGTACCCCTTAGAGTACATGGCTAGTTAGGACTATTTATTTGCTTGTATTCTATCCTTTAAACCAACTTTGTCATTTACATTCACTATGATCAAGGTTCCTACTAAGACTTCCGCTACCAACTCTCCTAGAAGCACTTCCTATCCTATCCAAGATCCTCACTCTAACAGCTTCCACCATCAGCACCGCCGCTTCCACCATCAGCACCGCCGCTTCCACCATCAGCACCGCCGCTTCCACCATCAGCACCGCCGCTTCCACCATCAGCACCGCCGCTTCCACCATCAGCACCGCCGCTTCCACCATCAGCACCGCCGCTTCCACCATCAGCAACCGCCGCTTCCACCATCTGCACCGCCGCTTCCACCATCTGCACCGCCGCTTCCACCATCTGCACCGCCGCTTCCACCATCTGCACCGCCGCTTCCACCATCTGCAACCGCCGCTTCCACCATCTGCACCGCCGCTTCCACCATCTGCACCGCCGCTTCCACCATCTGCACCGCCGTTTCCACCATCTGCACCCCCGTTTCCACCATCTACACCCCCGTTTCCACCGTCAGCACCCCCGTTTCCACCATCACCACTATCAGGGCAGCCATCCCCTTTGACACCAACGCTGTAAATGGCGATATAATCACTAATGTCACCACCAGGATAGTCACCAACGTTGTCACCTTCACTGTAGTCACCACCGTTGTCACCACCTTTGTAGTCACCACCGTCATCACCTCCATTATAGTCACCACCGTTGTCACCGCCATTATAGTCACCACCGTTGTCACCGCCATTATAGTCGCCACCGTTGTCGCCACCATTATAGTCACCACCATTATAGTCACCACCATTGTCACCGCCGTAGTCACCACCATTGTCACCACCGTAGTCACCACCATTGTCACCACCATTATAGTCACCACCGTTATCACCACCGTTATAGTCACCACCGTTATAGTCACCACCGTTCTCACCACCGTAGTCACCACCATTGTCACCACCGTAGTCACCACCATTATAGTCACCACCATTGTCACCACCGTAGTCGCCACCATTATAGTCACCACCGTTGTCACCACCATTATAGTCACCACCGTTGTCAACACCATTATAGTCACCACCGTTGTCACCACCATTGTCACCACCGTAGTCACCACCACCATTGTAGTTACCACCATTGTCACCACCGTAGTCGCCACCATTATAGTCACCACCATTATAGTCACCACCGTTGTCACCACCATTATAGTCACCACCGTTGTCACCACCATTATAGTCACCACCGCTATAGTCACCACCACTGTAATCACCACTATCACCAGCTAAGTTATTCTGTGCAGATGCGGCCATCCCCACAATCCTATGATGATTCACACCTTCATCTTCACGGCGATATTTGCTGAAACTATTCACGCCTTGCTCATTTCTGGTGCCGCCACCATTCCTCCTGTACAACTCCACGTCAGAAGCTCCAGCCTTGTGAAATTCCCCGAGCCTGTCCCCGTCAAAGTGTGACGGTGACGCCTGGGAAGACGCCATCACCTCTAGGCCGTTATTTCTCCCAGCGCCACTGCTGCGCCGCTGCTTGTGCGTTGACGTGCCACTGCTGCGGCCGCGGCCGCGCCGGCGGCGCTCGTGACTGGAAAGGTGATGGATCGCCACGTCATTGATGCTGGCTGCGCGGAATGCGTTGACAATTGCTCCTCGGCGCTGATTCGGTGCTGCATGGACGTTTCCAAGTCCGTGAGGGCCGTGATTCATGGCGTTACGCGCAGCGCGAGGAGCGCCATCATCGGTGGAGTGTTGGGCGGCGTGAGGTGCGGCGTGAGGGTCGGCGGCTGCCACGCGACTGGCAGCAGCGTGCCAATTCCACGTCGGAGTCACGTGGGAACCAGCAGCAGCACCTCTGGCCGAGTCATACACAAGAGGCTCCGATACCCTCTGCGCCACCGGCACAGCCTTGGCGTGAAAAACGCGAGGCGTGTCGCTGGGTCTATTCGTGCCGGATTCCGCCGCGTTCCACGATACAGCGTCGTCGCCTCGACGGACGAGAGCACGTCTCCATGGATGAGCCGCCACACAGGACATCGCGGAAAAGGAAAATGTCTAAATTGGTGGTCCGAAGGTTTTTCTACGGAAAGTTTGTGGTTTTGTTGCGCTAAGCGTCCAAAAACCAACGACCCGAAATCGCAAATTTCCGTATACCATTACCGTTCGTTTTCACTGGCGCCAAACAGTCACGGGAAAGTGCCTTGAACATCAGGTCTACAGTTCCACACGGTCAAGAACGATAACCTGCGGTTACGCACGGTGGCACCGAATGTCAGATGGAAGAACTGTACTCGCGAAATCAGTACAACCCCACGAACTCTAGCGAGGTTGTAAACATGGATACCTAGCTTACGGAAAATATCATATCTGAACCTGAACCACCAACCCAGGTGACGTGTTATCAAGTACAATATTTTACAAACAATCATTGTTCTTGCTGTACATTTTGAAGCAATCTACACCCTCCGTTCCGTACACGTCAGCACATCCAACCAAACTTGCCGTCCACCTAATATGCACACCCCCCGCCACCCCAGCTTTTCTGAAAGGACATAGCTTCCCCTACCCAACATTCCCCACAACGTCGATCATTCTTCCCACACAAATTCCCTCACCCAACCCATAACCTCATTCTCAATCTCTTGTTTCAAATTTCCGAACACCACTCCTCAAGTTCCTGCAAACTAGATCTGCACTTACTGGATCTGCATGTCGTTATTCTCCGCGCTCTCCGGCGTTTTTTCTACAAGTGATCTCATACTCTTCTCCCTTTTAAAACCGCTTGCCTTCATCTAGTCTAATTACCTCCTCCCTTCCTCTCGCAACCTCCTACTTCCCTTTGCAGGTCGACGATTTTCAGCGTTTCCAAGGACGACGTGCGCGCACCAAGTTGACGGTGAGGAGCATTTTCGACTGCTGCAATTATCCGTTACGTAAGGTATTATTATCCCTGGTTAGGACGACATTCATGTTCCACATGTTCCGGTTTGGGTTTAGGAACCATCTTTGCGAAGTCCTCCGATAGTTTTCACGTGCGTGAAACTGTGAGAGGTGGAGATGCTAACGGTACCTCCCACTCCCAAGTGCAGATCGGAGTCTTTCAGTCATAGCGCGGATGACAGACGTGCTAGCGATGCGAAAGCGCCGGTTCGGCAGATTTATCAGTGAAATAGGTATTTGTATTGCTGCTGAGGTAGACGTTTTTATCTAGGTATTTTTTTGTCCTGCGTGTCTTGTTCGCCGATCTGTATTGTCATAACTGCACGGTAGGGCCCTGCCTCGTGTAGTTGCATCTCTTTTTTTTTTTTTTTTTTTTGGTTGCGAAGCAACCTATTACATTCGTTATGTACATTTTTTTTTTCATCGTTATGAAAAAAAAAAAAAGCGCATCGTGGCTAAGTGATTCAATGCTGTGTATTTGCCACGACAATTTAGCACGTGCCGTACCACATTCTTTCACATTTCCTAGGTAGTTCGCCTTGACTGGTAACCTATACTTTATCGATGAAACATAAACATGACTTGCCAAAATGATGTACCGTAACTGTGAATGCGTGACCGTTTATTCGGTAATGCATATGCCGGAATATATAATGTATAGATGAAGTATAATGATGATTGAGTGCAAAATGCATAAATATACATGCATATATGACTGTGGTGAATATACATGTGCTCTGTTTATTTCGGTATAGGTCCGGTGCAGTGAAATGAATGCATGGCATGATGGAAATGCGTGACAGTTAATTGACCCAGACCTTATGCTACCGCATCCCCTGCCTAGCATGGGGGGGAAGTCGATAGCATAGTTCCTGAATCATCCAACTGTTACATGAAACAACACAACCTATGTAAACTAAAAAAATGATCAAAATCCATCAAATCCAGTTCAAGTGAACACACTCACTGAGTGGGCAAAGAACCTTCTCGGAAATGATAGCTTGACCATTTTTTTAAAATCCACAGATACGCATTGTTAATGCAATGGCAGGTGGATATGTATGAATATGCACACAGAGACACATACGCACACACGCACATACCGATATGCACACACAAAGACGAGTCACAATCAGAAAATGAACCTAAAAGAAATCTAACATAACAATGCAGTAGCATCAATCATTAACATTTCAAACAAAAATCAAACAAAATCCTTTTAATTTCCACATTAGCCTCCGAATGTTATAGCGAAGACCCTGGGAGGGAAACGGGGGGAAACGTAGTGGGAAGGGAAAGGAACGGGGCAGAAGGGGCAGAAAAAAGGACGGAGGCAGAGACACATTAGAGAACTACGATACGACGGAATTACAGGATTTGAAACGTAGGCAGGTGGGGAAGAGAAGTACAAAGGAGAATAACGAATAAAAATACCAGATGTGATAATAACCGCATAGAGGAAACGCAATAATCTGGGCAAGGAAAGAAGAAAACATAAATGAGCTCGTATATAGTAGCGTTTTGATAGATACATAAACGAGCGAAAGAGTTTGACAGAGAGAGAGAGAGAGAGAGAGAGAGAGAGAGAGAGAGAGAGAGAGAGAGAGAGAGAGAGAGAGAGAGAGAGAGAGAGAGAGAGAAGAGAGAGAGGGGGGGGGAGGGGGGGGGGGGAGAGAGAGAGAGAGAGAGA
>CANIUD010000534.1:35000-50287 GCA_947470075.1 Closterium sp. Yama58-4 | reverse complement strand
AGATGAAGGAGAAGGGACTTCCAGAATCCCAGCCACTAGACCACTGGGATAAAAGAGCTGTTGTTGTGTAGCGAGTCCTTGCACCTATAACCCCCCCCACGCGTCCCTCCTGCAGGCCCCCCCTAAGTTCAATCGAGGATCTTACATTGCCAGATCTACTGACACCTCCCCAGACTGGGAGGTCCAGGACTACGCGTAGCGGCTACCGCTTGCATGTGCATACACCAGGATTCGAACCCGAGACCGCTCTTGATACATGTCAGAATCCCAGCCACTAGGCCACTATGATAAAAGGGCTTGTTTGTCGCGGGTCCGTGCGCCCATAACCCCCATGCGTACTCGCCTGTAACCCCCCAGGATCAATCGGGGATCTCACAGTGCAGATCTACTGACAGAGGCTGCTTGGGTGGCGGCCGGCTGGTCACCCCTGCCCCGCCTCACCACCCCCTTCGCGGAAAAAGGCGCGACCGCGAGAAGAAGAGGGGAGAGAAGGGCGGCGGCTGATGTTGCAGGCCGCTATCCGCCACTCCTCAGCCCTCTGCCCAGCCCCGCCACCTTCCCCCACAGCGCCCGTCGAGGCAGGGCGCAGTAGGAGGCGTGGGGGCAGGAAGCAGGCGGGAAACGGCGGGGGCGCTAATGCTAGTCGCGTCAGCTGGCGGCTGAAGCTGGCGCTGACGTTGGCGGTCGTCGCTAGCCTCCCCGTCGCTGGCATCCTGCCGCGACGCCCTTCCCCCTTCCATTCTCCCCCCCCCCACTGTTGAGATAGCTAGGCAAGGTGAAGTTGACTATCGAGAGAAATTTTACAAGTAACACAACCCTAAGGAATTATCCCCTATAACATCTACCCCACTACAGCCTACCAATATGTATCACACATATATATCATTTGACACACCCCCATAGGCAAAGTGGGGGAGAGCAATGGGTCACAAGACCAGTCAAGAGAAACAAAACAAGCTCAGGGTGGATCACAACGTCACCACACATTCTGAGCACAAGAAAATGGCCACAAGGCCAGTTCACATGCAGAGATATATATGCAGCAATGACAGTACAGTGTCGAGCTACCTAGCAAGAGCCAGCATGCAGGTATATATGTATATAGATCACAGTACAAGCAAAGACTACAGCAAGTGTGGAAGCGTAGGCACAAGGCCTAACAGAGTACAAAAGCGCTGATGATCACCAGACGGAAGTGCCTTGGTGAATATATCAGCAGTGTTGGCCCGAGTGGCCACGTAACGAAGACAAAGCTGGCCTCGCTGCTGCAACTCTCGAGCCAGGAAGTAACGCAGAGCAATGTGCTTCGTTCTGTGCTCCAGTCTGTGCTCCTCACACAAGGCAATGGCGGCCTTGTTGTCAACGTACAGCACTGGAGGAGAACGAGGCTGCTCTCCCAAGTCAGTCAGCAGGTAGGTGAGCCAGCGTAACTCCTGTGCAGCCATGGCGGTGGCGTAGATCTCAGCCTCACAACTGGAGCCGAGAACTGAAGACGAGCGTGTAGAACGCCACGAAACTGAACCAGAGCCAAGGCTGAAGGTGTAACCCTGTGACGACCGCTGAGTAGCCAGGTCGTCAACCCAAGAAGCGTCTGAGTGCCCAGTGAGGACAACTGGGCTCGTCCCTCCAAGCACTAGCCCCATGCCTGATGTGCTGCACAAGTAGCGCAGTACCCTCTTAGCAGCAGCCATGTGCTCAGGTCGGTGTCGACCAGGAGCCACGTAGCGAGCGAGGAGACCAAGAGGGTAAGAGGTACGCGAGGTCAGGTCGAGTGCAAGTCATCAGGTACATGAGGCAGCCGACTAGCTCTGGGTAAGGACCACTCGGCTCTACGGACTCGTCCGAAGGTGGAGCTGAGAGCGTGTGACCTGTAGCCAGAGGAGTGGCCTGTGCTGAAGACCAGGTGAAGCCGAAGCGCTGAAGGACCTGCTGCACCATGTGTGACTGAGTCAAGGTGATGGTGCGGCGTGCTCTGTCCCGGGTGATCTGCAAGCCAAGGTAGCTGCACAGCTCACCCAAGTCAGTGCACGTGTGTCTCTTCTGTAGCTCCGACTTCACGTGGGCGAGAGCCTCAGTGTCAGCAGTGGCAAAAACCAAGTCGTCGACGTACACGAGGATGTAGAACGGCGGCAGTGAAGTGTCTGTGCGCAGAAACAGCGACGGGTCAGCAGTAGAAGGCGCAAAACCCAAGAGCCGCAAGTGTCGTCCTCAGTGTGTCGTGCCACTCACGTGGCGCCTGGCGGAGACCGTAGACCGGCCGTCGGAGGCTCCACTGGGTGCCAGGAGGGAACGACCCAGTGAAGCCCGGGGGGCGACGCAGCCAGATCTCCTCGTGCAGGCTGCCCTGTAAGAAAGCTGTGCTGAAGTCAAGAGAGTGAAGCTCGTAGTCACGGTGAGCAGCAACGTGCAGCAGCACCCGAAGAGTGGTCATCTTCGGGGTGGGGGAGAAGGTCTGGAAGAAGTCAACTCCCTCTCGCTGACTGAAGCCTCGAGCCACGTAACGCGCCTTGAAGACAGGCGGAGAACCCGGCGGCCGCTTCACCCTGAAAATCCACATGCCACTGACGATGTTCGCCCCAGGTGGGGGAACCTCGTCGACATAGGTGCCTGTGGACTTCCAGGAAGCCATCTCTGCGTCCATGGCTGCCTGCCACTGAGAGGAGTAGGGACTCTCTATCGCCTCTGCGTAAGAGCGCGGAGTCGGGATGTCTGGTGCATCCGGGTCTCCCTCAGGGGCAAGTAGCGAGGACACAAGATGAGGTAAAGCAGCAGCAAGACACTGGAACTCCTCCTGCCTGTCCTCAAGGACGTCCGTGCTAAGAGCACACTCACCCCCGACGGACGGAGGACAGACAGGCGCAGACTCAGCAACAAGACTGGCGGCGTAGTCTAGACGACAGGCAGCAGCAAAGTCAACAAGCTCAGCGACAAGAGCAGACGCAGCAGTAGACTCAAACGACGGGTCAGTGACAACAGTGGCTAGCAGACGCGTGACAGTAGGGTGCTCAGCACGAAAGCGGTCAGACTCAGGGTCCGGAACGTCAGGTAGAGAGGACGCAGGAGGAGACGGAAGAGGAACAGGCTGCAGAGCAGAGGAAGGACGACGAACTACGAGGTGTGTGCTGGGGACAGCCTGCTGACGCGAACGAGGAACACGACGACCGGGACGAGCAGGCGAGACAGGACGCGACACAGGCTCACGACGCTCAGCAGGACTACCAGTCTGCTCAGTGTAAGGAGAAGGAGCAGGCAGCGGTGAGCCAGGCTGTAACGGAAGACCAGTAGACGACGGGAGAGTAAGAACCTGACGAAGAACAGAGTCAGACGGCGGCAGAGACGACGGAGACGGCGGAGCGAAGAACAGTCGTGTCGGCGCAGCTGCATCAGTACCGGCAGCTCCAGCAGCTCCAGTACCCCCAGCAGCTCCAGTACCTCCAGCAGCTCCAGAACCTCCAGCAGCTCCAGAAGCTCCAGTCCCAGAGTCGTCACCTCCAGTCCCAGGGTCTCCAGCCTCAGTGTCACCAGCAGCAGCACCCCCAGAGCCAGCACCTCCAGTCCCAGGGTCTCCAGCCTCAGTGTCTCCAGTACGAGTACCTCCAGAACCAGCGACTCCAGCACCTCCAGTAGACAAAGGTCCAGCACCACTCCTAGCTCCAGCAGCGCGACGCTGACGGTGACCGTACCAGTCCTGCAGCTGCTGTGGGGTGAGAGGCACACGTGGACGAAGGCGGCTACTCCAAGGAGACCGCGCAACAGCAGACTCAGAACCCTCAGCGCCAGCACCCCCAGCTGCTCCAGAACCTCCAGCGCCAGCACCCCCAGGCTCCTCACGCGTAGGCTCAGTACCCGCAGACTCGGCACCCGCAAGCTCAGCACCTCCAGGCTCCTCACGCGCAGGCACAGCACCCTCAGACTCGACACCCCCAAGCTCAGCACCGCCAGGCTCCTCACGCGCAGGCACGGCATCCCCAGACTCCGCACCCCCAGGCTCAGCACCTCTAGGCGCCTCTCGCTCAGGCTCCGCACCCCCAGGCTCAGCACCCCCAGAGACAGCACCCCGAGCAGGACCACCTCCAGCAGGACCTGAGTCACCAGTGACCTCAACAGGCGCAGGTACCGGAGGGTCTACCTGAGAAACACCTGAAGGAGCAGGACCTGGCGCGGGGAGGGGGTCTACCTGGGGAGGACCTGGAGCGAGAAAGAGCGGCGGGGGGGGGCGAGAGACAGTGCGGTAGGGAAAGAGACGGTAGAAGGGAACAGACTCGTCAAAGGTGACGTCCTGAGACGCAAAGACACGGCGCGAGGTGGGGTCGTAAAACTGCCAGCCAGGCGCGTCAGGAGGAAAACCAAGGAAGACGCAGGGAATGGCGCGAGCAGAGAGCTTGTCCGCGGTGAGATCGCGGACAAAGGCACGAGCACCCCAGACCCGGAAACGCGACGCATCGCCAACCTCCCCCGTCCACAGCAGTGTGGGCGAGGTCTCCGGCAAGGAGACACGGGGCCAGAGGTTGAGCTGATGCGCGGCGTACCGGACCGCGAACGGCCACAGAAAATGGGGAGCCGCCGCATGGATCATGGAGGTACGAGCGACCTCCATGACTAAGCCAATGCGGCGCTCAGCAACCCCATTCTGCTGCGGAGAGGCCGGAAGCGTGAACGACTGGGTGATGCCGTGCTCCGCACAGAAGGCTGCCAAGAGGTCAGAGGAGAACTCACCACCTCTGTCAGAGTGCAGACGCAGGACAGGAAAGTCCCGCTCGAACCGCTCGCGGAGCTGGAGACGCACAGCGCGGATCCAGGGGATCAAAACAGCAGGGACGTCTCCCTTGCTGCGCAAGGGGAAGACCGTGGTGTAACGCGTGAAGTCGTCGACAACCAGCAGAAAGTACCGCTCACGGCCCTGTCCCTGGACGCGGGCTGGGCCCCACACGTCCAGGTGAAGCGTCTGCAGGGGAGCCTCTGTGGGAGGAAACGAGGAGGAGTGAGGAGCGGCGCGCTGCCGCCCCTCGACGCAGGGAATGCAGGGCGGCGCAGGTGAGGGAGGGAGGGCAGGCAGAGACCTGGGAAGCCCAGAGACCAGAGAGCGAGAGTGCATGCTACGAAGGCGAGGCAGGGAGGGGTGACCAAGGCAGTGGTGCCACAGGAGCGTGTCGTGCGACAGGCGGCGGCACTCACACTGGGTAGCTACCTGAGCAGACGCGTACAGCTGCGGAGACAAAGGAGCGGAGCGTGAAACAGTGGTGAGGGTGTACAGACTGGACCCCGGCTCACGAGTGAACGTGGCCAGGTGGCGGCCAGTCTTGGAGCACGTGCAGATCGCCACACGCTGCCCTCCAGGAGTCCAGGTGTCAACCCAGTGATCCTGGAGGACGGCGTTGCTCACCAGGTTCGTAGAGAACGAGGGAACGTGGAGACCTGACAGCTCACCAGACGGGACCGCCGGACACGGGAGCACAGTCGTGGCTCGTGCAAGCACTGGGCCCCCAGAGGGGTCAGCCAGGGAGACAGGGACAGGTGCAGGGAGGGGAGTGACGGTGGTGCTATCGCGAAAGAAACAGCGGGAAGCACCAGAGTCAAGTGTAAACGTGTGCAAGGCCTGAGCCGACTCAGTACCAAGGGGAGCAGACTCACTAGCACCTAGGGCTGCAGCCCTTATACCGGGGTCAATACCAGGGTCAGGCGGCACACACAAGTAGCAGTCACCCTCAGCACTAACAGTCAATGCATACATGGCAGCAAGAATAACATCATAGTCCAGATCAAAGATAGGCACATCACGCCTAAGCAGCTCTGCCCAGTTGGGGAACTCAGTAGCATCAGGATACTTGGTACGCCAGGCGTCACTAAGCCTAGCAAAACAACGATACTCAGTGTGAAAACCGTTGCAGGGGCGACCCTTGCGGGGGCCAGTACGAATGACATAGGGGCAGCGGTCAGAACCCCGAGACGCCCCACGCCCAGCATACCAGTCATTGAGCTGCTGGGAGGTGAGGGGAGGAAGCTGCTGCTGCTGCTGTGGCTGCTGCTGCTGCTGCTGCTGCTGCTGGCCACCCTTCTGGCCAGATCCACCCCCACTCCCACCTCCACCGCCACTGCCGCTGCCTCCTCCCCCACCACCGCCGCCGCCGCCTCCACCGCCCCCGGTCCTGCCGCCACCCCACCCACCGCCTCCACCCCCACGGCCACCCCCACCACCTCCACCACCCCCGCCGCCTCCACCACCGCTCCCTCCACCGCCACCTCCGCCACCCCTGCCACCCTTGCCGCCCCTGCCACCACCACGCTTCCCACCAGGAGCGGAAGCCGCTGCGACCTTCTCCGCACCGAGGAAGTCGACAGCAGTAGCAGCAGAGGCGTAGGAGGGGTCAAGAGGGGAGGGGGAGCACCCCTCAAAGAGGGGAGTGCGGGGAGTGCCACGAGCAGCACCGACAGCGAGGATGTTCTTCTCTGCTGCGACCAGCTGCTGCTCGAAGTCGTCCAGAGTGATAGTTGGAGGATCCTTGGCAAGGAAGTAATCCCTGACAGAGCGAAGAGTGTCAGGGAGGCGGGTGACGAGGATGTAGAGGGTGAAGTACAGCGGGGGGGTGTTCGTGGCGAGGAACTCGTTGGTAAGAGCGGCTCGAAAGCGGGCGTCACTAGCGCGGAGGTGAGTGATAAGGTCGGCAGCAGTGTGAAACGAGGCTAAGTCTGGGAACAGGTAAGGCAGGATGAGACTACCAACGGTGGCTGTGGTCGGGGCGGAATAGCGGGCAACGACAGCATCATACAGCGTCTTAGCAGTCTTAAGCTGGTTGAAATGCGCGCGCTCAGAGATCGGTAGGTGATTGCGAATAACAAGGCGCGCGACAGCATCGCGGAGCTCCCACTGTGCTCGTTCAGGGGCAGGAGCAGTCTCAGCAGGAGTAGGGACAGTGCCGGTCACATAGGCTAGCAGTGACACTCCGTCTGCGACGTCAGTCATAAGGTAAAGGCGCAGGTCACTAAGCCAGGTGTCAAACTCGATGGGGCGGCCGTCAGGCTCAAAGGCGAGAACAGTAAGGGTCGCCATGGTTGTAGCGCAGGCAAAAGTAGCAGGCTCAGGCAGCAGGCTCAGGCAGCAGGCTCAGGTAGCAGGCTCAGGCAGCAGGCTCAGGCAGCAGGCTCAGGCAGCAGGCTCAGGCAGCAGGCTCAGGCAGCAGGCTCAGGCAGCAGGCAAAGACTGCAGGTTCAGGCAGCAGGCTCAGGCAGCAGGCAACTGTAGCAGGTAAGGAAGCACGCAGTTCTGTGACAGGCCGCGCGTAAGGCAGGTAAGCGCACGACTCACGGGCGGCTAAGCGCTCAGGTCGAGGCAGTGGCGCACAGGCAGGGCAGGGCACGCGCTGCTGCGGGCTGCGCGCGGCAGCGGGCTGCGCGCGGCTGCGGGCTGTGCGTGGCAGCTGGCTGCGCGCGGCGACGGGCTGCGTGCGGCTGCGGGCTGCGCGCGGCGACGGGCTGCGTGCGGCTGCGGGCTGCGCGTGGCTACTGGCTGCACGCGGCGGCGGGTCGCGCGTGGCGGCGGGCTGCGCGCGGCGCCGAGCTGCGCGTGACAGCAGCGAGCACGCGGGCGGCTAAGGCAGCGGGGCGCGCTAAAAAAAAATGCACGCGCGCATGCAGCCGAGGCGCGCGCGGGCAGCAGGCAAGGTAGGCACGTAGGTATAGCTGTAGGGAAAGTAACTCATGAGTAGGTGGGCCCCAATCTTAGGTCCTTAGGACCATTGCTCTAGATGCCATGTTGAGATAGCTAGGCAAGGTGAAGTTGACTATCGAGAGAAATTTTACAAGTAACACAACCCTAAGGAATTATCCCCTATAACATCTACCCCACTACAGCCTACCAATATATATCACACATATATATCATTTGACACCCACCCCTCCCCCTCCACAACGACAGCTGCTGGAAACTCGCAGGGACGAGACAGGTGGAGAAGAGCAGGGGGTCGAACGTGGGGCATGGCGACGATACAGAGGTTCGGGGTGGGCAACAAGCGCAGGCGCAGCAGGTTCGTGCCAAGCAACCTGGTGCAAAGCAACCTACCTACCCCACCAATCCTCCAACCCACCAGCCCCCCTCCCACTTTCTTTGTTATTTTCTTCATCCTCCACTCCAACAGTTTTCTTTGTGTTGGGCTGAGAAAAGCCCTTAGGATCTTTGCAGGGGTGAACTCTGGGTAGGAACAGTGTAATAGCGGAAGCGTTTAATGATGAGATTGTGAACCACCTTGCGATAGTGTGTGAGGGCAAAAGTGAGTTGATTAAAGCAAAGAGATACAAGATTATATAAGAGTACAAGGAATATGAAAGGATACAGCTATAACTGTTTTATTGTTGCTGTTGCGGTTCGATACAGTGACGACTCGGGCAACTGCTCTGTAACGAGTCAGTTGTGTGTCCTTGCTGTCGCACTGTACTGGTCAGGTCAAAGGTCGCTGACCTTTGACCTTCGCGTAACCTCCAGCGGTTACTTCAACCTCCGAGGGTTGACTCGCTGGTGCTTCGATATGCTTTGCTTCGTTTGTGGCTTGGTGTTTCGCCACGACAGAAGCGCTTTAAATCAATTGTTTCCAACACTTTGTAGCCTCAACTTTTGTAACTTTAGAGACAAGTGTCTCATCTCATCCCATCCCATCTCAAGTTTGTTCGTGTTGTTTGATGTTGATACCAAGGTAACGCTTGTTACAGTACGTAACGGTTTGTTCAAGGAATACACTGATGGGGAAAAACATTCTCCCATATGACACTTTGAGTAGCATACCCTGGCCTTACGAAAAAAAGAGAAGATGAACACTATTTCCCTACACTTGCAAGCAAGCAAGCGAAATAACTAGTAGTTGGATGTGGCCATTCGCTACCCAACTGTTATGTTAAGGAATTTATTAGTTATCGTATCACTCGCTTGTGACCAGCCCTAGTCGTCGTACCATCGCTTTCCTATGGACTGCAAAAAAAAAGGAGACGAGGAGAGGCAGTAAATATGCAGGGTTTAAGACCAGAACACATACAGATTGGATAGACTACTCGACACACAGTAAAGCAGAGCACGAAGTGAAGGGACACACACATTAATCGACATCAGAATAAGACAGTACCAGTCACGAGCCTCTCTCTCTCTCACACATACACGCACTTATGTCGAACGCTCTCTCTCTCGCTCTCTCAAGCAATCTCTTTCTCTCTCTCTCTCTCTCTCTCTCTCTCTCTCTCTCTCTCTCTCTCTCTCTCTCTCTCTCTCTCTCTCTCTCTCTCTCTCTCTCTCTCTCTCTCGCGCGCGCACGCACGCACGCACGCACATCGCACACGCCTGTGGAGCACACTCTCTCTCTCACACACGCACACACACCTGTCGAACACCCAGTCTCTTGCTGTGCCGAGTGGGCCTTGTCGCCTCTTGAGCCCCCTCTTTCCCACCACCACCACCACCAGCACCAGTGGGAGCAGCAGCTACAGTATTTGATGAACTTGGTTTGGACTTTCTTCGCCCTGCCCCTCTTGCCGCATTCACCACGTCACCACCACCACCCACCACCACTAGCACCACCACTAGCACCACCACAGCAGCAGCAGCAGCAGCAGCACCAGATCCCCCAGATGCTCTCTCTGCTGCCTCTCCACCCCACTGCCTCCCCCTATCTCCCCACGAGGAAAGCCCCTCCCAGGGTATACTTACCCCCCCTTCCCCCGGACCCACCCCCACTGCCCCTCTACCCAACTCCCTTAGCTCTAAATCATCGTCATCATCAGCATCAGCTGAAACAGCGTTAGATGATGCGACTGGGACGGCAGCCGCTGCTTCCGCAGAAGCTTCCTCTTCAAATGCCGCTGCTGCTTCTGCTTTGCTACTCGCTCTCTGTTTTTTCTCCTTCCCCGCTTTCCTCTCCTTCCCCAGCTTCTTCTCCTTCCTCTGCCCGCCCCCTTTCCTCCTCTCCTTGACCCCATTTTCCTCATCCTCTTCCCCTTCCTCCTCTTCCACCCTTCTCCTCTTTGCCTCCCTCTCGACCTTCCCTCCTCCTCGCTTCCCACCCACACGCCCTCCTACTCTCCCACCCACCTTCCCTCCTCCTCTCCTCTTACCTCCCTCAACCCCTCTTCCTCTTCCCAGCACCGCCCCACCTCGCACGCTCTTTCTCTTCACCCTTCCATCTTCATCCCTCTCACTCTCCTCTTCCTCCTCCTCATCTTCCCCTTCATCAAGCAATACCACTGTCTCCTCTGCCTCCTCCTCCTCCCCCCCTCTTTCCCCATCCTCCTCCCTTCCTTCCACCTCCTCCTCGCTCCTCCCTTCTCCCTCCTCCCTATCCCCTTCATCCTCCCTACTCCCTTCTCCCTCCTCCCTATCCCCTTCATCCTCCCTACTCCCTTCTCCCTCCTCCTCCTCCTCTCTATCCCTTACACCCTCCTCCTCCCGATCCCCATACCGCATTCCAGCCTCAGCCCGCCCTGCAATGATAGCACGGGCGTTCCATCTCCCCGACCACCTACCACGAAGGCCCATCCCTCTCACTGCAAGCCCGGCCCCTCTCATCGTAATCCCAGGCCTCCGAAGGGAGAGCCCTGGCTTTCTAACAGCATTCCCTGGAGACCCGACAGTATCTCTGTACCTCTCTGTACCTCTGTAACGCTCTGTACCTCTGTCCTCCCACTTGCCCTCGATTCGTGAGCGCTCCTCCTCCTCCTCCTCTTCTTCTTTCTCCTCCTTCTCCTCCTCCTCTTCCACCTCTCCTTGCTCCTCTTCCTCCTCACTCTCCCCTCGCTGCACCTTCTTCCGTCCCTCATGCTCTCTTCTCTCCTCTTCCGCCCCCTCCCTTTCTCGCACCAGAGCCAGAGCTCGTTTCAATGCCCCAGCTGCAGCCGTCCTTCCCTTACCAGGACCACCACCATCGGCCCTGCTTGCCTCTCTCTCCTTGCTCCAACCACCAGCAACAGCCTTAGCACTAGCTTTGGCAACAGCACTGGCACCAGCAACAGCATTGGCATCGCCACTTGCATCAGCGCCTGAACCAGCAGCTAATCTCTTCGAAGCTCGCTTGAGCCCAGAGCCAGTCTTAGGGCTACTACAAGGCTTTTGTAATGCCGTCCCAAACACACTCTTATAGTCACCAACCGGCCGTCCCATAGGCTGTTTCTCACCTCCACTCAGCAGGGTTTTCGAACCCACTCCCTCCTTTTCCCCCTCCGTTGCTCGCTTCTTCATCCCCTCCTTTACTCCCTTCTTTACTTGCGATTTCACTTGCTTTTTCTGCCCCTCCTTCAACCCCACTCCACCCAGCAGCACCCCCACGTACTGCTTTCGAACCTCTGCCGCAACTGAAGGCTCTCCTTCATTCACACCCGCCTGTTTCAGCACCTTGCTTGGTCGCAACTCAGAAGGGGTAACTTCTGAAACTGCCCCAGCGCCCTCTGTTTCCTTGGTTCCTTTACCCCTGGCTAGAGGTTCTCCCTTTTGCTTCTCTCCCTTCCCTCCCTTCTCTCCCTTATGTCCTTTCTCTCTCTTCTCTCCCTTTCCTTCCTTCCCGCCCCTTCCCCGTTCACTAGGCGACACTACAGTCCCTGCCCCCGCCCCCGCCGCTGCTGCCTCATCACTAGCAGAAGCCCGTTCCAGCACCCTATCAACCGAATCCACTCTCTTCCTCTGCACCCCATCCGCTCTCTGCACCCCATCCGCTCTCTGCACCACCCGGAGTGGTCCAGTCATCACCCGTCCCCCCTCCTCCACCTCCTGCTCTCCCTCCTCTGCCCCCGCCTCCCCGCCGTCCTCCTGCTCCGCATGCCCTTCCCTTCCAGCAGCAGGCACAGCCGTCTCGTTGGCGGATTCAGCCGGCTCCTTAACCAACTCTGATCGCTTCTCCTCCTCCTTCGCCTCCTCCTTCTCCTCCTCCTTCGCCTCCATTTCCAGTCGACTTACAGCGTCCACACCCATTAACAGCAGATCCAGACTCGACGCCCCTCCTACAGGGCCGCTCAAATTAGCAGCAGCAGAGCCGCTTATTGGGGTGGTAACATTTTCATCCTCTTTCCTAGCTGCTTCAGTACCAGAAGCAAAGCCTTCCCCATTCTCCTCCACTGCTTCTGCAGCGTCTGCCCCTTCTCCTGCCCCTCCAGCCTTTTTGGCCTTCGGCTCTTTCTTTTTCCGCCTCCCCAAAGCCTCTTCCAATTCTGGGAGCACTTTCTTACCCCCTCTTTTCACACCTGTCGCTTTCACTTGCTTTTCTTTCCCCAGCGCCTTTCCTTTCTCTTTCTCCTGCTTGCCCAACTCACCCCCTTCTCTTCCACTCCCAGCTCCTCCCTCTAGCCCCACTACCCCCTCCAACCCCTTCCCACCTCCACCCACCTCCACCCCCACAGCACCTGCTGCAACCTTGGCCTTTTTCCTCTTAACTCCTCCATCATCCGTCCCCGCTGCCTTTCTCTTACTCGCCACTTTGCCTTGACCCCCCTCGACCTCTTCCCTTTCTCCTGCTCCTCTCGCCCCATCCTTCCCCACCGTTTTCACCCGTTTTGCAACTGCCATGGCACTAACATCACCTGCAGCACCACCAGCACCAGCAGCACCACCACCAGCAGCACCACCAGCAGCACCAGAACCAGGACCAAATCCTGCCTTCCCCTTTTCCCCTACCTGGCCTTTCCCAGGCTTCCTCACTTTCTCCTTTGGTTTCTTTACTATAACCCGTCCTCCTTGGGCTTTTTTGCTCTCTACCCCCGTTTCAACAGGTGCTACCTCAACAGTACCCCTGTCAGCAGCACCTGCAACCCACCCACTGACCGCCTCCTCCCCTTGCTCCTCCTTCTCGCCCTCCCCCTCTCCATCTGCTGTCTCTGTATGCTCTGAATCCTCTGCTGCGCCTGCCATATCAGCTGCTGCTGCTCGCACTGCTCCTCCCACTCCTCCCCATGCTGCTGCTGCTGCTGCTGCTGCTGCTGCCCCTCCTGCTGCTGCTCCTGTAACAGCCAAGCCAGCACCAGAAGAATTGTCATCAGCAGCAGCACCACCAACCGCACCAGCAGCACCAGCGTCACCACTCTTGCCCCTAGCCTCCTCCGCTCCGACCCCCTTCTTCCCTCCCTTCACAACCGCCTCTCCCTTCCCCTTCATCTCTCCCTTCCCCTTCTTCTCTCCCTTTCCCTTCTTCTCTCCCTTACCCGTTTTCAACACTTTCTTTGGAACTTCCGCCTCCTCCTCTCCCTCCTTGCCCTCTTTGGGCCCCTCCCCAGCCTTACCCACCTTCACCTTCGCAGATACACCTCCCCCAGGCTTCACCTTACCAGGTGTGCCTGCTCCAATGCTTGCCTTCCCCAAGACTGGTGGTTCCTTTCCCTTCCCCTTCCCTTCGCTTCCTTTATCCTTCACAAGTCCCTTTTTTGCAGATTTCTTTCCCGCTGCCCCTGCTGGTGCTGCTGCAGTTCCTGCTGCCCCAGCTGCTGTCTCTGCTGCTGCTGCTGCTGCTGCTGGTAAACCTGCTGCTGCGGCTGCTGCCCTTGCCTTTCCTGCTGCTACTGCTGCCGTTCCTGCAGCAGGTGAAACCACCTCTGCTGACTCAACTGCAGTAGCAAGAGAAGCGTCACCAGCAGCAGAAACAGCAGGCGCAGCAGCAGAAGCAGCCACAGCAGCAGCAGGCGCAGGGGCACAAGAACCAGATCCTGCTGCAGCTGCTACAGCCGGCAAGTCTGCAATCCCGGGCCCAACTGCCTCTGCTACAGCTGGTGCTGCTACAGCCAAAGGCTCAATTGAGGCTGGCGCAGCAGAGACAGAAACAGGTGGTCTAGTGTCTACTGTTTCTCTTGGCCTCCTGACCTCTGGTGGTCCTAGACCCAGAGAAAGAGCAGCATCAAACCCGCCCGCCTCAAGCCCCCCACCACCACCACCACCACCACCACCACCACCACCACCAGCAGTTCCACCAGATTCAGCCTGGTTCGCCGTCCCATCCCCACTCAACGCACCAGCCCCCTCCTTCCCACCCCTCTCCACCTGCTCCCCTTCTTGCGGCCACTCCCCCTCACTCCTACCAGCTTCCCTTACTGGGACCTGAGCCGGAACTAAAACCCGATCTGCCTCAATTCCTCCCAAGAACATTCTCTCCACCCGCTGCTCTGGAACCCTAAAACTGCTGCTACCCACCTGCTGTCCTTGCTCACGTAAGCTGCTGCTACCCACCTGCTGCTGCCCCTGCACGACCGGGAAATTGTGAATCCCAAGCAGCTGCTGTGTCTGCAGCTGAGAGCTACCACCACCAGTCTGCCAATTTTCTGAACGGCTTTCCCTCGGGCCTGAAAGCGCTGGCTCTGCCTGCATAGGCCCCCCTTGTCCTTTTTGAAACGCCTCAGGGGGCGTTAGTGCTGGTACTGGTGCTGGTGCAGGTGCTGGTGCTGGTGCAGGTGCTGGTGCTGGTGCAGGTGCTGGTGCTGGTGCAGGTGCTGGTGCTGGTGCAGGTGCTGGTGCTGGTGCAGGTGCTGGTGCTGGTGCAGGTGCTGGTGCTGGTGCAGGTGCTGGTGCTGGTGCAGGTGCTGGTGCTGGTGCAGGTGCTGGTGCTGGTGCAGGTGCTGGTGCTGGTGCAGGTGCTGGTGCTGGTGCAGGTGCTGGTGCTGGTGCAGGTGCTATTAGCAAGGGGCGACCAAAGAGCCTCTCTTGAGAGGGAACGGGAGGGGCGGGCTTGGCATCAGCAGGAGGAGGACGAGCGGCAGTGGGAGAAGCAATGGGAGGAGCAGCGGGAGCAGCAGCGGAAGCAGGGGTGTGCGTGAGAGGGAAGGAAAGAAGCGAAGGTGTGGCATGTGGAGCTGCCGCTGCAACGTTCACTGCTGCAGGTGTGGGGGCAACAGCAGGAGCAGCAGCGGGAGCAGCAGCGGGCGCAGGGGTAGCAGCAGAGGGAGCAGGGGTAGCAGCAGAGGGAATAATAGGAGCAGCAGCAGGGGGAGGAGCAGCAGTGGCACTCGGTACAGTCACACTTGGTACAGTCACACTCGGTACAGGAAAGCTCGGTGCGGGTATAGTCACACTGGGCAGAGGAACGCTTTGATTGCTGGTGAAAAACCTGCTTAAAGCCCACGGACCGAGCAGAGACGGGTCTAGCGCCCCCACTGCTACCTCCACCACTCCCCCCTCCTCTGCTGGTGGCTGGAACCTCCCTCCTCCCGCTCCTACTAGCACCACCAGCACCAGCAGCACCAGCAGCACCGGCAGCACTGGCAGCACCAGTACCGGCACCAGTACCAGTGCCAGCAGCGGTGGGAGCAGCAGCAGCAGGAGGAACCATGGCAGGAGAATCAGGAGC
>CANIUD010000534.1:0-30000 GCA_947470075.1 Closterium sp. Yama58-4 | reverse complement strand
ATTCCCGGCCTACCAGCCGCTACAGCCGTGACAGGGGTAGAACTCTCTTTACCTCCCTGTGTCCCTGCGGCTGCAGTCCCCAAACCAGACTTTCCTGCAGTCACAGCTGCTAAAGCTGGTGCTGACTTCCCACCGGCTACAGCTGTCCCTGTGTTTGACCGATTTGCGCCCGCTGCAGTTGCCGCATTTGCAGCTGTTGGCTGAACTCCCGTTCTACCAGCTACTACGGCTGCAGCAGGTGGAGCTACAGCTGCTACAGCTGGGCCAGTCTTAGCCCCTGCTGCTACAGCTAAAGGCTGTGTTTTCGTTGCTACTGCTGAAGGCTGGGATGACGCTGCTACGGCTGGGGGCTGTGGTTTCGCGGTTACAACTGAGAGCTGTGGTTTCGCTGCTACAGCTGAAGGCTGTGGTTTTGCGGGCTGCCCTTGGACTGTTGACGGCTGGACTCCAGTCGGAGGTGTAGTAGGGGCAGAAACACGGGCAGGTATCGAGGCAGGAGCACGGGCCGGCGTAGGGGCAGAAACACGGGCAGGTGTAGGGGCAGGGGTAGGGATAGAAGCAGACGCACTTGCATTGGGAGGGGCGGGTGGTCTTGGTGGTGCTAGTGCTGCAGGTGCAGATGATGGTGTAGTGGGAGCGGTTGAAGTGACAGGCTGGGGTGTTGACGGCCCGTCTCCACCCACTGACTGAGCTGGTGGGGTCTTAACTGACGAAGGTGTGGGAGCGGTGGGTGATTTGGCTGCTGCTGCTGCTGCTGCTGCTGCTGCAGGGGCGGCAGTGGCAGGCTGGGATGTTGGTGGCCTGGCCCCAGCCACTGACTGAGCTGGTGGGGGCTTGGCCAACGGCGGGGGCGGAGGGGTGGGTGATTTGGCTACTGCTGCTGCTGCAGGGGCGGCGGTGGCAGGCTGGGGTGTTGGTGCCCTGCCCCCAGCCACTGACTGAGCTGATGCAGCCTGGGCTGACGACGGGGGCGGAGGGGTGGGTGATTCGGCAGCGGAGGCAGTGGCAGGCTGGGGTGTTGCTGGAGGTTTGGCCGCACCAGCAGCTGCAGGCTTGGCAGCTGCAGGTTTGGAAATAGCAGTAGCAGGCTTGGAAACGGCAGTGATAGGTTTGGAAACAGCAGCTGCAGCACCAGTAGAAGGGGGGTTGGGTGCAGCGGCATTCGCACCAGAAGGACGGGAAGAAGCAGAGGTGACAGCGGGAGCAATGGCAGAAAAAGCAACAGCAGGGGCAGGACTAGCAGGAGGAGCAGCAACAGGTGGAGCCACAGTTGGTTGAGAGGAAGGTGGAGTGGGTTTAGAGGGAGGCAGAGGGATTGGAGGAGGTTGTATTGACTGAACTCGGCTGATTTTCGAACCTGTCACTGCACTGGCACTACTAGCACTAGTACTAGTACTAATAGTAGTTACTTTGGCCGGAACTGCACTGTTGGCAGGACTGGGTGCTGCTGCTGCTCCTGCTGGCGCTGCTTTACCTGTGGAGCTGGGGGCAGGAGGAGACGAGGGCTTGGGTGCTGCTGTTGCAGGCACTGACACTACTGCTGCTGCTGGTGCTGCTGTTGATCCTGCTGGTGCTGCTTTACTTGTGGAGCTGGGGGCAAGGGGAGATGAGGGCTTAGGTGTTGCTGCTTGCGGAGCTGCTGGCGCTGCTTTACCTGTGGAGCTGGGGAGAGGGGGGGGTGAGGGCTTGGGTGCTGCTGCTGGTGCTGGTGCTGGTGCTGGCGCTGCCGTTGCTGCTGGCACTGCTGCTGGCGTTGCTGCTGCTGAACCTGTTTTCCCTGGGCCGCTGGGAGAAGGAGCAAGGGGAGGCGACGGCCTGGGTGCTGCTGCTGGTGGAGCTGCTTTCCCTGAGCCACTGGGAAGGGCAGCAGCAGATGGTTTTGGAGATGCTGCCGGCGACACTGCTGCCGCTGCTACAAGCGCTGCCACTGGTCTTGCTGCTCCTGCTGTTGCTGCTGCTGGCGGTGCTGCTGCCACTTTTACTGGCGCGGCTGTTGGCGAAGCCGTTTTCCCTGGGCCGCTGGGAGGGGCCAGGGGAGGCGATGGCTTGAGTGCAGCAGCTGGCGGGGGCTTCACTGACGCCAGTAACGGTTTGGTGGGAGGCAGGGGGAGAGGCGGAGGGTGGGAGAGAGAGGAAGGATGGGGACGAGGAGGGGGCAGGGGAAGTGGTGGGGGCTGGTGCGTTGAGGGTTTGGCAGCAGAAGGTAGTGAAGGCTTGGTGGCAGCAGGAGGTGGTGAAGGCTTGGTGGCAGCAGGAGGCTTAGGTTTCAAGGAAGGAGGACTGGTAGGGCCTGTGGGACCAGTGGGAGCAGGTGCAGGCACAGGTGCATTTGTCACCTTGGATGCAGGTGCGGAGGCAGATACGGGTGCGGGTACGGATGGAGGTGCGGATGCAGGTGCGGATGCAGGTTCGGATGCAGGTACGGATGCAGGTGCGGGAGAGGATGAAGGCGGACGAGGGGAAGCGGCGGGCCCTGCTGCGTCACGTGCACCTACGACCTTCTCTGCACCCTTCTCTGCACCCTTGTTCCTTGCAGTCACGCCCTGCTCGCTTGCCTTCGCGTTTCCACCTTGCTTCCCCTCCTTCCCGCTCCCACCCTCCATGTTCCCCGTGGCACTCGCGCCTGCTTTCGCGTTCGCCTCCCCTTCCGCACTCATGTCTCCTTTCGCGCGCGCGTCTACTTTCGCGCTCGCGTCGCCTTTCGCGCGCGGGCCGCTAACGTCTCTCTTTGGATCCGCGCTCACGCTAACACCAGCGCTCCGTACGTTCTCCTTCGCGTCGACGCCGCGCTGACCCGTTTCCTTGACCGTCGCGCCCCCAGCTACTTTCTTTCCCTCATCGCTATCGATCTCCGCCTTCGCGTCCGCACTCTGCGCGTTTCCCATCGCGCGCGCTCCCCCGCTCTGCGCGTTCCTCGTCGCCCGCTCCCCCTGTACTACCTCCGCCGCGTTTCCGCTCGCCTCAGCGTTTCCGCTCGCCTTAGCGTTCCCGCTCCCAGTCGCGTTTCCGTCCTCCGTCGCGTTTCCGCGCTGCACGTTCTCTTTCGCTTTTACTCTAGCCGCTATCTCCTTCGTGCTTCCGTCCTGCTCTTTAGCTACACCCGACAACATCGTGTTTGTCGCCGCCGTATTCGTGGTCGCCGTTGCCGTCGTATTCGTCGCCGTCGCCGTCGTATTCGACGCCGTCGCCGTAGTTGTCGCCGTCGTCGGCGTCGTCGTGCGATTCGATTTTGGATCCATCGTCTCTACTCATACACGACGCAGCTTCGTCGTCGCTGGCGTTCGCGAGTAACCGCTACTTCGCGAGGCCGTTCTCCCATTGATAGACCTGCGACAGATACAAAAGGAGACAAGATATCGAGACGTTAGGTATCTCGGAAGCTCATTCACGAGTAACTGCTATTTC
This sequence comes from Closterium sp. Yama58-4, assembly GCA_947470075.1. Lineage (NCBI taxonomy): Eukaryota > Viridiplantae > Streptophyta > Zygnematophyceae > Desmidiales > Closteriaceae > Closterium > Closterium sp. Yama58-4. The sequence goes on along the minus strand of CANIUD010000534.1, from coordinate 26,595 downwards.
GCGAGGCCGTTCATCTCCTATAGCTAGACGTCCGAGGCTTGCGATGTCAACGGAAGAAGACACGGAAACAAATCTCATAACGCGTGACTATTAGCTCGTTTCGAAACTCGTTCGCGAGTAACTACGACTTCGAGAACGCATCTCCCAATAGCAGTAAAATAAAAATATAAGTCCTGCGGAAGCATGAAAGGAGGAGGTGAGGAATCGAGTTGGAATTAAAGAAAGGAGAACGCAAAAAATCTAGCGTCAAGACGTATCACAACTCTTTCGTGAATGAATCAGAATTCAAGGCTCGTCGAAGGACAAACCTATTTAGTAAGAGACGATGACAGAATCCAGTTATCCAAAACAATGGTCCATGCAGACTCGTGAGTCGTGACCAGAACTTTGGGAAATAAAGCAACGAGAAGACTGGGTGAGAAATGTAGAGTAAGTGTCAACGAGATAAGTTGTGGTCTTAAATGAATCTAAAAATTCGCAAATAAGGGCCCGATTGCGGATAACGAACCAACGTTGCATAAAAGTATCGAAACTCAGTTTGGGTGAGAAAATAAGCTGCTCGCGAGAAACGAGGAGTAAGCTCAACGAAGGAAATCGTCACGTACATCGAAACTTGAGGTGTGTAAATAGATAACGGGTGACGGGAATGGAAGAGAAATCATTACATTCTTCAATCCTGACGTGAATAAGCTTACGCAGAAGAAGGCTTTCGTGTACAAACTACCGAGAAAATGGTTACAACATCGATAAAGGCATCCCATGAATAACAAACGACCAGGAGCCCTTGCCGTGAACAAATCGCTACATACCTGGATCTAATTATGAAGAAGCGCGAGCTCCTGAATCTTCCGCAATCGACGCACTAGAAACAACTGGCAGGAGGCCAGAACGAGTTCAGCGAACGACGACGGAAACCTATTCAATCTGACCACGAAATCAGATCCTACGACGTACAAAAGCTAGTCAATGTCAAGAAACGGCAAAAAAAACTCGTCCTAATAAGAGGTAAACACGGAACAGCGTGGAGTGCCAGACCGAAAGGGACGTGGATCAGCGTATTAGGGCTGCTCAGTGGGTTCTGCGGGGAAAAAGCTGGCGAGGAAATGCTGAAACCAACATCTAGCAACAACACAAATCAAGCGAGCGAATCAGGGAGGAAGAGAACAGCAGGGTTGGAGGGTTGAGTGAGAGGGAGGAAAAAAAGCGCTCGAAGAAACTGAGGGAGGAACAGGAAGGTCTTTCAGGGATGGGAGGGAGAGTGGAGGAAGCGGATTGGCGAAATCTCGCGTGAGAAATCTTTCAACGCCACGGAGGGAACCCAGGAAATGGTTCGCACGCGACGCGGGAGCTTTCGTTTTCCTGCAGGCGAAAACATGAAATCAGTGGTTGCGCCAGGCACGAAATTTCGAAAGCTGGTAATATGGTATTGGCGAAGCTCCGAGGGCCTTCGTGAGATTGATTTATGAGGGACAGCTCGACTTCTTGCATGTCAACACAAAATATGTGCAGTTTTCGGGCAGATGGCAAACAAAATTCGATGCGGCTCCTCCAACCATCGCTATCCGCAGGCTATGACTAATCAATTGAATGGAGAAATTCGGCTGGGGGGAGGGGGATCAGTTCAGTGACAAGAGGGTGTCAAGCGCAGGTCCCAGCAGCGTTCCGCTGAGGCATTTTGTTCGATTGTGGTGAGGGGGTGTTGGCGACTCGCTCTGTTTAGATCGCAAGATTTGGAAATGTTCATCTCTTATCCGACGGCCAGAAACAGCTTCAGACGTGTAGAGTGTACAGAAGAGTATTATACCTGCTATACACCATATTTACTCGTGATCCTAATTAAAGGATGATACATGTAGAAATGTAATAATCCGTGTACCGTTTTATAAATTAATTGAGGAAGCAGCACTCTAATCTTGCATGTGTAAAGAAACAAACAACTTACTGAATGTTATGAACGTGGCTTACTGAGAGGAGCACTATTGCGGCTATATATGCGTATGCGTTACTGAGCACTGTCTGTTTATGTGACGACCTGGGAAGAGAAGCTGACCTTAACGGATATTAGGTACACGTTACACCACTCAGGCAGCGACGCGTGTCGGCACCGCGATGATGGTGGTCAGGCAGGAACACCGCTCTCTCGATATCATCGTACTGTACAGCAGAGCATCTCCCCACCTCGAGATTATCTGATGTCTCGAGCTTTCACCCAAACCAATCCAAACCAACTTGATCGTCAAACAGAAACTGTGATCAAATTCCTGAAGAACAGAAGCGATCAGTAGGCAGGGTGACTTCAGGCATCATGGTGGCTTCACACACCGTGCACAGGTCACCCTCCCGGCCCCAAGCAAGATTCTACCACCTCCTTCCCTGAAGGATACGGGTTCTTGAAGCATATTTGCAGGCTTGCATCAGGTTAAACGTGCGCGCCTGCTTTTTCTAAATGTCGCGCTTTCAGTTAGAGCAGTGTTGCGACTCGCGATGGTGGAAGCGACGATGAATGAAATTCGTTTTGAAGCGGTGTGTCAGTAACTTCTGGGTCGTGTCCTGATTTAAAGAAGCCGCTTCGTCGTTGCAGTCACTGCTCGTAGACTTACCGCACTCTCTCAGTGCTCCTTGTAACCTTAATTGACCTTCTCATTCTGATCCCGCATTCACCATGAGCTGCTTACGTGTCACGGAAAGCGTGTCGCTGGTGCAATGCCAATGGTCTTCCCCCTTGGGATCACCGCACCGAACCTTCCTCTGTCGACATGGAGCTCCACAATCGCTGCCACGTCAGCTTTCTCTAGACCCAGTGAACTCAGCCGTCAGGAGCCACTTAGCGTATGTGACTCCTAGATTACCTCGCGTGTCTCCCTTCTCGAGGATTCATCCAGCATCTAGTTACAGTAGCCGTTTAAACCCTAAATTCGGGGGCAAAGATGGTCTGTTCCCTCGTCCTCGGTACGGAGAACAGCTAAACCCTGAACCTGATCCCCTGAGGGCTTCTAGATTCCGGCATCTTACCTCGTCAGACGATGGCCGTTCGCTTCTCGCGTCATTTCAGGGATTGCGTAGATTAACGCCGGTTAGGTTAGATTCTTCAGGGTCGAGGGAACGACGGCTAGGGAGTCAGTCAACAACGGGTACAAGAGGTTCGGCTACTGTAGTTCGCGCTCGGTTCGGTGGTGACAGCCCGGAGACGGACGGGGAAGCGGATTACGGAGCTTATTCCACCAACGAGGAGACACTTAACGGGGCTGCTCGTCGCTCAGCTACGCTTGTAACGGGGGACTTTAAAACGGAGCCAGTTCGACGGACAGACGGGAATGCTCAGAAACGAGGAAGCAGTAACGGAAACGCGAGACCCAGTATCGGGAGCAAAAGAAGGGATGCTGATGTGGACTGGACGGCGCTGAGAAGCCGCGTGGCGAAACTGAGCAACAGCAGTCCTGCTTCAGGGAGAAAAAGCGGCGAGGAGTCTAATAACGGGGCGGTCAACGGATCAGTAAGAACCGCCCCAGGGTCTCGAGTAGCTGACGAGAGCGACAGCGATGGGGATGAGAGGGCGTCGTCTGAGAATGGTTCGCTCAGTGGTAGCAGCAGCAGCAGCAAAAGCGGCAGCAGCTCTACAACCAGCGGCAGTGGGGAGAGCAGTGAGAGCAACGGATTTAGGGTGGACGTTAAAACTTTAGTGCCTGGTGATGTGTTGGTGCATAAGAAGCTGGGGATATGCCGGTTTACTGGGACGCGGGTGGAGGTGCCGGCGGGGCGGCAGCGGAAGGTGAAGTACCTGCTGCTGCAATTCGCGGATGGCTCGGCGAAACTCAGTGCGAAACAGGCGAAACAAGTGCTTTACAGATTTGGCATGTGAGTAACCAGGGGGGAGGAGGGGGTGGGGGGTGGTTGGGGGGTTTCAGGAACGGCAGCAGAGGGTGAAGTACCTGCTGCTGCAGTTCGCGGATGGGTCGGCGAAACTCAGTGCGAAACAAGTGGTGTACCGGTTTGGCATGTGAGTCACTAGTGGGGATGGGGGGAAGGGTCTCAGAAAAAAAAAAAAAAAAAACAGACCTTCTCCCCCCTTCCCCCCAGAGTGTGTGAAAAAAACAGTGTCAATCCGTCCATCGCCCTGTTCCGCTTTGTATCCCACCCCTTCCCCACATTCCACATCCCCCGTCCCCATTCCCACGCCCAGCGCCGACAACCCTGGGCGGTCCTCTCCCCTGAGCAAGATGCACGACGTGAGTGCGTGGGAGAGGCGGTGCGAACCCCCTTCAAACCCCCTCCTTCCGCTCCTCAACCTTGCCCCTCTTCCCATACACACCCAGCGCGGGTCCCCCCGGTCGCTCCCCCCCTCTGAGCAAGATGGACGACGTGAGTGCGTGGGAGAGGCGGCAGGCCAAGGGCAAGGAGGCAGTGGAGCGCATGGTGGGCGAGATGACGGACGTCTCACCACTGCCTCCCTTACTCCTCTCCCTCTCCCTCTCCTGTTGTGCGAGATGGTGAACGATCCAAGCTTGTGGCTGAGGCGGCAGGCCAAGGGCAAGGAGGCAGTGGAGAGCGCATGGTGGGCGAGATGATGGACGTCTATGTCAAGCCAAGCCAACAGGCTGTGCCAGGCAGCGCCCTCACCTCACTGTACCACCGCCTCTCTTCCCTCCGCCTCCTCCCCTGCCCCCGGCCCTGGCCCCGGCCCCTGGCCCCCCTCCCATCTCCAGTGCGGGTCCCCCAGGCCGCTCCCCTCCGCTGAGCAAGATGCAGGACCCAAGCTTGTGGGAGAGGCGGCAAGCCAAGGGCAAGGAGGCAGTGGAGCGCATGGTGGGGGAGATGATGGACGTCTATGTCAAGAGGCTGCGGCAGCGGCGGCCTGTTTACCCCAAGTTTGAGGCGGAAATGCAGCGCTTTGGCGAGTCGTTTGCGTACAAGCCAACCCCGGACCAGGAACAGGTAAGTGGATGGGTGGGTGGGTGGGTGGGTGGGTGGGTGGGTGGGTGGATGGGTGTGTGGGTGGGTGGGTGGGTGGGTGGGTGGGTGGGTGGGTGGGTGGGTGGGTGGGTGGGTGGGTGGCTGGCTGGCTGGGTGGCTGGGTGGGTGGGTGGCTGGCTGGCTGGGTGGCTGGGTGGGTGGGTGGCTGGCTGGCTGGCTGGCTGGCTGGCTGGCTGGCTGGGTGGCTGGGTGGGTGGGTGGGTGGCTGGCTGGGTGGCTGGGTGGGTGGTGGGTGGCTGGCTGGGTGGCTGGGTGGGTGGGTGGCTGGCTGGCTGGGTGGCTGGCTGGGTGGTTGGGTGGCTGGCTGGGTGGCTGGGTGGCTGGGTGGGTGGCTGGGTGGGTGGCTGGGTGGCTGGGTGGCTGGCTGGCTGGGTGGCTGGGTGGCTGGCTGGGTGGCTGGCTGGGTGGCTGGGTGGGTGAGTGGGTGGCTGGCTGGGTGGCTGGCTGGGTGGATGGGTGGCTGGCTGGGTGGCTGGATGGGTGGGTGGGTGGCTGGCTGGGTGGCTGGGTGGGTGGCTGGCTGGCTGGCTGGGTGGCTGGGTGGGTGGCTGGCTGGCTGGCTGGGTGGCTGGATGGGTGGGTGGGTGGGTGGGTGGCTGGGTCCGGTCTCAGTCACAAACCAAGGAAGAGGCTGCGCCAGCGGCGGCCCGTGTACCCCAAGTTTGACGCGGAAATGCAGCGCGTTGGGGAGCCTTTTGCGTACAAGCCCACTCCAGAACAGGAGCAGGTGGGTGAATGGGTGGGTGTGTGGGTTCTGGCTCAGTCAAAATTACGAGAAGAAGAAGAAGAAGAAGAAGAAGAAGAAGAAGAAGAAGAAGAAGAAGAAGAAGAAGAAGAAGAAGAAGAAGAAGAAAGAAGAAGAGAAAAGAAGAAGAAGAGAAGAAGGAAGAAGAAAAGAAGAGAAGAAGAAGAAGGAGGAGGAGGAGGAGGAGGAGGAGGAGGAGGAGGGAGGAGAGGAGGCGGAGGAGGAGGAGGAGGAGAAGAAGAAGAAGAAGAAGAAGAAGGAGAAGAAGAAGAAGAAGAAGAAGAAGGAGAAGAAGAAGAAGAAGAAGAAGAAGGAGAAGAAGAAGAAGAAGAAGAAGAAGGAGAAGAAGAAGAAGAAGAAGAAGAAGGAGAAGAAGAAGAAGAAGAAGAAGAAGGAGAAGAAGAAGAAGAAGAAGAAGAAGGAGAAGAAGAAGAAGAAGAAGAAGAAGGAGAAGAAGAAGAAGAAGAAGAAGAAGGAGAAGAAGAAGAAGAAGAAGAAGAAGAAGAAGAAGAAGAAGAAGAAGAAAAGTTTTGGCTGAGTATACCACCCCTGTCGTCTCTCCCTCTGCCCCCTTTCCTCCCCTACCTCTCACCCCACAACCCCCACCCCCAGGCGTTTCTAGACGTGGAGAGGGACATTTGTGGCGAAGCTGTGCTGACTTCTTTCCCCCACTCCCCCACCTCCCTCCCCACCACAATACAGGCATTCTTAGACGTGGAGAGGGACATGTGTGAGAGGGACATGTGTGAGAGGGAGAACCCCATGGACCACCTCGTGTGTGGCGACGCTGTGCCGACTTTAGGGAGACCTTTGAGTCACCTTCCCCATCTCTTCTCTTCCCCCCCTTTCCCCCACAACCCCACAGGCATTCCTAGACGTGGAGAGGGACATGTGTGAGAGGGAGACCCCCATGGACCGCCTTGTGTGTGGCGATGTGGGCTTCGGCAAGACTGAAGTGGCTGTGAGGGCCATCTTCCGAGCAGTGCTGGACAAGAGACAGGTGCGTTTGTGTGCTGGACACAGGTGCGTTTGTGTGCTGGACAAGAGACAGGTGCGTTTGTGTGCTGGACAAGAGACAGGTGCGTTTGTGTGCTGGACAAGAGACAGGTGCGTTTGTGTGCTGGACAAGAGACAGGTGCGTTTGTGTGCTTGACAAGAGACAGGTGCGTTTGTGTGCTGGACAAGAGACAGGTGCGTTTGTGTGCTGGACAAGAGACAGGTGCGTTTGTGTGCTGGACAAGAGACAGGTGCGTTTGTGTGCTGGACACAGGTGCGTTTGTGTGCTGGACAAGAGACAGGTGCGTTTGTGTGCTGGACAAGAGACAGGTGCGTTTGTGTGCTGGACAAGAGACAGGTGCGTTTGTGTGCTGGACAAGAGACAGGTGCGTTTGTGTGCTGGACAAGAGACAGGTGCGTTTGTGTGCTGGACAAGAGACAGGTGCGTTTGTGTGCTGGACAAGAGACAGGTGCGTTTGTGTGCTGGACAAGAGACAGGTGCGTTTGTGTGCTGGACAAGAGACAGGTGCGTTTGTGTGCTGGACAAGAGACAGGTGCGTTTGTGTGCTGGACAAGAGGCAGGTGCGTTTGTGTGCTGGACAAGAGACAGGTGCGTTTGTGTGCTGGACAAGAGACAGGTGCGTTTGTGTGCTGGACAAGAGACAGGTGCGTTTGTGTGCTGGACAAGAGACAGGTGCGTTTGTGTGCTGGACAAGAGACAGGTGCGTTTGTGTGCTGGACAAGAGACAGGTGCGTTTGTGTGCTGGACAAGAGACAGGTGCGTTTGTGTGCTGGATAAGAGACAGGTGCGTTTGTGTGCTGGACAAGAGACAGGTGCGTTTGTGTGCTGGACAAGAGACAGGTGCGTTTGTGTGCTGGACAAGAGACAGGTGCGTTTGTGTGCTGGACAAGAGACAGGTGCGTTTGTGTGCTGGACAAGAGACAGGTGCGTTTGTGTGCTGGACAAGAGACAGGTGCGTTTGTGTGCTGGACAAGCGACAGGTGCTTGCTGTTGCATGTGTGTGTGTGTGCCGATGTGGGTTTCAGCAAGACCGAGGTGGCGGCGCGAGCCATCTTCTGAGCAGTGCTTGATAAGAGACAGGTGAGATGTATGCGCGTGCATGCATGTTGTGTGCGAGCTTGGGTGCACACACACACACACACACACACACACACACACACACACACACACACACACACACACACACACACAAGGTCATATCCGCACGCCTCAAGAACTGCCTGGAGTGATATTGTGAAGCGTTCTATAACCATCTTCTCTTGTCTCTGCTCTGCTCCCCCCTCCCATGCAGGCAATGGTACTAGCCCCAACCACAGTGCTGGCCAAGCAGCACTTCAAGGTCATATCCGCACGCCTCAAGGACTATGGCGTTCGCGTGGCCCTTCTCTCACGATTCCAGGTGGGTTTCAGGTGGGTTTCAGGTGAGGGCGATGGTACCCGCATTCGCGTGGCCCTGCTCTCGCTGCTCTCCCTGCTGGGATTGCCCTTTATTGCACCCCGTACACCACCCTCTCCTTTGGCCCTTTTGAGTCGACTCAAAAGTCTCCCTGCTGGGATTGCCCTTTATTGCACCCCGTACACCACCCTCTCCTTTGGCCCTTTTGAGTCGACTCAAAAGTCTCCCTGCTGGGATTGCCCTTTATTGCACCCCGTACACCACCCTCTCCTTTGGCCCTTTTGAGTCGACTCAAAAGTCTCCCTGCTGGGATTGCCCTTTATTGCTCCCCGTACACCACCCTCTCCTTTGGCCCTTTTGAGTCGACTCGAAAGTCTCCCTGCTGGGATTGCCCTTTATTGCTCCCCGTACACCACCCTCTCTTTTCGCCCTACTCCCCGACTTCCTCCCCTTCCCCACCCTTACGTCCTTCACACATAACAGAAGGAGAGTGAGAAGAATTAGGTACTACCAGGGACACGGGATGGCATGGCACGCTAGACGTGGTGGCCGGCACAGTTGAAATTCGCTGGATTCGAAACGCAGCGAGCCTGTTAAGAGTGACGATCTATAGCACTAGTCTACTAATATGAGAAGCGAGGGAAGTAGTAAAAAAAGGTCTACTAATCAGAAAGCCAGACACATAGGCGTATGTTCAGACATCCCAGCGAGCCCACAGGCCGGACACATAGGCGTATGTTCAGACATCCCAGCGAGCCCACAGGCCAGACACATAGGCGTATGTTCAGACATCCCAGCGAGCCCACAGGCCAGACACATAGGCGTATGTTCAGACATCCCATCGAGCCCACAGGCCAGACACATAGGCGTATGTTCAGACATCCCAGCGAGCCCACAGGCCAGACACATAGGCGTATGTTCAGACATCCCAGCGAGCCCACAGGCCAGACACATAGGCCCACATGCGCGAGCGAACGCGTTTCGGCCAGCAAGGGCCTTCATGAGGGATACGGGATGCCGGCACTCACTCATGCCATGCCATGAGATAGATGGCATGGCATGGCACGCTAGACGTGGTGGCTGGCACTCACTCCTCTGTACTCCCGTCTGTCTCCCCTTTCCCAAACCCCTGTCTCCGTGAGTGGTGTGCAGAAGGAGAGTAAGGAGGAGGTGCTATTGTATCGGGACAGCACACTCGATGTCGTGTCAGGCAGGTAGTTATTCACCCCTTCTCCCACCTATCTCCCGCTCCCCAACCCAATCCGCCTTCCCCATATGACAGAAGGAGAGTGAGAAGAAGGAGGTGCTGGCAGGGATAAGGGACGGCACATTGGATGTGGTGGCAGGCACGCACTCCCTGCTGGGGGCGCAGGTGGTCTACCACAACCTGGGGCTGCTCGTGATCGATGAGGAACAGGTAATATATATAAATATATGTGTTTAATTTATGTATATGTACATGTATTATATGTATGATGCAGGCACACACTCTTTGCTGGGTGCACAGGTGGTCTACCACAACGTGGGGCTGCTCGTGATAGATGAGGGACAGGTAATATACGCACATATATCAGTATATATACATGTATTTAACGTATATATGTATTTTATGCAGTACCTCGTTTGCTGCCAGCCAGGGGCGCAGGTGGTCTACCACAACCTGGGGCTGCTTGTCATCGATGAGGAACAACAGGTAGTGATTATTCCATATGCGGCATACATACATGTGCAGATATACACATCATATATGTATGTTTGAATGTGTGTGTATATTATACAGCACTCGTTGACCTGTCAAGCTGCCAGGGGCTGCTGGTGTTAACTGAGTCACGAGCAGAAGGCAGCCAACATGGAACATGTCTTCCTTCCCTCCCTCGTCTCTCTCTCCATCAGCGCTTTGGCGTGAGGCAGAATGAGCGAATTAGCTCAGCAGCCTCAAGACGCGTGTGGCCGTACCGTACCAGAACTCCGCCTTTCCTCCCCTCCTTTTCCCAATTGCCCCCTTCACTCTCTTCTTCCCCGCCATTTCTCCCTCTCATCAGCGCTTTGGTGTGAGGCAGAAGGAGCGAATCAGCAGCCTCAAGACGAGCGTGGACGTGTTGACTCTAAACCTTCCCCCCTTTTCCCTTCCTCCCTCCCCTCTCCTACCCGGCAACCCCCCCACCCCCCACCGCAAATCAGCGCTTTGGCGTGAGGCAGAAGGAGCGAATCAGCAGCCTCAAGACGAGCGTGGACGTGTTGACCCTCTCGGCCACCCCCATCCCGCGCACGCTCTACATGTCCATGCACGGCTTCAGAGACGCCAGGTGAGAGATTGAGGGGGGATTCATGCGTGCATGTGTGTGGTGTCACAACCACAAGTGTGGACGTTCTCACGCTGTCAGCTAGCTACTCCATCCCATCCTGCACACGCTATACATGTCCATGCACGGATTTAGGGATGCAAGATGAGTGCAGCAGCATGCACGTATCATGTGTGTTTCGAGGTGACTTTTGAGTCGACTCAAAAGTCATGAGTGCAGCAGCATGCACGTATCATGTGTGTTTCGTAGCCAATGCTCTGCTTACCGAGCTTACCCTTAATCCCCCCCCCCCCCCCCCCCCCCCCCCCGATCCCAATGCTGTTGCACCTTTATCTTTCCCCTTTTCCCCCTCCATCCCCCACCCCCCCATGAGTCGCGTTATCACGCCCCCTCCCGAGCGCCAGCCCATCGACACACACCTGCTGGGGTGCAATGTGGATAACGGTACAACCGCCCAGCCCAGCCCAGCCCAGCCCAGCCCAGCCCAGCCCAGCCCAGCCCAGCCCAGCCCAGCCCAGCCCAGCCCAGCCCAGCCCAGCCCAGCCCAGCCCAGCCCAGCCCAGCCCAGCCCAGCCCAGCCCAGCCCAGCCCAGCCCAGCCCAATACTCTGTGCTCCCCTAGTCATCCCTCCTCCCATTCCCCCTTCCGTGCTCCCCCCCCCCCCCCCCCCCCCCCCCCCCCCTCCCAAAAACTCCCGCCCCCCCTTTCTTGACAGTCGCATCACCACCCCCCCTCCCGAGCGCCAGCCCATCGACACACACTTGCTGGAGTTCGATTTGGAAAACGTCAAGAGAGCGATAGGGGACGAGCTGGAGAGGGGTGGACAGGTGTTCTATGTGGTGCCAAGGGTGGAAGGTGAGTGCGGTGCGGTTGAGTGCGGTGGAGAGAGGTACACAGCGATACCAGCCCAGCTCCTGAGCGCCAGCCCATCAGCACACAACTGTTCGAGTTTGACACGGAGAACGTGAGAGCCATAGGGGAGGAGTTGGAGAGGGGTGGACAGGTGTTCTACGTGGTGCCGAGGGTGGAAGGTGAGTGCGGTGCGGTGCAGTGGAGTGGTGTGGTTTCCAGTGTGGCACGGGTGGTTAATTGCAGTATGGTGTATCCCAAATGTTCGTGCAACTTTCTGTCTGATGTTTAGGGCTTTTTGCGGATTCTAAACAAAAAAAAACTGTCTGATGTTTTGCCTCTTAGAAGTCTAGTCCAAAAATAAACAGATTCTGTGTCTGATGTTTTGCTTTTGCAGTCTATCAGCCTGCCGACTCCTTTCTCTCCTCTACCCCCATTCACTCTCGTAATCCGACTTACCTGTTTACACTCGCACACATGACATGCCACCTCATACTGTTTTATATCCAATTATGCCACGTCACATCCCATGGTGCCACGTCACATCCCTTGATGCCACGTCACACCAGGCATAGAGGAGATCCAGATGCTTCTGGAGGAGCTCTTCCCTTCCGCTCGTGTTGACGTGGCACATGGCAAGGTAAGCTGATGTAGCGCATGAAAGTAAGCTGACGTGGCACACGGTCAGGTAAGCTGACGTGGTGCAGGTCCCAATCATCTTTCCCCCACCGAGCTCGTAGTAGAGACTTTGTTTCAAAACGTCTCAAAGAATAATCTTGTCCTTACACACCCCCTCATTCTCTCCTCATTCACGCATGTCATGTGCTCCTCCTTTCCCCCCTCGCTACCTGTTCAGCTCCGCCCCACGGACCTTGAAGCAGTGATGGAGCGGTTTGGAGAGGGGGAAATAGACGTGCTGGTGTGCACAAGCATCATCGAGAGTGGGATTGATATTCGCACCGTCAACACTATTGTTATTGAAGACACCCACCTGTTTGGACTCGCCCAGATCTACCAGGTGAGGAGGGTAGCCACTAGTTAGGCGTGCAGAGGGTTCCAGTGCGGTGTAATGAGGTGGGGAAGTGAAGGGAAGTGGATGTGCTGGTGTGCACGAGCATCACCGAGAGTGGAATTGACATTCGCACCGTCAACACGATTGATATCGAAGATACCCACCTGCTTGGACTCGCACAGATCTACCAGGTGGGACACAGAGGCGTGCAGAGGCTTGTAATACGGTTCCAATCCATATTTCCTGTTTCTAACCTCGAACAATTCTCTCACCTCCTCTCATCTGTCTGACTGATTGTGTGCATAATGCGTTGATCTAACAGCTCATCTCACATGCTACTCTGCATGGCTCTTGCTGCACTCTCCCTCTCCCCTTTCCCCTTCTTCACCCCCCCTTCCTCCCTCTCATCTGACTGATTGTGTGCATAATCCGTTGATTTAACAGCGCATTTCACATGCTACTCTGCATCGCTCACTTGCTGCACTCTTGCTGCATGTTAGATCAACGCATTATGCACATGCTGCTCGCTTGCTGCACTCTCCCTTTCCCCTCTCCCCTTCCCCCCTTCTTCAACCCCCCTTCCTCCCTCTCTCCCCTTTTTTTTCGTTCTTTTCCCATTTCCCCCTTCCCCACCACTACTCCTCTCCTCCCGTCAGCTGCGAGGGCGAGTGGGTCGATCGAGCAGCTCAGCCCACGCCTATCTCTTTCACCCACCCCTGCACTGCCTAACACCTGAAGCTCAGGTGAGTATGGGCTCAGGTGAGTATGGGCTCAGGTGAGTATGGGCTCAGGTGAGTATGGGCTCAGGTGAGTATGGGCTCAGGTGAGTATGGGCTCAGGTGAGTATGGGCTCAGGTGAGTATGGGCTCAGGTGAGTATGGGCTCAGGTGAGTATGGGCTCAGGTGAGTATGGGCTCAGGTGAGTTTGGGCTCAGGTGAGTATTGAGAAAACGATGGGCTACAGCACTCAATTACTTCAACCCACCCACCCACCCCTGTCCCCCGCTCCTGCACTTCGTTCGTAATGCCTGAAGCTCAGGTCCCATACGCCATACGCCCTGTCCCGGCCATGCCCGTGCTTTCTGCCCCACTCGCCCCGCCTCATGCGCCCATAGCTCCATCCATGCCCACGCCCCCATCCCCATGATGCCACATACACCACTCCTCCATTGCCCTTGTCCTCGTGTCCGTGTCCATTCCTGCTGGGGGAGGGATACCTGCTGGGGGAGGGATACCTGCTGGGGGAGGGATACCTGCTGGGGGAGGGATACCTGCTGGGGGAGGGATACCTGCTGGGGGAGGGATTCCTGCTGGGGGAGGGATACCTGCTGGGGGAGGGATACCTGCTGGGGGAGGGATACCTGCTGGGGGAGGGATACCTGCTGGGGGAGGGATACCTGCTGGCACAGAGGGACAGAGCAGGGGTTCTGGCATGCTGCTGTTGCGATCCGAATCACTATTCTCCCATGCCCCATGCCCCATGCCCACTTTCTCACCCCTCCAGGAGCGGCTGAGAGCATTGCAGCAGCACAGCGGGCTGGGGGAGGGGTACCTGCTGGCGCAGAGGGACATGGACATCCGGGGCATTGGGGATGTGTTTGGGGAGCGGCAGAGCGGGGATGTGGGCGGTGTGGGGTATTACTTGTTCATGGAGATGCTTCATGAGACGCTCACACGGGTGAGTGAGGTGCAACTCATGTGTTGTACCAACCGGCTGTTTTGGATGGGTCTCAGTCACCGGGAGGGGATGTGGGCGGCATGGGGTATTACTTGTTCATGGAGATGCTTTGTGAGACGCTGACACGGGTGAGTGGAGGGCTTATGGTGGACTCAGTAGCATGTAGAAAGGGGCAGCATGTAGAGGGTTTTTTTTTTTAGGCGATTCAAAATGGACTTATCACACACGTTCTGAGTCGACTCAAAAATCGAGTGGAGGGCTTTTGGTGGACTCGGTAGCTTATATAAAGGGGCAGCATTTGGGATGTTGGGGACATGTTCGAGGAGCGGCAGAGCGGGGATGTTGGCGGCGAGGGGTATCACTTGTTCATGGAGATGCTTCATGAGACTCTCACAAGGGTGAGTGGTGGTCACTGAACCATACTGAAGCACTCAGGACCGTTGAAGTAGTAAACAACTTGACTCATCCATGCATCACTGCTCTGTGCTACTGCTCCCTGCCCTCTCTTGCTGTTGGTCTGTCCAGGTGGAACAGAAGAGCCTGCCGCGAGTGCAATTCAAGGAAGTGCGGGTGAGTAAACTTTTGAGGCGCCTCAAAAGTCGTCTCAGTTTTTGAGGCGCAAGCCTGCCACGAGTGCAGTTCAAGGAAGTGCGGGTGAGTAAGAGAGCTCAGCACTGGTTATAAGAAGTACTAGTGCGTGAGTAACGCACTTTTTTTTTTTTTGGTTTCATTTTTTTGCCGGTGTCTCAGAAGTGGTTTTGAGACGTCTCAAAACAGGTCAGCATTGGTTGTAAGAAGTACTAGCGATCAAGGCACCTATTATTATTATTATTGTTATTTTTTGCCAGCGTCGTTGAGAATTCTAAAAAATCACTAAGAAGTTGGTGGAGCGTTAGTACGGGTAAAGTAAGGAAGGAAGACGCTCCATCAACTAGCGTTAGCAACTAGCGTCAGAAGTAAGGTACCCACCATTGCTAGTTGAAAGAAGCTCAAGCAAGGAAGATAGCTGGTCCAGAGTAGCCACGTGAAACAAGTAGATTTTTGAGACGTCTCAAAATCCTTACTTGTTTCACGAAGTTCAAGCAAGGAAGATAACCGATCCAGTAAACCAGAGCAGGTGGCAGCGGCTATCCTTGGTCTCAAGCCTGCCCCCTTCCCTCCGTGATTCTTTTTTCCCTGCTTCCTGCTCCCTTCCCTGTCCCTCCCCGCACCAGCTGGACCTGCCTCTCGACCCTCTGCCCCCCATCCCCGCAACCTATGTTTCCGTTGCCGCTGTGAGGGCCAGCTTTCCCAGGGAAGCAGAGGAGGTGGCAGCAGAGGGAAGGAAGGTCTATTTCACACCAACCCGCGCTCTCCCATGTTACTTGTTTTCCCCTTCCGTGTAAACTCCCCCCACACAGCTGGACCTGCCTCTCGACCCCCTTCCCCCCATCCCAGCATCCTACGTTTCCGATCCCGCTGTGAGGGGCAGCCTTCCCAGGGAAGCAGAGGAGGCGGCAGCAGAGGAAGGGATCCCTTTGCACCATCCCACTTACCCATATCCCCTCCTCTCCCCACCTCCCCCCACACAGCTGGACCTGCCTCTCGACCCCCTTCCCCCCATCCCAGCATCCTACGTTTCCGATCCCGCTGTGAGGGGCAGCCTTCCCAGGGAAGCAGAGGAGGCGGCAGCAGAGGAAGGGATCCCTTTGCACCATCCCACTTACCCATATCCCCTCCTCTCCCCACCTCCCCCCACACAGCTGGACCTGCCTCTCGACCCTCTGCCCCCCATCCCAGCATCCTACGTCTCGGATGCCGCTGTGAGGGCCAGCCTTCCCGGGGAAGCAGAGGAGGCGGCAGCAGAGGGGATGCCGGCACTGCTGGCGTTCTGTAAAGAGATGCGCTCCGAGTATGGGGATGAACCTGCTGCAGTGGAGGTGAGTGTGGGGAGGGAGGAGTGGAGTGTCGTGTGCTTGGTTGTGCTGGCAGAGGGTGCAGCAGTGGGCGTGTCCGCTCTACTGGTGTTCTCTGTCGAGAGATGCGCGCCGAGTATGGGGACGAACCGGTGCAAGTGGAGGCCAGTTGAGAGGCACGTGCGGCACACAACAGCAGCGTCTGGCAGTTGACTTTCCTCCCCCCCCCCCCCCCCCACTCCCCAACCCCCCCCACTCCCCCAACCCCCCCTCTTCCCCCCCAGCAGTTACTCTTCAAGCATCTCTTTGTGCGGCGCATGGCAGCAGATCTGGGCATCTCTTATAAGCCAGCTCCCCCCCCTCCCCCCCTCCCCTCTCCCAGCTGCTCTTCAAGCATCTGTTTGTGCGGCGCATGGCAGCAGATCTGGGCATCTACCGCATTTTGACTCCCACTTCCTGTATCCTTCCCATTTCCTCCCCCACCCCCTCAGTTACTTTTCAAGCATCTGTTTGTGAGGCGCATGGCGGCAGATTTGGGTGTCTACCGCATTCTACAGCGGGAGCAGGGCACAACCATTGTCATGGAAACTGCCATGAAGCTTCCAGCCTTTGAGATCCTGAGGGATGCTGTGCAGCAGAAGGTTATGCGTGAAAACCTCTCCTTCCGATCCGGAAGAATAGAGGTGAGACTGGAAATTTTTCCTCCTGTTCCACTTGCGTGCTTGATAAGATATGATTCCCTTCATTGAAACAAATGTATAACATGTATTCAATTGTTTTGTTTTTGCTGTGGAATGCATGTGTTTTCAGCTGCAAGGAACGAAGCTTCTGTCGGCAGAAAGGGTGTTGGAGCGTGCACTGACCTGTTTGGCCCAGATGCGCAACGCGCTTCCATCATTTGTGAATTTCTTATGATATGGAAGTGCGTGCAGCTTCACATTATAAGGTAGTTTGTTACTGTGACGCGTTGGTGTACATGGTTATAGTTTGAGAGATTCAGCTCATTGGGACGAACCGCAAAGAGCATCCGTGGTGCACGTGTTGCACATCGCTTTCATCCATCCATTCCTGTGCTCGTGTGGCTGACGGTTCGGCCTGAAGGCAATTCGTCGCCGTTCAACAGCTTTGCTGACTCACCATTCTGCAACTCAATTCCCACGTGTCCATCGGCCATGAGTCACCCTGATCTCCTGCCTGATTTGCTGGCCGACAGCCCCAGAAGCTCTGAATAGGTGGACGGCTGCCAACGAGGAACGGTTTAGGTGAGGTTTGTTCTTCATCGTGCGGTCCAGGTGGCTCTAGGGAAGGAAGGTACTCTCCGCAAGTTCAGCGGTCTCGTCAATCACGATCTCTTCCTCGAACCTCGCTGTGCATTTGTCCCAGAACGACAACAGGTAACCACTTCGCGAACCTGCGCGAGCACCCTGGTTCCTGCTGTCGCGAGCGCATCCAGTCCACACTCGTTCCTTCCGAAACCGCAGGGCGCGGAGCGCAGAGCGCGCGGTGGATTTTCCCGCACGGCGGCGACACTTCGATTCATCCTCCCTATCCGCAAAGGTCATCCACACTGTCCTCCCCCTTCCTCACCACCCATCCACACTTCTCGCAAGAATCTCAAAAGATGCAAAAAATCGGTAATAGCTGTTTCAGTACGGTTACGGTAATACCACTGCGGTATTTACTAGTACAGTTCGGTCCTTAGCGAAAAAACCCTAGGGATTCCCAAGCTGCAGAAGCATATCCTTTTGGGATCAGTTTTCCCTTGCTTCCCCCCAGAAACATTGATTCTAGACGGCTGGAGTATTTCAGGGTCGCGCCATCCCACGTAAAGAACGGCTACTCCCGTTTCTGCTTGAAGCAGCAAGGTTCAACGTATCGTCCGCAGACTGTCACTGAAGACACACTCCCGTTCTGCCTTGACTTCTAGGCTTAGGGGGTTGGACCAGCGGTTACGGCTAAGGCTGTCATTCTAGTGTGTCCCGTGACAACGCATTTAGCGGAGAGCAGCACCGTCATTATTCTCCTCATCCATTTGCCACAAGCCTTCTCTTTGGTCCAACTTCGGTTGCAACTGTTCGCCTGTTTTTTCGAGTCCAACCGAAGCGTTTGTTACCACCACACAAGGCAGACCCAGGCAGGGCTTATGTGCGTGCATCTATTTCCGGGGTCGACGTAGAGTGCTCTTGCCGCAAATTCCGTCTACGTTCGTAAAAGGCGGCGGTATCTAACGGGTAATTTACTCAGCAACATCGCACAAGCGTCTTCATATTTTAGTGCTTGAGCCATCAGCACCTCGCAGCTCCGCCATTCACCAAACAGACATTCCCACTTCGAGTCATCCCCTCATTCCGCGGCCTCGCTTCTCAACTCTCTCTCGCATCGAAATTCTCGAATCTCCTGCATAGAGATTCGTCGCCATGGCCGTCGCATCGTCGACATCGTCGCCGTCGCAAGAGTCGTCGCCGGCGTGGAAGAAGACCAAGGAGATGCTCGGAACCTTCGCCACCAGCGGCACGGCCGTCGCGATCTCCACAGCCACCACACATCCCGTCGGTACGTGCTGCTTACGAGGTCTTATTAACTTGTCGCCACACGCGTTCCACAATAACTCGCTTAAACAAACAAACAAACCAAACAAACTAAACAAGAGTGGTGAATTCTCTACTCGGGAACGATTTCTCTTTTGCCGTTTCCCCTTATTCACAATTGCGCTAATTTTTCAGCCCTATGACCATCCATGCCCCTTCCTCCCCTCTCCCCCATCAGACGTGGTTAAAGTGCAGCAGCAGATGCAAGCAGTGGGCCAGCGCGGCCCCTCCTCCACAATGGTCGCCACCACGCGCAAGCTCCTTCAAGAAGGCGGCGTGCGCGCCTTATACCGCGGCGTCGAACCCGCCGTTGTGCGCGCCTTGTCCTACGGCTGCCTGCGCCTCGGCCTGTACGAGCCGTGTCGCAACATGATCGCGCCTAAGGACAAGTCGCAGGTGCATATGGGACATAAAGCCCTCGCGGGTATCATGTCCGGATCGTTCGCTACAGCCGTGTCAAACCCTCTGGATGTCGCGAAAGTCCGGCTACAGATGATTTCGGAAACGGCCGGCACCGGGAAAAGCGCCGCGAGTGCCGCCGTGAAAAGCGCGGGTGCGCGGAGCAGCCGGTCGACGACGGGGCAGATTCTGGAAATTGCGCGGACGGAGGGAGTTGGCGCGCTGTGGAAGGGCGTGGGTCCGTCCATGGGGCGCGCGGCAGCGCTCACTGCGGCGCAATGCGCGGTGTACGACGAGTGCAAGCAGATGCTGAAAGCGCGCGCTAACGTCTCGGACGGCTTGCCGCTTCACCTCAGCGCGTCTATGCTCGCGGGTGCCGTCTCGACGCTCGCGTCGTCCCCCTTCGATACAGTCAAGACGCGCATGATGGCGGCCAAGAAAACCTCCGCTGCTGCTTCCGCCGCTTCCGCCGCCTCCGCGGCCCCTAGAGCCCCGCTTCCCCCGCCGTCTGCCTCCCCGTCGATTCCCCCGCAGTCAAATGCCACTATAAGCGGAGCCTCGTCCGCGTTTTCCCCCGTAAACCTCCAGAACCCCGCTCCGCACAGTTCTTCAGCCCAGCTCCAACCCGCGCTCGCGTACTCCACAGCTTCCGCCTCTCCCACGCCTTCCGCGCGCCCGCCGCCGCTGCCTGCTGCGCGCGGACTGCCCCCGCTGGGCCCTGCGCCCGCTGCTGCGCCCGTGGCCGGCGCAGCTCCGCCAGCAGCCGGGGGAGCTATCGTTTACCGCGGATCCATGCACTGCGCTTACTCGGTGAGTTTGTTCACAGTAACACGCTTACTCCGTGAGAGGATGGCACGTCAGATGGTTATCTGATTGCACTTACTCCACTTACCCAAAGACTCGGGCGCCATAAAAATCTCACGCCATTAATGTGCATTCCGCCATTACTCACCCATCCCTCTCTCCATACCTTCCTCTCTTCCCCCCCTCTTTCCCGCGTCACCCGCAGATTCTCCGCACAGAGGGTATCCGCGGACTCTACAAAGGTTGCGCCGCGAATTACGCGCGCCTGGGTCCCATGACCGCCATTACCTTCATTGTCTACGAACAACTGCGATCCCTCGCCGGGCTGTCCAGCTTGTAACCCTAATCGTCGATTTGTTTGAGCAAGCTAGTGGCGCGTTTGCGTACCAGCACGAACTCAGAAAATTGTTGTTGCAAGGCCGCCTGAATGGCTTCAAATAAAGTCTCAATAGTGTTCATTGTACCATGCATGATTATAAGTCATGCATTAAGTTTTGAATGCACTGAAGCCTTGTTTTGTTCTTTTGAAAAAAAATAAGGTAAAATTTCTTCTAACCTGCCAGTAAGGGCCTAAGAAATATTGTTTCTTAACACTCTTTCCCGGTAGCAATTTTCAGTCGTACAATTTAACTTGGAAATTACCAGTATGTTTCAGCCCGCCAGGCTGCAGCCATATTATTTCATCCATCCATGTGAGTTGTTGCAGCTACACGCCTTTGTCATGCAGTGAGCCATTACCACTGCATGAACCCCTACCTAACCAATAAATACAAAAACATAATACCGCGGTGTATTGATCAGAGGAAGGCAAATGACTGGAGGGTTGCTAGCAGCTGTGCGCTCATTATTGGCCACCGTGCCTCTGTGCATGATGCTGTGATGACATAGAGGTAGCCTGGGGGGGAGGAGAGGCGAAAATGTGTAGGAGTGGGTGGTGGGGTGCAGGAGAAAGAGGAGAATGCATTGCAGCTGTGAGCTCATGATTGACCACCGTGCCTCGGTGCATGATGCTGTGATGACATAGAGGGAGCCTGGAGTGGGAGAATGGGGGGGATGGAGGAGTGGGGAGGAGTGAAAGAGGGTGGCGAGAGAGTAAGCATTCTAGGAACACACATGCTCACATGCACACACCACCATGCCTCGGCGCATGATGCTGTTATGACGTAGAGGTAGCCTGGAGGGGAGGGATGGGGAGGGAGTTGAAGAGGGTGGGGAGAGTGCAAGAGTTACAGGGATCCCAGCTATTTAGCTGGCTGGTGGAGATGCGAGAGGGGTAGTTGGGCTGGTGGTGGTGAGTCAGGGACACCGGGCTAGAGAAATGATCATTTACTTAACAACTTTTGAGGCGCCTCAAAAGTCGTCTAAAAAAATTGAGGCACCTCAAAAGCTGGCTGGTGAAGGTGCGAGAGGGGTAGTTGGGTGAGTCAGGGGCACCGGGCTAGAGAAATTATCATTTATTTAACAAAGAAAAGGATGGAAGGAAAGTGCAGTGTATTGACGCTGGTAATTACTAGGCATACGTGTTTATGCTCTTCAACATACAGCCCGCACGTGCTTGACAGTAAGGGAGGTGAGAACGCTTAGTCTATATATCATACCGTTTGAGAGGAGCATTCAGTGTATGTGGCGACAGTCAACGGAGGGGCTTAACAATAAGGGTAGCGAAGAAGCTAATAAATGTAAATGAATGAATATCATACCTTCTGACAGGAGTATCCGGCCTATGTGGCGGCGCACGATTGGTTGAACGAGGTCTGCCCCTCGAACCGACACACACTCACCCACTCCCCCCTTCCCCTCCTCTATCCTGCCTCGGCACGTCTCTGTTATCACACTGCAGTGATGGGTGAGAGGGAGAAGATAAAAATTAAAGCGGCAAACCAATTTCCTTCAATATATATGCATCCCCCCTGTACCTCCTCTATCCTGCCTCAGCATGTCTCCGTTACCACATGGCACAGGGAGAGGACAAAAGTTAAAGGCAGCAAATTAACTTTCGCCAGCGCGGACAGGATCTTTCAAGTTGCAACTTTCTCTCCGCACTGGCGACAGTTGATCTGCTGCAAGGTTTTTTTTAATCCGTATGGTCCACCGGGAGTATGAGAACATACCTGTTCATACGGGTGTTCATACCTCCAGGATTCGTGCTCACTCAAAACTGAGTCCCCCAGGTAATGCGAGGGTGGAGAGGATCTTTCAAGTTGCTAGGTCTTTTTAATCCATAGGGTCCGTTGGGAGTCCCGCCGTATGAACGAGTATGAGAACATACCTGTTCATACGGGTGTTCATACCTCCAGGATTCATGCTCGCTCGAAACTGAGTCCCCCAGGTGATGCGAGGGCAGAGAGGACCTTTTGAAGTTGATTTTTGAGTCGATTAGAAAAAAGAGGGTCTGATCATACAAAGAGATAAAAAAAGCTGAGAGGATCCGTACTCACTCAAAACTGAGTCCTGCCGGTGATGCCAGGGCGGAGAGAATCTTTTGGAGATCCAGAGGAAGCTCTATGATTGGCTGGTTTGGAAACACCGTGTCCTCGACCAATGAGGTGCTTAGATTCTGGACGGCCGTGGGAGGAGAGGAAGGAAGGAAGAGAGGGAGTGGGGAAAGACAGAGAGAAATAAAGGAAGAAAGAAAACGAATGGGAGCGAGGAGTGCGGACATAGTAAGTGTACGAAATGGGATTGTGATAGCGAAAAAGGAGAGAGAGAGAGAAAAAAAAAGCCGGCGAGAGAAGAGAATAAGGCACGGAAGAAGTATCAAGACTCACTACGTTGGGCAGGATACGTTGGATTAGGGGAATGACATTGTTGGGATGTGAGAGCTTCTGGAGGAAATCATATAAATTACCAATTGTCGAGTATCAAGACTCACCCCATTGGGCAGGATACGTTGGATGAGGGGAGCAAGCTTGTCTGGATTTGGAGTGAAGGCATAGCGAATGACACTCATCTGATGTGTGGGAGAGGGGGCAGGAGAGAGGGAAGAAGGGAGGGAACAGAGGGGGGAGACAAAGAGAGAGGATGAGAGAGGAACTGGCGTTGAGTTGAATCATCACCTTCAGTGAAGAGAAGACGTAGCGAATGACACTCATCTGGTATCGTGCGGGGGGGGGAAGAGAGAGAAACAAAACGAGGGGAACAGTGGAACAGAGGAACAGAGGTCTCGAGCTTCCTTCGAGTTTCCTCTGTGGGGTTGACTTGGGGGTAATCATGCACGCGCAACACAAAGGGGGTAATCATGCACGCGCAACACAAAGGGGAACCCACCCACCATGTCGAAAGTGACAGAAGTGCCGACGACTAAAATGACTGAGTGCCGTGGCATGTGCTGCTGTTAGGGTGTGCAGCAGATGCATGATATAGGGGCTCAAGAAGCCATATGTGCATCTAGATACAAACCCACAGCCATGTTGTAAGGGCTCAAAATAGTCATCAGTGTTATTAACCCATGTTATAAGGGCTCAAAACAGTCATCAGTGTTATTAACCCATGTTATAAGGGCTCAACAAACCCACCATGTCGAAGTTGACGAAATCTCCCACGACTGATAAAGCCTGAGCGCTGTCTGCTGTGCTGCTGTATGCCGAATGCACAGCGCCTAAGGCAGACACTGCAACATTTGTACGCATGCAGATGTCAACACGAACTTACTCTCTTGAAGGTGACAAAGTTGCCCACCACTGCTAGGGCCTGTGCTGTGCGCCGTCTGCTGTGCTCCGGTGAGGGCTGTACAGCAGGTGCAGTGCACAACATAAGGGCTGACAATGCAGCATGTGTACTTGGATTACAAGCATACCGTGTCGAATGTGACAAAGTTGCCCACGACTGCTAGGGCCTGAGCGCCATCTGCTGTGAGCGGGGCATCCGCTGGGTCGTTCTTGCGGTTCTGGTGGTAACGTAGAGCACATAGGCAGGGAGGGAAGGGGGAGACGGGAAGGGAGGAGGAGTGGGGTTGGAGGAAATGCAGGGGACCAATGCTAGGGCCTCATCAGCTGGGACGTTCTTGCGGTTCTGTTGTTTAAGTGGAGCACATAGGCAGGGAGGGAAGGGGGAGGGGACAAAGGAGGAGGAGTGGGGTTGGAGGAAATGCAGGGGACAATAGCGAGGGCCTGAGCGCCGTCTGCTGTGAGTGGGGCGTCTGCTGGGTCGTTCTTGTGGTTCTGAGTGAGGTGGCAGCATGGCATGTACCAGGGAGGTGGAGGAGGAGGGCGATGGAAGAGGGGAAAGGGTTGGGGTAAGGAGGAAGTGTATGACGGGGACAAGCAGAGGCCTGACTGCCATTCGCCAGGGCTTATGATTGTGATGTTACAGCAGTAACGTTACAATAGAGATATCAACAAGAGATTTGGTATAGCATTCTGCATTCAGGTACTTACGATTGTGACTATATAGGAGGACGGGTAGAGGAAGGAGAACCCAAACGCACTCTCGAGAAGCTTCCAGGAAGCAGTGTCCACTGCAGCACCGGCAGCTGTTGGTGCCGGCGCTGTTGCTGGGCCTGGGAGGGACAATGGGTACGAGCAAGAGGTGGAGAGGAAAAAACGACAATACGTGCCTAATAAACGGGAATATGTATTCTTCTATTTCCACCCGCCTTTTCCCTCTCCCTCCCTCAAAATCCCCACACACATGTGACTAGTGCCAAGAACATTCTATTTTGTGTGTGTGACAATACCGAGGGCTGCAGCCGCCATCGTGCAACACTACCACTACCAGCTTCACTGTGACAATACCTGCGTTGGCTATTGGAACAGTCACAGCGCCTGAAGTGACAATAGCGAGCGCTACGGCTGCTAAGCTGCTGCCGGTAGCAGCCATCATCTCCCGTCGCGTCCATTCATTTCCGGCCACCTGGCAATCATTCGCATTTTGACAGCTCTTGTCGTACGGATCCTCGATACATGCTTCCTCGCTGGGACATTCTTTGCGACGGGCTGTTGCCGAAACAACTAAACGAGACGTACGGAACTGCCGTTTTTGCGACCGAGACACCGGGATTGGTGAGGAGGACAGGTGGAAAGGCCCGCGATTCCCGGTAATGCGCGAGGAGACGGTGGGTCCTGATAAGCAGATTAAACCACTATTAAGAGCCGTCACTGATAGCCGAGCCGCCATGGATGCTAGCTTTCTGACACAAAAGCTGACTCGGTTCAGTCAGGAGGACTCAAAGACCATAAGTGTGGTGTCAGACTCTACGGCCGATTCTTTTGGCGATTTTTTTGGCGCGAAAAGGGTGAACCCGAGGGAACGAGATGATCCCAAGGGTCGCGGGAACGGTTCGGATCAAAAGGCAAGATCGGGAGGATTTGAAGCGGATTTGGTTGCTTCATGACCAATGAGCCGATATGGGCTGGCGCATTACCGAGAAATACTGCACAGAAAATACATGTACGGATAATGGCAAAAGAATGGGCTACACAACCTACTCAACAATCTGCAAGTCTTCTTCAGAATTTATTCATGAAATCAATGTGAATGCCCACCAAAGCCCAAGCCCAACAGCCACTTCTAGTCCCACCCTTTTAGCCACACGCGCAGCCATTCCTCCTTTTCCTGAATCCTTTTCATCCGATGCACTGGCCCCGACAAGCTGCTTAAATCGCAGTGTTCTTTGCTCATTATCTTGCAACAAGAAGTGCACGACGCCAGGCAAGTGCCCTCGCCCCACCACGCCGACCACCCTGTCACATCCTCTCACGGCCTTGCTCCGTTTTAAGGCCCATGCTAGATACTGCAGAGGGGACAAGTAACCGAAGGGAGGATGGGAGAGTAGGGAGAGAGGGCGGGAGGAATATGTGATGTTGGGTCCCAAAATTGACACATGCAAGAGTAGGAATGCCTGAGGGCCGGGCAGCAAGGCTGAAAAACTGCAGAACAATGACCAAGTTCAGAAATCTCATAAAACTCGACGCAGATTTTGGAAGGCAGGCGGTTCTGTCACGCAATTATGGACAAGGGAAAATTATGACAAAAAAAGAGAAAATTCCGAAAGGCCCACTCACCGCATCCCTCTCATGCACCAGTGGGCCTATGAGCGTGGGAAACTGCCGTGCAACTTCCTGAAAAACAGCCGATAAAAACTCCACCTCTTCCTCTCGCTCTTCCCCTCCTCCTTTCTCCAACCCCTTTCCTCCTCCCTCACCCCCTCCCCCCTCCCTTTCTCCCTTCACCTCTCCTCCTCCCGCTCTTCCCACCACACCTCCATCCACATTCGGAGTCACCATCCCTTCACTGTTAGAATCACCACGCCGCTTCAACAACTCCCCTTTCAGCCTGCCCTGCTCCAAAGCGCCCCCTCCTTTCAGCCCGCCTTGCAGGAGGGCTGAGGCAAGGCGAGCGCGGTCAGGAAGAGAGAGAGCCTTCCATGCACGGCGCAGCTGGTGGGAGGGGAGGAGGTGAGAAAAGAGAAGAGCATGCTGACGAACCAACTATCAAATTGATTCTTACGTCATTCTAGAGTTGTTGTTGTTGTTGTTGTTTTTGTTGTTGTTTTGTTTTCTTTTCTTTTTCTTTAGCAGTGTCCTAAGATGTGACCCCCTCCCCTAACCAATCGGTTATGACGAAATCGTGAAGAACAAATAATGTGCGAAGATTGGGATGACCAGACTGAATAGAAAAGTCCACTCACAGTGATCTCAATAGGTCGATCTCCCAGTACCATCTGTGCTCCAATCGCATCTGCAGCTTCCCTTGCTGCACGAAACTAGGACGAAAAGGGGAAAGCGGAAGGGAAGGGTTGACGAGGGAAGTGGAGAAGAGTGAGTGGTAGGGGAGCATTGCAGGCAGCCTTCCTTGTTGTAAAGATTTCGGAGGGTGAGGGTGAAGGGAAGGGGAGAGCAGAATGGGAGGACTGATGGTTCGAATTGAAAGGACGAGTAGCAGAAAGTGAGCCGCGCACGACCATCTCTTAAAATCACCTCATAGTCCCTCTCTCTTC
>CANIUD010000533.1:0-85739 GCA_947470075.1 Closterium sp. Yama58-4 | reverse complement strand
TCTCTCTCTCTCTCTCTCTCTCTCTCTCTCTCTCTCTCTCTCTCTCTCTCTCTCTTTCTCTCTCTCTCTCTCCCTCTCTCTCTCTCTCTCTCTCTCTCCCTCTCTCCTCTTTCTTTCCACCCACTTAACCTCTCTCATCCCCCCTTAACCTCTTTCCTCCCCCCCCTTCCCTACAGCAACAAGTGCTACAGTGGAGAGAGATGTCAGAGGTGTCAAAATGTAATTGTATATATAATTTGTAATTGCTTGTAGTGTAGACTTAGTGTAGTTCTATGTTCTTGTTTGGTGGTGCACCCTCATGCTTGCCTGTAACTTGTACCAAGTTCTATAGTGCAACCCCACTTGACTTCGGCAACCTTCTCGTTATCCTCTCGTTCTACCCTAAACCCTAGCCATGGCTTCTTAGCCTTAGCTAGTATTTTGACATGGTTTCAGAGCTCGTTCGATCCTGGCCTGTGGGCCCACCCTATGCTTCCGCTGATGTCCCTGCCTATCGCGCCGCCCGGGCGCGCGACATTTTCTACCTGCCGCGCGCTCCGGGCGCGCGGCGTTTTTTCTTCCCGCCGCGCGCCTCGGGGCGCGCCGGTGTTTTCTGCTCGGCGCGTCGCCCCACCTGACCCGCGCCCCCGCCCCGTGGGACCCGCGCGCCGCCCTCGCGGGACCCGCGCGCTGCCCCGCTGGATCCGCGCGTCGCCCCCGCTGGACCTGCGCGACGCCCTGCAGGGCTCGCGCGCTGCCCCGCTGGACCCGCGCGACGCCCTGCGGGACCCGCGCGCCGCCCAAGGGACCCGCGCGCTGCCCCTCCTGGACCCGCCTGCCGCCCGCGCCCTGCCCGTTGCGAGCCCCCACTGCCCGCCCGCGCCCTGCACGTTGCGACGCCGCCCGCCCTCCCTCCTCCTCCTTTGACTTCCCGCTGCGCGTGCAGCCGTGTGGAGGGTATATGGGGCTGGCGGGGGTAAGGGGGGGTATGGGGTGTGGTGGGAGTGCGTGACCGGCTGCCCCTCCTCCTCCTCTCTCTCCCACTGCTGCAGCTGCCGCTGAGGGGGGGGGATGGAGTGGGTGAGGTTGGGGAGTGGCGCTAGCCGGGGGGGGAAGTGAGAAAAGGTTTGGGGCTGGAGGTTGGAAGGAGGTAGCCGTGTGTCGTCTGCTGCTCCAGTAGTCTGGGACCCTTGCTCCGGTAGCACGTGAGCCCGTTGCTGCAGTTGCCCGTGGGTCCGTTGCTCCAGCCGCTCGTCTAGCCGCGGAGCCAGTTGCTCCAGTAGTCCGGGGCCCTTGCTCTAGTAGCTAGTGTGCTAGTTGCTCCGTTGCCTGTGTGTCAGCAGCTTCAGCTGCCGCCTCCTACCTCCTCTCCTCTCGTAGTCCCTCCTCCTCCTCACTTGCCCTCTCTTTCTGCTGCGCTCTGCTTGGTGCACTACTTTCGGGGGTGTTTCTACACATGGTTCTTCACTGCAAGCAGTTAGGGGGTGTGTCAAAATGTAATTGTATATATTATTATGTAACTGCTGGTAGTGTAGACTTAGTGTAGTTCTATGTTTTCTTGTGTGGTGGTGCACCCTCATGCTGCCTATAACTTGTACCAAGTTCTATAGTGCAACCCCTCTTTGGTTTGGCACCTTCTCGTTATCCTCTCGTTCTACCCTAAACCCTAGCCATGGCTTTCTTAGCCTTAGCTAGTATTTTAACAAGAGGTCCACTGGAGATCCCCAATTGATCCTAGGGAAGGGTTACAGGCACGTCGGCCTAGGGGGTTATGGGCGCACTCACCCGCTACACAAACAAGCCCTTTTATCCCAGTGGTTAGTGACTGGGATTCTGACATGGCATCTGAGCGAAGGTTACGGGTCCGAATCTCGGTGTGTGCACCTCGGGCATCCCAGTGCGGGGGGGGTGTCAGAGGTCCACTGGAGATCCCCGATTGATCCTACGGAAGGGTTACAGGCAAGTCGACATTGCGGCCTGGGGGGTTATGGGCGCACTCACCCGCTACACAAACAAGCCATTTTATCCCAGTGGTTAGTGACTGGGATTCTGACAAAAGGAAGAGGGAAGGGAGGGACGGCCTGCTGGAGGTTCACACCCGCCACCCCCACGTCTCCCCCTCCCCTGCGGCGGAATCCGCGGAAGGGAAGGACGGGGGAGGGGGGGACGCGCTGCCACTGGCGCTCGCGGCGGGCGCTAGGCGCTGGACGCTTGCGTTCACGGGCGCCTGTGCTGGCGCTCGTCGTTGGCGTCCGCGGCGGGCGTTGGTCGCTGGTCGAGGGCGCCTGCGGTGGCGCTCGTCGCGATGGCGTCCGCACTGGCGTCCGTGCTGGCGCTGGCGAGGGCAACGGGCGGGCCGCGGGGCGACGTGACGAACAGAGCGACGAGCGGGCCGCGGGTCGACGTAACAGCAGGGGCCGACGGGCAGGCCGCGGGTCGACGTAAAGGCAGGGGGCGACGGGCGGGCCGCGTGGGGAGGAAACGGCGCAGGGCGACGCGGGGGTCGCGGGTCGACGAGACATAAAAAAATGCGCATTTCGCACTGAGACAAGGGCGGGCCCATGTTCCGGAGAAGAAATCGAGGTCCTTAGACCGGGACTAGCTCTGACACCATGTGAAGATAGTAGGCTTAGGAGAAACTTAGGTTTTAAGAAGAGAGAGGGAGTTGGCCAAGAAAGAGGGTTTGCAATATGAGAGAGTTACAAGATATAGGAGAGGTGGACAAAGGGGGGTATACCGTCAAGGCCCTACACTACAAGCTAAAATTGCAATTATATAAGAATACACCATATTCTAACAAAGAGGCCCTCCCAGAGCCCCAAGAGCACCACTTGCTCCAACGGCGAAGTGGCGGGCGGAAAGAAGAATAGAATCTTCTCCACCTCTTCCCTCTCGCTTCCCCGCCGCGAGTCGAACACCCACACTCGCACCGCGCTTCCCGCCGCGCCGCCTGCCCTGCCGCTTCCCCCCACGCGGCCCGTCCCGCTCCCCCCTGCGCCCTCCTCACCTTTCCCCATGCCGTGGGGAAATGCGCGGAGGGGTGAGAGCACGGGGAAATCGCGACCACACGGCGAGTTCGCGCCAAGTCAACAGACACGCGCGAAACTGCTGGTGAAATGCGGAGATGCGGAAATGTGAATATGCGGAGACGAGGATGTCTGAAAGTCGAGTGGGGAGAGAGGCTCACGCCGACGAGTATGACTACGTAGGCGGCCACTCTAAGGAGACTGTCAAACATTATATATGTTGTGTTTGTTTAGGCTACAGTGGGTTAGCCTATAGGGGGTACACAATTCTAGGGTTAGGTACTTGTACTGATTTCACTGCTAGTTCAATCATTCCTGTCTGTTGATTTCGACATGGTTTCAGAGCAGGTCCTTCGCTAGGACCGTTCTTAGGGCCCACCGCTACCTACCTACCTACCTACCTACCTACCTACCGTGCGCCCTCGTGCGCCTACGCGCCCCAGTGCGCCTCCTACCTACCGCGCGCGCGCAGCCCGCCAGCCAATCGCGCGCGGCTCGTTTTTTTTTTATTTTTTAACCGCGCGCGACCCGCTAGCTGCCCGCGCGCGGCCGATTTCTTTTGAGCGCGACCGGCTAGCCGCCCGTGCGCCGCTCGCACCGCTATAGCGCAGCCCGCAGCGGCCCCGCCGGCCTGCACATTGCCGCCCGCCCGCTGCAGCGCCCGCCCGCTCGTCGCCCGCTGCAGCTGCCGCCCGCTCGTCGCCCGCTGCAGCTGCCGCCCGCTCGTCGCTCGCTGCTGCTGCCGCCCGCTCGTCGCCCGCTGCAGCGCCTGCCCGCTCGTCGCCCGCTGCAGCTGCCGCTCGCTCGTCGCCCGCTGCTGCTGCCCGCCCGCTCGTCGCCCGCTGCAGCTGCCGCTCGCTCGTCGCCCGCTGCTGCTGCCGCCCGCTCGTCGCTCGCTGCAGCTGCCGCCCGCTCGTCGCTCGCTGCTGCTGCCGCCCGCTCGTCGCCCGCTGCAGCGCTGCCCGCTCGTCGCCCGCTGCAGCTGCCGCCCGCTCGTCGCCCGCTGCTGCTGCCGCCCGCTCGTCGCACGCTGCAGCTGCCGCCCGCTCGTCGCCCGTGCTTGCTGCCGCCCGCTCGTCGCCCGCTGCAGCTGCCGCCTGCTTGTCGCCCGCTGCAGCTGCCGCTACCACGGGCTCGCCGCTGCAGCTACCGCCTGCGCGTCGCCCGCAGCCGCTCCCGCTCGTGCGCCGCGGCCGCTACCGCCCGTGCGCTCCTGTTGCGCCTGCTACCGCTGCCGCTGCTGCACTCGCTCCCACTGCGGCCGCCGCTTCTGCGCCCACTGCCGCTCCCGCCCGTGCGCATCAGCTGCTGCCGCCCGTGTGCTGACACTGCCGCTATGGCTACTCCTACTGTACTTACTTTCGATGCTGAGGACCGTCCAGTGAAGTTCGAAACCTGGCTCGATGACCTCCACCTCTTTCTACAGCTCACTGCTAAGGAGGACGTTTCACTGTACGATCACGCCCTAGGCAACGCTACTGCCCCTCCTACCACTGCTGACAGCACTCAGCGCTCACAGTGGCAGACTCGTGACGCCCACGCTCGCTTCGCTATTCGTAACTCCCTACCGATCGACGAGCGCGAGCACTTTGGCCAGCACAAAACTGCTAAGGACCTGTACACTGCTGTAGTCGCTCGCTACTCCTCCCCCGCTTCTGCCACACTAGGCCGCCTCACTCTCCCCTACCTGTTCCCCGACCTGGCCTCCTTTCAGACAGTTGCTGACCTCATCACCCACCTTAAGACCAGTGAGGCCCGCTTTCGCGCTGCTATGCCTGACGAGTTCCTCACCAGCAACCCCCCCCCGCTCTGGATCACTCTCTACCACATAGTCACCCGCCTCCCCGACTCCCTGCGCACAGTCAGGGACCACTTCCTCTCTCGCTCCCCCCATGAACTCACCATTGCCCTCCTCGAGAAGGAACTGCTTGCAGCTGAGGCGAGCATCGTCGCTGTAGGCACCTCTCGTGGCGACCCCCGCACCCCGTTCTTTGAGGGGTGTTCCCCTTCCCCTCTCCTCCCCTCTGTCGCCTCTGCTGCTGCTGTCGACCTCCTTGGTGCTGGGAAGGTCGGGGCCGCGTCTGCTTCGAGCGGGCGCCGCAAGAGCAAAGGGGGCAAGGGTGGAGGTGGCGGCGGAGAGGTGGGGGGTGGAGGCGGTGGGAGTGGAGGAGCGGCTGGGGAGGCTAGTGGCGGCAGTGGGGGTGGTGACAGCAGCGGCGGGAGTGGCGGCAGGGGTGGAGGCGGCAGCGGAGGCGGAGGTGGTCGTGGCAGCGGCAGGGGTGGAGGTGGCCGAGGCGGTGGCGGCGGCAGTGGTGGTCGTGGAGGCGCTGGCGGTGGCCAGAGTCAGCAGCCCGCCCCGTCGCTTCAGGCCGCCCGTGAGTGGTATGCGCAGCGTGGCTTTACCTGCACGTACGTCATTCGCACTGGTGACCGCACTGGCCAGCAGTGTGGGAGGCCGCATCCCACACAGCGCTGTTTCGCGCGCCTTACTGACGCGTGGCGTGCCCAGTTTCCTGATGCCACTGACCTGCCCCGCTGGGCTGATCTGGAGAAGAAGGGAGTTGATATCTGGGCTTTAGACTTTGATGCTATTCTTACTGCCATGTATGCGATGTTTACTAGTGGAGAGGGTGCTCAGTACTTGCGTGTTCCGCCCGACCCGGGCATTCAGACCAGTCCGGCTGCCGCTCTAGGTGCTAGTGAGTCTGCTGCCCCAGGTCCTGGTGAGGCTGCTGCTCTAGGTGCTAGTGAGTCCGTGCCCTCTGGTACTGAGTCGACTGCAGCACTGCACACCTTCACACTGGACTCAGGCGCTTCTCGCTGTTTCTTTCGTGACCGCACTGTCCTTGAGCCGCTTGCTCGGCCAGTTGCTGTCTCCCTCGCTGACCCCTCTGGGGGTCCGGTCGTTGCGACCTCCTCCACTGTCCTTCCTTGTCCTGCGGTCCCGTCAGGCACACTGTCAGGTCTCTACCTCCCCTCGTTCTCTACGAACTTGGTGGCAGGTAGTGCGCTCCAGGACGGGGGTGTTCACCAGTTCACCCCTGCTTACGAGCGCGTGACCCACTGCACGTGTGCTCGGACGGGCCGTCACCTGGCTACCTTCACTCGGCAGCCGGGGTCGGACCTGTACACACTGACCACTGAGTCCCCTCAGGTAGCTGCGTCCGCGTCTGCGTCTGCGTCAGGTCAGCTGTCCGCCCCCTGCTCGTGTCGCTCTCTGGCGCATGAGACTGTCCTCTGGCACCACCGCCTTGGTCACCCGTCTGTGCAGCGCCTTCGGGCCATGCACAAACGGGACCTTGTTGCTGGTCTTCCCAGGGTTCTCCCTCCCCTCCCACCCTCGCCTGCTCCTTCCTGTCTTCCCTGTGTCGAGGGGCGGCAGCGCGCCGCTCCTCACTCCTCCTCCTTCCCCCCGACGACTGCTCCTTTGCAGACGCTCCACATGGACGTGTGGGGCCCAGCCCGAGTCCGTGGTCAGGGTCACGAGAGGTACTTCCTGATTGTTGTTGACGACTTCTCGCGCTACACCACGGTCTTCCCCTTGCGCACCAAGGGTGACGTCCCTGATGTCTTGATCCCTTGGATCCGCAGATCTCGTCTCCAGCTCAGTGAGCGTTTCCGCTCCGACTTCCCTGTCCTGCGTCTGCACTCTGACAGAGGTGGGGAGTTTTCCTCTGGCCTCTTGGAGGCCTTCTGTCAGCAGGAGGGCATTGAGCAGTCGTTCACGCTTCCGGCCTCTCCACAGCAGAATGGGGTTGCTGAGCGCCGCATTGGCTTGGTCATGGAGGTCGCTCGTACCTCCTTGGTTCATGCGGCTGCCCCCCACTTTCTGTGGCCGTTTGCAGTCCGATACGCTGCGCATCAGCTCAACCTCTGGCCCCGTGTCTCCTTACCGGAGACTTCTCCGACACTGCGTTGGACGGGAGAGGCTGGCGATGCGTCGCGTTTTCGGGTCTGGGGATCTCGAGCTTTTGTTCGCGATACGTCCGCGGACAAGCTCTCCCGTCGAGCTGTCCCCTGTGTCTTCCTTGGCTTTGTCCCGGACGCGCCTGGTTGGCAGTTCTACCACGCCACCTCGCGTCGTGTCCTGGCCTCTCAGGACGTCACTTTTGACGAGTCCGTCCCCTACTACCGCCTCTTCCCCTACCGCACTGCCCCGCTCCCCCCCCCGCCTCTCTTCCTCGCTCCAGGTGCTGAGGTACCAGACCCCCTCCCCCCTCAGGGTGCCGCTCCCTCAGGTGTGTCCCAGGTAGACCCGGTTGAGCCTGTCGAGGTAGCTGTTGACTCTCGTCCTGCTGGGGGTGCTGAGCCTGACCGTGAGGAGTCTGGGGGTGCTGGGCCTGGGGGTGCGGAGCCTGGGGGTGCGGAGCCTGGGGGTGCGGAGCCTGGGGGTGCTGAGCCTGGGGGTGCGGAGCCTGGGGGTGCGGAGCCTGGGGGTGCTGAGCCTGGAGGTGCGGAGTCTGGGGGTGCTGAGCCTGGGGGTGCTGAGTCTGGGGGTGCTGAGTCTGGGGGTGCTGAGCCTGAGCGTGCTACACCTGGAGGAGCCCTCTCCTCCCGGCAGCTGCAGGAGCGGTACCTACAGTACTGCCGCCTCCGGAGAGGTGCTACTGGAGCTCGTACCAGTACTTCCCCTCCTGCCCAGGAGCTCCCCCCCATTCAGCAGATCCGAGAGTGGTACACGCGGCGCTGCAGTCTTCGGAGTGGTGCTCCTGGTGCTGCGGACCCTGAGGGTGGCGCTGCTACTGGTGCTGAGGACCCGGGCGTTGGAGCTGCTGCTGGTGCTGCGGACCCGAGCGGTGGCGCTGCTGCTGGTGCTGAGGACCCGGGCGTTGGAGCTACTGCTGGAGCTGAGGACCCGGACGGTGGAGCTGCTGCTGGTGCTGAGGACCCGAGCGGTGGAGCTGCTGCTGGTGCTGAGGACCCGGACGTTGGAGCTGCTGCTGGTGCTGAGGACCCTGCCGCTGGTGTCTCTGCTGGTTCTGGAGACGCTACGCGGCCGCGACCGTACTTCGTACCACTTCTTCAGCAGGTTCTTGGTCAGGCTCCTCCTCCTTGTCCTCCTCCCTCCGTAGAGTGTCCTCCGCCTGTCCAGTCGCAGTCACAGTTCCCGCCTGCCTCGCCTCTCCCTAGTCCCTCTCCTTACACTGGTCCCACAGGAGGTCTTACAGAGCGTCGTGAGCCTGAGTCTCGTCCTGCGTCGCCTGTTCGTACTGCTCGCACTGGTCGTCGTGTCCCACGTGAGCGTCCTCCTCCTGTCCCTGGCACTCACTACATGACTCTGCGTCCCTCCACTGCTCCTCAGCGTGTTCCGCTGCCGTCTCCTCCTGCGTCCTCTCTGCCTACTCTTCCTGATTCGGAGTCTGACTCCCGTCGTGCTGCCAGTCCCACTGTCACCCGTCTCCTCGCTACTGTTGTCACTGACCCTACCTTTGAGTCCTCTGCTGCGTCTGCTCTGGTCGCTGAGTTGATAGACTTTGCTGCCCGGTGTCGTCTAGACTACGCCACTAGCCTTGTTGCTGAGTCTGAGTCTGAGTCTGTCTGTCCTCCGTCCGTCGGGGGTGAGTGTGCTCTTGGCACGGACGTCCTTGAGGACAGACAGGAGGAGTTCCAGTGCTTTGCTGCTGCTTTACCCCACCTCGTGTCCATGCTAGTTGCCCCTGAGGGAGACCCGGATGCACCAGACATCCCGACCCCGCGCACTTACGCTGAGGCGATGGCGGGTCCCTACTCCTCTCAGTGGCAGACAGCCATGGACGCAGAGATGGCTTCTTGGAAGTCCACAGGCACCTACGTTGACGAGGTTCCCCCACCTGGGGCGAACATCGTCAGTGGCATGTGGATTTTAAGGGTGAAGCGGCCACCGGGTTCTCCTCCTGTCTTCAAGGCGCGCTACGTGGCTCGAGGCTTCAGTCAGCGAGAGGGAGTTGACTTCTTTCAGACCTTCTCCCCCACCCCGAAGATGACCACTCTTCGGGTGCTGCTGCACATAGCCGCTCAGCGCGACTACGAGCTTCACTCACTTGACTTCAGCACTGCTTTCTTGCAGGGCAGCCTGCACGAGGAGATCTGGCTGCGCCGCCCTCCTGGCTTCACTGGGTCGGTTCCTCCTGGTACCCAGTGGAGGCTTCAGCGGCCGGTCTACGGTCTCCGCCAGGCACCGCGTGAGTGGCACGACACACTGAGGACGACACTTGCGGCTCTTGGGTTCGCTCCCTCTACTGCTGACCCGTCACTGTTTCTACGCACAGACACCTCACTGTTGCCATTCTACATCCTCGTGTACGTCGACGACTTGGTCTTTGCCACTGCTGACACCGCGGCACTCGCCCACGTGAAGTCGGAGCTGCAGAGGAGACACACGTGCATAGACCTAGGTGAACTGACAAGCGGATCACCCGGGACAGAGCACGGCGCACCATCACCTTGACTCAGTCACACATGGTGCAGCAGATCCTTCAGCGCTTCCGCTTCACGTACTCCTCGCCTCAGTCCACTCCTCTGCCTACCGGTCACTCGCTCTCAGCTCTGCCTTCGGATGAGTCCGTAGAGCCGAGTGGCCCGTATCCAGAGCTTGTGGGCTGCCTCATGTACCTGATGACCTGCACTCGACCTGACCTTGCATACCCTCTTAGCATCCTTGCACGCTATGTCGCTCCTGGCCGTCACAGGAAGGAGCACATGGATGCCGCTAAGAGGGTATTGCGCTACTTGTGCAGTACGTCGGGCATGGGGCTAGTGCTTGGAGGGCGAGACCGAGTTGTACTTACTGGACACTCAGACGCTTCTTGGGCGGACGACCAGGCTACTCAGCGGTCGTCTCAGGGTTACACCTTCAGCCTTGGCTCCGGCTCAGTTTCTTGGCGTTCTACACGCTCTTCTTCTGTTCTCAGCTCCAGTTGTGAGGCTGAGATCTACGCCACAGCCATGGCTGCCCAGGAGCTACGCTGGCTGACCTACCTGCTGACCGACTTGGGAGAGCGGCCTCGTTCTCCTCCAGTGCTGTACGTCGACAACCAGGCTGCCATTGCCTTGTGTGAGGAGCACAGACTGGAGCACAGAACGAAGCACATCGCCCTGCAGTACTTCCTTGCTCGAGAGCTGCAGCAGCGTGGTCAGCTTCGTCTGCGTTACGTGGCCACTGAGGCCAACCTTGCTGATGTGTTCACCAAGGCGCTTCAGCCTTGTGACCATCAGCGTTTCTGTACTCTTCTAGGCCTTGTGCCTGCTGGACCTCACTTGCTTACTTCTTGACTCTGCTTGTACTGTGATCTTATATATATGCCTGCATGTTTACTCTTGCTAGGTTGTGATCACTGTATCTCTTGCTATATTATCAACCTGCATGTGAACTGGTCTTGTGACCACTTGCTTGTGCTCGGAATTTGTGTGGTATCCTTGAGATCCACCCTGAGCTTGTTTTGCTTTGCTTTGACTGGTCTTGTGACCCCTTGCTCTCCCCCACTTTGCCTATGGGGGTGTGTCAAACATTATATATGTTGTGTTTGTTTAGGCTACAGTGGGTTAGCCTATAAGGGGTACACAATTCTAGGGTTAGGTACTTGTACTGATTTCACTGCTAGTTCAATCATTCCTGTCTGTTGATTTCGACAGAGACCGCTCAGCAGCAGCCTCAGTACCCTCTTGCGTAGTACCCCCAGGCTCAGCACCCCCAGGCTCCACACGCTCAGGCTCAGCACCCCCAGGCTCCGCACCACCAGGCTCAGCACCCCCAGGCTCCGCACCCTCAGGCTCCTCACGCTCAGGCTCAGCACCCCCAGGCTCCGCATGCTCAGGCTCAGCACCCCCAGGCTCAGCACCCCGAGCAGGACCACCCCCAGTAGGACCTGAGTCACCAGTGACCTCAACAGGCTCAGTCAAGGGAGGGTCTACCTGAGACAGACTTGAAGGAGCAGGACCTTGAGGGGGGAGGGGGACTACCTGGGGAGGACCTGGAGCAAGAATGAGCGGCGGGGGGGGGAGAGGGGCAGTGCGGTAGGGAAAGAGACGGTAAAAGGGGACCGACTCGTCGAAGGTGACGTCCTGAGACGCAAAGACACGGCGCGAGGCGGGGTCGTAGAACTGCCAGCCAGGCGCGTCAGGAGGAAAGCCAAGGAAGACACAGGGAATGGCGCGAGCAGAGAGCTTGTCCGCGATGAAATCGCGGACAAAGGCACGAGCACCCCAGACCCGGAAACGCGACGCATCGCCAACCTCCCCCGTCCAACGTAGTGTGGGCGAAGTCTCCGGCACGGAGACACGGGGCCAGAGGTTGAGCTGATGCGCGACGTACCGGACCGCAAACGGCCACAGAAAATGGGGGGCAGCCACATGGATCATGGAGGTACGAGCGACCTCCATGACTAAGCCAATGCGGCGCTCAGCAACCCCATTCTGCTGCGGAGAGGCCGGAAGCGTGAACGACTGGCGGATGCCGTGCTCCTCACAGAAGGCTCGCAAGGTTGGAGGTCAACTCACCACCTCTGTCAGAGTGAAGACTAAGGACAGGAAAGTTCGACTGGAACCGCTCGCGAAGCTGGAGACGAACAGCGCGGATCCAAGGGATCAGAACAGCAGGGACATCCCCCTTGCTGCGCAAGGGGAAGACCGTGGTGTAACGCGTGTAGTCGTCGACGACCAGCAGGAAGTACCGCTCGCGGCCCTGCCCCTGGACGCGGGCGGGGCCCCACACGTCCAGGTGGAGAGTCTGCAGTGGAGCCTCTGTGGGAGGGAACGAGGAGGAGTGAGGAGCGGCGCGCTGCCGCCCCTCGATGCAAGGAATGCAGGGCAGCGCAGGCGAGGGAGGGAGGGCAGGCAGAGACCTGGGAAGCCCAGAGACCAGGGAGCGAGAGTGCATGCCACGAAGGCGGGGCAGGGAGGGGTGACCAAGGCGGTGGTGCCACAGGAGAGTGTCGTGTGACAGGCAGGGACACTCACATTGGTTAGCTACCTGAGCAGACGCGTACAGCTGAGGAGACAAAGGGGCGTAGCGCGACACAGCGGTGAGGGTGTACAGACTGGACCCAGGCGCACGTGTGAACGTGGCCAGGTGGCGGCCGGTCCGAGAGCACGTGCAGTGCGTCACACGCTGTCCTCCAGGAGTAAAGGTGTCAACCCAGTGATCCTGAAGGACGGCGGTGCTCACCAGGTTCGTAGAGAACGAGGGGATGTGGAGACCTGACAGCTCACCGGACGGGACCGCCGGACACGGAAGCACAGTGGTAGACCGTGCAAGCACTGGGCCCCCAGAGGGGTCAGCCAGTGAGACAGGGACAGGTGCAGGGAGGGGAGTGACTGTGGTACTGTCGCGAAAGAAACAGCGAGAAGCACCAGAGTCAAGTGTAAAGGTGTGCAAGGCCTGAGCCGACGCAGTACCAGGGAGAGCAGACTCACTAGCACCTAGAGCTGCAGCCTCTATACCTGGGTCAGGCGGCATACACAAGTAGCAGTCACCCTCAGCACTAACAGTCAATGCATACATGGCAGCAAGAATCGCATCATAGTCAAGATCAAAGATAGGAACATCATGCCTAAGCAGGTCTGCCCAGTTCAGGAACTCGGTAGCATCAAGGAACTTGGCGCGCCAGGCGTCGCTAAGCCGAGCGAAGCAGCGGTACTCAGTGTGAAAGCCATTGCATGGGCGACCAGCGTGGTTACCTGCGCGGATGATATAGGGGCAGCGACCAGGACCCCCAGACGCCCCACGCTGAGCGTACCAGTCATGAAGCTGCTGAGACGTGGGGGTCTGGCGCTGACGCTGCTGCTGCTGCTGCTACTTCTGCTGCTGCTGCTGCTGCTGCTGCTGCTGCTGCTGCTGCTGTCCCTGGCCACCACTGGAGCCCCCTCCACCGCCTCCACCACCACCACCTCCACCACCGCTCCCTCCTCCCCCACTACCGCCGCTGCCACCTCCACCGCTCCCGGTACCACCGCCATCCCACCCACTACTTCCACCCCCACGACCACCCCCGCCACCTCCGCCTCCACCGCCGCCCCCACCACCGCCTCCTCCACCGCCTCCTGCACTGCCGCCTCCACCACCCCTGCCTCGCTTGCCGCCCCTGGCGCTGCGGCGCTTCCCACTAGGAGCGGAAGCAGCTGCTACCTGCTCAGCGCCAAGGAAATCGACGGCAGCAACAGTAGAGGCGCAGGAAGGAGGGGGCAAGAGGGGAGGGGGAGCACCCCTCAAAGAGGGGAGTGCGTGGAGTGCCACGAGCAGTGCCTACAGCGAGAATGCTCTTTTCTGCTGCTAGGAGCTCCTGCTCGAAGTCGTCGACAGTAAGAGTGGTAGGGTCTTTGGCGAGAAAGTGGTCCCTGACCGAGCTAAGAGTGTCAGGGAGGCGGGTGACGAGGAAGTAGAGGGTAAAAAACATCGGAGGGGGATTCTTGGCGAGGAAATCGGCTGAAAGAGCGGCACGAAAGCGAGCGTCACTAGCGCGAAGGTGAGAGATGAGGTCCTCAGCAGTGGCAAAGGAGGACAGGTCAGGGAACAGGTAGGGCATGATGAGGCGACCTAGGGCTGCAGTGGCAGGGGAAGAGTAGCGCGCAACTACAGCGTCATACAGTGCCTTAGCAGTCTTGTGCTGACTAAAATGCGCGCGCTCAGTGATCGGCAGATGGTTGCGAATAGCGAGGCGCGCAGCAGCATCGCGAGTCTGCCACTGTGAGCGGTCAAGAGCGGCAGCAGTGTCAGCAAGTGCAACGGAAGTGCCAGACGCGTGATCGAACAGTGAAACTCCGTCTTTGGCATCAGTCATAAGAAACAGTTGCAGGTCGTCGAGCCAAGTGTCAGACTCTATCGGGCGACCGTCAGGCTCAAACGCGAGAACATTGAGCGTTGCCATAATCGCATCGCAGGCAAAGGCAGTAGGCAAAGGTAGCAGGCGACGGCAGCAGGCAAAGGCAGCAGGCAAGGGCAGCAGGCAAGGGAGTCTGTGCGCGGGGCTGCAGAGGTAGCACGCAAGCGGCAAGGGCGGCGCACAGAGCAGCCGCGAGCTGCGCGTGGGTTGTCTGGGCGGTGCGCGAGCAGCACAGGCAGCGCGCGGGGCAGCAGCGAGCGGTGCGCAGGCTGCGGAGGCGTGGCGCGAGCAG
Organism: Closterium sp. Yama58-4; assembly: GCA_947470075.1. Lineage (NCBI taxonomy): Eukaryota > Viridiplantae > Streptophyta > Zygnematophyceae > Desmidiales > Closteriaceae > Closterium > Closterium sp. Yama58-4. The sequence goes on along the minus strand of CANIUD010000533.1, from coordinate 71,646 downwards.
GTAGGGCGGCGCGCGGGGCAGTAGCGGGCCGCGCACGGGCTTCCGAGGCTCAGGGCGAGCAGCGCAGGCGGCGCGCGGGGTAGCAGCGGGCTGCGCGCAAGCTGCCGAGGCGCGGCGCAAGCAGCTAGGGCGGCGCGCGGGGCAGCAGCAAGCCGCGCGCGAGCTGCCGAGGCGCGGCGCGAGCAGCGAGGGCGACGCGTGGAGCAACAGCGGTCAGCACGCGGGGATTAGGTCTGCGCGCGAAGCAGCAGCAGACAGCAGGCAGACGGCGCGCGCAGCGCAGCACGTCACAGTCACAGTCACAGTCGTGGGGTAGCGGTAGGTGGGCCCGAAAAAAAAAAAAAAGACGGTCCTACGGACCTACTGCTCTGAAACAATGTCTGAAAGTCTAGGCAAGAATGAATGAACTAGCAAAAAGATGGGTACAAATATGAAACCCTAAAGGGGCTATACCCCATATTGGCTACCCCACTACAGCCTACACATATATAGCATATATATAATTTGACAGAGGATATGCAGAGATGAGCGTGAGAGGTGGCAGGCGATGGCTGAAGAGCCTACTCAGATTAGTCAAGGGAATGAACGAAGTGCACCGTTAGTTCGGAGGGGCTGAGCTACTAAAGCGCGGTGCGTCGAAAGCCCAGCTGTTATAACGCGAGCTTTAGTCCTGCCAAATCCCTCTGCAGCGGTACCGTGTTATTGCAAATTTAGATGGGTCCATATCGTCCTGGTGTATTGTATGCCCGATGTAGTTCGAGATTTGTTGAAACAATCATTTCTAGAAATTCTCATTTTTGGGTTGCAGAGCAACCTATTGCAATCGACAGGTCCTACTTTTTTTTGTCACGGATTTTTTATTATCCAGAAAAAAATCCTATATAAGCAGGGTCGAATTACATATTTATGGATACTTTATTGGTGACTTATTCTAATATTGTTTTATTCAGTGCCAGTCTACCAGATGCTGAAACGAAAGATGAAATATAATGACCAGACAATCCGATCATTCTATTTCAAGTAAGATTCTGTCGTCATATTCGGCACGAGAAAACGTATTCATCAAAATTGATGAATACGGTATGTTTTACTGCATGGTATTTTGTACTACGGTATACTAAGCGTCAGTCTATACTACCGCTTCCCCAGCCTAGCATGGGGGGGAAGTCGATAATATAAACATTGGATAAGCGACTATGACAGAGCAACACAATCTGCACACCCCAAAGAGAAATCTACACCGATCAAGTCCAGCTGAAAATGGCTTCACTGTCATAGTGGTACACCACTCAACCTTTTGTGACGATGATCGGTAAGATATCTCTTTGAAACATGCAGACTGCATTACTATTGCAACAATTAGCAGCATAATAGAAACGGAAATGAAACGAAACTTCAACAAACTCAGAATTAAAATAAATCAAGCAATCGCACTAAGTTGTACGAGACATTTCCTTCCATCCCACATGAGAACCAGTATCTGCAAATCTGCGATAACAAAAATACAATCATGGAATGCAAGAAAATGGAGAAAATATAAAGAACTCAATTTAGGGGGAACAAAACTGAAATAACCAAGAGAATGGCCGTAAAAACGTATTGAAACTTCAAGACACAGAAAATCAGAAGAAATTAGCTCCCGAACCAAAGAGGATAGTGAATAAAACTTGCAGGGGAAAGAGACAGTGAGTGTTATTCAAAATAATAGAGAATGACACAATATTAATACTAGTGAGCAGAAAACTAGAATGTGGAAAGTGAAAACTACATGAAGATGATTGAAGTTTTTTTAATATTAATCCAGAGATACAAGTGCACATCGGATGAGCCAATGCTAGAAAAGTGATATTGAAAAGGAGTGAAACAAGCAAATAAAACGAGAGCGTAGGGTGCCTAAACAAGGAAAGGAAGGAAAGAACACCGAACCTAGGATCTGATCGTTTAAAAAACGTAACAAAATGGTAATGCGGAATACAAAACAGAGGAGAAAATATCAATGATAACAATAGAAAGCAATTGGGTGGAACAGAAACACGGAAAAGTGCATGGATAAAGAACAAAGAAGGATTGATGAAAGAATCGATTGAACTAAGAAGAAATCAAAGAGCAAGTAAGAAAGAACCAGAATATGAAAAAGAAATATAGAAGTCGAAAGAAAAGGGAAATGGGAAGAGGTGGAAAGAAGTAGAGAGGAGAGAACAAAGTTGCTGTACATAACTCATGAAGATTGGTAAGAAGATTGAAAAAAATAACGGAATAGAACGAAGGACGGTTAACGTAGGAAAACACTAACTTCGTGAGGGCTTTACCTAGTTGACATGAAGTAGCACGGATGATAGGAGGATGGAAAACAGAAAGGATGGAAGAGCGAACAAACTAGCGGAGGAAAATGGAAAACGAGTAGAATATAAGAAAAACCACAAAAAAACAAACTATCACGGTTATAAGGGCATTCGTGAGTAGAGGTAAGCAGAAGGTGTGCACAAGAATACCTCGCAGGTAATGGTTCCCCACGGAAACAGCCGCTTATGGCGGCGGGGGGGCAAAGGTGCGCGGGGATAGGGAAGAAAGCTTACTACTAATTAACTCCAATAAGAAAAGAGGTAGTCGCTCACCGACAGAGAGATAGCAAGAGTTGTGGGAGTGATTGGCAGTAAGGCAGTCGTAAGTGCTAAGACCAGGAAGACGCACGGCCAGGAACAAGCACGACCAGGAAGAAAAAGAATTTTCGAAACCCTAGCCAGGCCAACAATTCGACAACAAGTTAATATAATATTATGTTTATTGTTAAATCCCGTGCTTTGTAGCGCAATGGTTTCGATGGAGTCGGTAGTTTGAAAGGGTGGGAGATCGATTCTCTTCGGAGTTGCAATTTTGTTTCTACTGACAAAATGCCAGCTCCGTTACTGTTCGAAGTACACTTAACCCATCAATGTTGAATGATATGATAAAACACAAAACTAATAGCACTGTGGGATTAACTAAATGTGAAACTTTTCTCTTCAGCCTTTTTCCTCATTCTTTGGTATCAAAATGCGAAGAGCTAAACAACTTCCCATATTTTTTTCAATTAAAAAAAAGAACAATTCCAAAAAAACATTAATGCAACATAGATATACATAAGAATATTAATTCAAAATATGCATCGATCAAGAAGCTCCGCAACCCTAAGACGATTTCGTCGCCTCTTGTTTTTTTTTCAATTTCGGTGAATCTCTGACTTTCTCGAATCACAGTCGCGTACAACGCGGCCGCCATCGCGAGCCAGGAAAATCGTTTTCCGTCACCCTCCAAGGCAAAGCGCTGACGGAGCGCGCTCGCGAGAAGTGGTAGCACTTACTAACGACGCGAGGCTAAAGCTCACGCCTTTCCTAGCAAGGGTTCCGAGCGAAAAGCACTAGATTGCTAGCAACAACAGTTTTGAGCAAATAACTGGCTAATTACACGCGGTTTAATGCTGTAGAGCAACCACGCACCAGCCGCACCAGCCACGAGGTCGCCGCAACTACGCATTTCACCTGCCCTTCCGCGCTAGTCTGCCCTTGGATTGCCTCGCCACCACCACGCCGCATTCCCGCCCCTCCGCTTCTCCCCATCTCCGCGTTTCCGTATCTCCGCCGCGCTTCACCTGCCCTTCCGCGCGTGTCTGTTGGGTCGGCGCTTGAATTGCCGTAAGATCGCGGCCTCTCGTCGCTTCCGGCCCTCCGCGCGCCCGCCCGCAGCAAGGGGATAGGCGGAGAGAGCGCAGGGGGAGCCGAGATGCGCGGTGCGGCAGGATGCGCGGCAGGCGCCTGCGTGTTCGACTCGCTGCGGGGGAAGCGGGAGGGGGAAGAGGCGCTGCTGGGGATCTTGGAGAGCCTCCTCGCCTTCACCAGGTATTGTCACGCTCGTTATAGGCACATTCGGTACCTATACTCGCTAGAGTCACACTATCTACAGGCACATACATTTCACTTCGCTGCCATAGAAATCCGCGCCGTTGCGGACGTAGGAGCGGCACATTGCTTTCACCAAGTGATTCGTTACAGCCACAACAGCATTAACAACTTCGCCAATTCCCCAATTCGTCGATTCGCCGATTCGCCAATTCCCCAATTTGCCAATTTGCCAATTCGCCAATTCGCCGATTCGCCGATTTGCCGATTCCACAAGTCGCCAATTCGCCAATTTGCCAATCTGCCAATTTGCCCATGATGACCGATCGCTCTCCTGCTCCCACCCAGCCTGCTACCTTACTCCCAACTATCACTCCTCCCACCATCTAACGCCCGTGGGCTAGTGTTGAAGGCATTCCGCTGCGCCAAATAACACCCTCGTTTTGACCCAGTGGGTAGCGAGGTGTTATACACCATGTTAAAAGTCCCTTCAATGCATTGGATGCGAGGGCATTCATGCACTGTTCCACAGTCCAATGCCACCTAGCACGCTGCCCACTCCTTGTAACCCCACCCCACTCTACACCATTTCCTTCTGCTGCCCCCGTTCAGATTCTTTTCTTCCACGTGCGTCAAGGCATGCCAAGCCAAGCCCACGCGAGCGCACTTCCACTGCCACCCAGTGCGCTGCATACTCCTTTTAACCGCTCCTACTCTACCCTACACCACTCCCTTTGCTGCCCCCTTCCAGAGCCTGCCCCTCTCGCGTCAAGGCATGCCAAGCCAGGCAAGCGCACTTCCACTGCCACGTGGTGCTGCTGCTGCTTTTAACCGCTCCTACTCTACCCTACACCACTCCCTTTGCTGCCCCCTTCCAGAGCCTGTCCCTCTCGCGTCAAGGCATGCCAAGCCAGGCGAGCGCACTTCCACTGCCACGTGGTGGCGGTGGTGCTGCTGCTTGCCTGCTTCTCTTGCATCGGCACCATCCCACATGGGGTGACGGCCCTGGAGCACAGCAGAAGCCTGAGAGGTACGAGTCGCTGCTGCTATGTGTGATCCCATGCCCATAAGGTACAAGCTTGCTTGCTGGTAACCACCTGCTTGCTGCTGGTAACCACCTGCTTGCTGCTGGTAGCTACCTGCTTCCTGCTGGTAACAACCTGCTTGCTGCTGGTAGCTACCTGCTTCCTGCCGGTAACAACCTGCTTGCTGCTGGTAACCACCTGCTTGCTGCTGGTAACCACCTGCTTGCTGCTGGTAACCACCTGCTTCCTGCTGGTAACCACCAGCTGCTGGGATATGCAATCTGATGTCTGTGGGGCACAAGGCATACAGAGTCACATGGTACAGGTGCTGGTAACCGGCCTCTTTAGATCGCCTGCCGCTGCTTGGACACCTTTTTAGCACCTGTTAAATCACCTGTTACAACTACCTTTCTCTCTGCTGTGCCCATCCCTTCGCTTCCATTGCAGACTGTGCGGACATCTTGGCAGCAGGAGCGGCTCTCACGCCCACCCCACCCTCATCCCACCCTCACACCACCCTCACACCTCTCTCACACCACCCTCACACCACCCTCACTTCACACCCCACCCCCCCCAACCCCTCCCCCCCCCCCCTCCCCCCCCCCATCTTGGCAGCAGGAGTGGCTCTCACGCCCACCCCACCCTCATCCCACCCGCGCACTCCCCTCACCCCGCCCCCACCTCGCCCTCCACCCCCCTCCTTCGCCCCACACTGGCCCGCTTCTCCTCCCCTGCAGACTGTGCGGACATCTTTGCAGCAGGAGTCGCTCTGCCATCATCAATTGACCCAGAAAACGCCCCCACCCTCACCTCCACCCTCACCTCCACCCTCACCTCCACCCTCACCTCCACCCTCACCTCCACCACTTCCACCGCTCCCACCACCACCGTCGCCGCCACCCCCTCCCGCACCACTGGTGGTGGAAATGGGGCCAAGGTGAGGCCAGCCCGTAGCTTACGGAGCGAGGCACTCGCCTCCCGTCATTCCTCCCCCCACTCCTCCCCCCACGCCTCCCCTCGCTCCTCCCCCCACGGCTCCTCTAACGCCTCCCCCCACGCCGCACGGTACAAGCGAGAGGCGGGCAAGTGCTGGAGCCGGGCAGAGCTGCCGTGCTATGTGGACACCGCGGGGAGCACGGGAGGTGATATGTCGGAGAGACTTGAGATGAAAATGCGCCAGTACCACACGTACCGGCGCGAGTGCCTTCTGAAAGAGCCCAAGGAGACACTCCGAGCGACCCTCCTCTCTAACAAGCCCACGCTCTGCCGCTATTTGGTGTACTACCACACGCGGGACGGGCAGGGGAACAGACTCGTCTCGCTCATCTCTGCTTTTGCTTATGCGCTCCTGACGGACCGAATTCTCCTGCTTGCATCTGGTAGCGGCCTGGCTGAAGAATACTGCGAGCCGTTTGAGCACGAGGCATCGGTTGAGGCTAGTCAAGGGGCCTCACAAGAGGTCGAGGCCAGTCAAAAGGCGGATGAAGGAGCGTCGTGGGTGCTGTTTGATGGGCCGGAGAGGGAGAAGTATGTGTGGATGCTACGGTTCAAAGTGGCTAAGGAGTGGAGGAGCGTGCGTGAGGAGGAGGAGAGCGGTTTGATGGCACCACCAGTGTATGTGTGCCATATGCTATGCTATTCTATGCTGTGCCGTGACGTGCCATGCAACTGATATCTCCTTCCCATTTTGCCAGCATTCCTTTTCCGAAATGTCCCTACCCCCCTCTTCCCCTTACCTTTCTTCATCACCCTCCCTTCCCTTCCCTCCTAGGTTTCCCTCTTGTCCTTCCTCTTTCCATTCCCGCTTTCCGCTTTCCTGTCCTTGTCCCTTCCCTCCTCCCCTCCCCCTGCAGCCTACGGGTCGACATCGTCCATTTCACCAAGCCATCCGGTCACCTCTTCTTTTGTGAATCCGAGCAGCAATGGCTCTCCCGCACCCCCACCCTCCTAATCTACTCCAACCAGTACCACCTCCCCGCCCTCTACCTCATCCCTTCCTTCCGCCGCCGCCTCCTCCTCCTCTTCCCCTCTCATCACCCCTTCCGTTCTCTCTCCCGCCTCCTCCTCTTCCCCCGCAACCGCATCTGGGCACAAATCACCCGCCGCTTCCACTCCCTCATTGCCCCCGCCTCTGCTCGAATAGGCCTGCAGGGGCGGTTTCAGAAGCAGGCGTTGGAGAGGGGGATTCCCTGGGAGACCAAGGCTATGGGGCGGTGCTTGTTAGAAGCACTCAACTCCTCCTCTGTGCGCCAGGCACAGGAGGTACGGCTATCAAAACGGGGTGGTGCAAGTGGTGATGGTAGCAGCGGCAATGGTGGTCCTGGGTGCAGTGCGGTTGGGAACGATTCTCCGAGCGGTGTGACCGAGGTGATGGTGGCATCGCTCAGTCCTGTGCTAGCACACAACCTGTCTGTGATTGTAGCAGAAAACGTGCCAGGAGTAAGCGTGACTGTAGGGAGCGACACCCCTTGTGCTGCCACTGCAGAACTTGCACTTCCTCCCAGAAATGGTGCCAAGAACTTGGCGAATTCCCATGTGCACATTGCTCGACTGACCGTCGACGAGTCAGAGAACAACACCGACACCGGCCTGGTCGACCGCGCTATTCTCGACATTTACACGCTTGCGCTCTTCTCTGACGCCCTTGTAATATCTCGCAACTCCACCTTTGGCTACGTCAGCGCGTCTCTCTTCGGGGTTCCCTATGTTTCATTTGTGGGCCCCACGTGTTTCAGAGCGACGATTGAGCCATGCTTGCACTTCCCCCCTAGTAATGACCGGTGCCCGGATGGGGTTCCCCAGCAGCTACAACTGCTGCTGGCTGTAGCTCCCGATGTGCCGCTCATGCCGTGTGCAGATAGGCCCACTGGGATTGCCGTCCGCCCGTTGGAGATGTGATGGGCTGATAAGCATTGTTTAATTTACATGCTTTTACTTTTATTCTTACTGACGTTTGTGCTGGTGATGGTGTAGAGTGCACGACGTGCAGTCAAAAGGGTTCCTTCCTACCTGACTCGACATTGGCAGCCATTCGTTCCATACCTCAATCTCACACGTGCAGGTGAGACGAAGCCTAGCTGTATCGAGGCCTTTCCGTGGTTGGACGCTGTTTTCCACGTCATCCTAAAACCCTGGTAGATGCTCAAAATGTATTGGATGGTGGTGAATTGACCAGGTGTTCGCGCAACGGTTGAAACCCCTTTTGGGTCGTATGCCCGGGGGTACACGTGTGTGTTCAGTTCCGCTCGAGAGTGTAGACGGTTTGATTGAACGAGGGTCAACTTTCCGTCCGTTTCCGAAATTTGTGCGAGGCCAGTTCGCCAATCGTCACTCGCTTCGCCAGCCAGCGAAGGTGTTGTCGAACCGCGTCGAGCAGAGATCATCCAGATTGTCATTCCCGCATCAGGTCAACGAATTCTGTTACTGATCGTTTGTGCGTCGTGAACACCATCCCATTCCATCGGCGACACCTCGGACAGAATCGACGGCCACAAACAGCAAAGCTATCTGTCGCGAAAGCAAAACCAGCGAGCAAAACTGGGGGGTCACGAGGACCACAACTTGCCTGCTCAACTGATTTGTTTCTCCACCCTCCCCCTGCAGCATCCATTCCTCGAGTTTCGCTTGTGCTGCTGCGAGCAGTACAGTAACCAAAGGCACACCCCTGCCTCCTCCCCACCCCCTCTGCTCACCTGGAGAACAATACAGTTCAGTCTCCCGATAGAAACTGGCAGGTCGAAGAATTTTGGAGTGAATCCTTTCATAACACTCTCCTGCAGCTTTCTTTTACCATTTTTTTTCCAGCGTTCCCGCTCATCGTATTCAACAGCTCTCACGTTTCCCTCGTGACACCCTTTTCGCCAACGTACGATCATTCGTGCACGTTACTCGAGTTGCGCGCGTTTGAATTCAACTCCTGACGAACACTTCGCATCGAAACCGCGAAATTCTATACGCGTCGACGTCGCGACGTTCTCCCGCTCCGAAATCGCGAATTTCGCACGCATCGCCCGTCGTTACGCCGCCATGTCAGTCTCTAAGATGGCCGGCTTGTCGCGGTCCCTCCACACCCCACCTCGCTCCCCCGCCGCGTCTTACGTCGCCAATCCCCGCGGCGCATCGTCATCCGCGGCGGCCTCAAGGAGCGTCACGCGGTTCGCGGTGCGTCCTCATCCTCCGGTTCTCGTGTTACCTCTTCAAAACATTCCCTCCGCCGCCTCCCGTCCTCCCGTCTTTTGTAGCGTCCCTCCGCCGCCTAATTATCATCCGCGTCGCCTTTAAGAAGTCACTTTCTTTGCTATTCGTCCATCCCTTAACCTCCTCGCGGTGCGTTCTTCCTCCCTTTCCCTTCTCCCCGCCCCTGCTCCCCCTTCTCTTCTCCCCTCTCCTGCTCCCCTTCCCTTGTCTCCTTCCGGCACTGCCGTTTTCCTTTCCAGCATCCCCCCCATTGAATATCCTTCCAACCTCTTGGTATCACGACATTCGATTATAACATCCTCCTTTTCTCGCTCTCTGCGTTTGTCCTCCCTCCTCCCTCCCTTTCCGCTCGTACAGTCACATTCCGGCACCGTCACACGCCGAAACGCCCTCCCTCGGTTCCCCCTGCTCGCGTCGCCCGCCGTCCCTCATTCCGACACTTACATAAGACTCGGTAGCAGCAGCAGCCGCACAACCATCACCACCAGCACCGTCCACGGCATTCGCGTAGTCAAATTCGTCCCAACCCAAGCATCCCTCGCAGACCCCTCCTCTCACTCTCCGTCGTCCTCCCACTCCCCTCCTCACTCCTCCCATCCACCCCCCACCTCCGCCTCCTCCGCCGCCTCCTCCCCCCGACTTTCCGCTTCCGCCACTAAAGCCGTCGCTACGGGCAGGCAGGCAGACACTGCCACAGAGACGGTTGTCGGGCCGCGTTTCGAGTTCGTGCGATCTCCGCCGTACGATCGGCAGCGGAGGGCGCGCGAGCCGTCGGTGGAGGAGATGCGCGAGGTGCTGCTGGGCGGCGAGGTGGGGCAAGCTTTGGACGGACATGCCGCCCGGGCGGGCCCGAGTCCCGTGGCTGAGCTGGTGAGTGGAGTATTCGTGGGGAGGAGGGGGAGCGGGGGGAAGCGGATGCGAGCAGGGGAGAGTCGGGAAAAGGGGAAGCGGGGGAGGAAGGCAGGGAAAGGGAGGGGGAAAGGTGGATTTACGGGCTCAGGAGGGCTGAGTCCCGTAGCTGAGCTGGTGAGTGGAGTGGTTGCTGGGGTGAGGGGAGCGGGGGAAGGAGAGGGAGAGCACGGGAGAGGGGAGGGGGAGGGGGAGGGGAAGGGAGAGAAGAGAGGAGGGGAGGGGGGAAGGGGAGTGGAAGGGGGAGGGGAAGGGAGAGAAGAGAGGAGGGGAGGGGGGAAGGGGAGTGGAAGGGGGAGGGGAAGGGAGAGGAGGTGAGGGGAAGGGGAGGGGAAGGGAGAGGGGAGGGGAGGAGGAAGGGGAGAGGGATGGGAGGGGGAGGGGGGAGAGGGAAGGGAAGGGAAGGGGAGGGGAGGGGAAGGGGAGGAAAAGGGAGGGGTGGGGAAAGGGAGCAAGAGGAGGGCGATATGGTACGGGAGGCAAGCAAAAGGCGCACAGTGGATTGAGTGGTTCGGGAGGAGCAAGCAATGAAAGGTCGAACTCCTGACAGACACGCGGATTGATTGACACGGGTGTTCTGTGCTGTGGTAGCTTGTACACGTTTTTGTGGAAACTTGTACTCTGCTTCCGTGCGAGATCTCTCTCTGTAGGCCGTTTTCTTATCATTCTCAACCCGAACAAATTGAGACGCTACTTGCTAAATACCCTACTTCCGAGCCATCCAAACATCATGCACTCATGCACACAGCCTCATTTACTCACGTTCTGGCCCCACCTCACTAATCTCTCACTTCCCCTCCACTGCCCACCCCTCTTAACCACCCCGCAACGTCCCTACTCCCTCATCCCCCCCTCTCCCCACCCGACTTCACTTGCCCAAATGATGCATAAATGCCATTGATGCCATTCATCAAATCGCCCGGGCCAACTGTGCGTGCCGCGCCGCCATCCATCCATTCAGTCATACGAGCTCGTGCAAGGCGCACTGGTGAGCAGAGCATTCTATTTTTCTCCCTTTTCCTCTCCTCCTCACTTGCCTCGTCTCCGCCCTTGCCTTGCCTCCTTTCCTTCCCTCTCGCCTGTCGCTCGCCCACCCACCTGTCTCGTTCAACCGTTTCGTAAGAGTGGGTCCCTTCCCTCCACTCCTCCAAGCTCGATTTGATTCAAGCCACTCGAACTTGTCATTCCCCCACTCCCCCCCCCCCACCGTCTCCCTCCCCCGACTGCACACGCTGCCAGCTGCTTCCCCTCCCTCTCCCTCTCCCACTCGATCTCCTTCCTTCCTTCCCCTCCTCCCCCTCCCGTCCTCTCACGTGTGTTGGTCGGAGGAGCACACACGCCGCCGGGCCCCACCCCCCACAGCAGTGTGCCCCATCCCTTCTGTCCTCCCTCTCCCTCCCTCCACCACCTCTCTCTCCCTTTCTTCGCGGCCACCCCATCAGGTGCCAGCCACTGGCCCCCACAGCAGTGCTCATTCATCTGCGGCATTTTGCCCCTCCGCAATGCCCTTAGTTTGTCCCCGTTTCGCCTCCTCTCCCAACCACCCCCTCCTCTCCATACTCCTTCCTTCCGCCCGTCAGGTGCGTCGGTCAGAAGACCGCACACGCCGCCAGCCCCTGCCTCCCACAGCAGTGCTCATCCACGCATGTCATCCTGCCCCTCCCTCCTGTCCACCCTCTCCCGCTGCTCCTCTCCTCTCCCGCACCCTCATGCTCCCCTCTCAGGTGCGGTGGTCAGAAGACCGCACACGCCGCCAGCCCCCGCCCCTCACAGCAGTGCTCATCCATCCACGGCATCACACCCCTCACTTCTGTCCTCCCACTCCCTCTCCCTCTCCCTCTCCCTCTCCTTCCTTCCTCTCCCCCACCTTCGTGCCCCTCCCTCATCAGGTGCGGTGGTCGGAAGACCGCACCCGCCGCCAGGCCCCGCCCCCCACAGCAGTGCTCATTCACGGCATTCTGGGCAGCGGCACGAACTGGGGCTCCTTCGCCCGCCGCCTCGCTACAGAGTTCCCCGCCTGGCAGGTGGGTCTGTTGGGTGTGTGTGGTGTGTGGGGGAGAAGGGGAGGAGGCGTGGCGTTGTCCCCCGCCCTCCACAGCAGTGCTCATCCACGGCATCCTGGGCAGGGGCATGAACTGGGGCTCCTTTGCTCGAAGGCTAGCAACCGAATTTCCCGCCTGGCAGGTGGGTTGGTTGGTTGGTCCGTGTGTGCATGCATTGGGTGGGTTGGTTGGTTGTTTCCCGCCTGAATTACCCGCCTGGCAGGTGAGTCTGTTGGGTGTGTGTGTGGTGTGGGGTAGAAGGGAATGAGGGGCGGCATTGCCACCTCCCCCAACAGCAGTGCTCATCCTGGAAAGCAGCAAAGACTGGGGCTCCCTCCCCCCTGTAACCACCCCGCCACCCCCTTCCTCGGTTTCTGTGTGTGCACCTGCGTTGCCACGGGGCCTCACAGCAGCACCACAACTCCAACCTCTTCCTCTTTCCTTCCTGTCTTTGCTCCCTCCAACCTGTCCTCCCACCCCATTCTCGTTCAGTTTCTCTGTGTGGACCTGCGCTGCCACAGGGCCTCCACAGCAGCATATCTCAACCGTGTCTTCCACTTCCCTTCCCCCTCCCACTCCCCCAAGCTCTCCCCATTCCATTCCCTTCCAGTTCCCGTATGTGGACCTGCAATGCCATGACCCATGGAGCCTCCACAGCAGCATCTCTCAACCGTGTCTTCCCCTTCCCTTCCTGTCTTTGCTCCCTCCACCCTGTAACCACTCGCCATCCCCTCCCTATCCCCCCCAGTTCCTCTGTGTGGACCTGCGTTGCCACGGGGCCTCCACAGCAGCACCACAATTCTAACCCCTCCCTCCCTGTACCCACCCTCCCCCTTCACCCATTTTCCTTCCCCAGTTCCTCTGTGTGGACCTGCGTTGCCACGGGGCCTCCACAGCAGCATCGAGGCACCTGGGACCGCATTCTGTCCAGTCTGCTGCAAAGGACGTGCTGCACCTGGTGAGTACCCGCCTTTAGGTGCTCACCTGTTGCTGTTGCTCTCACTCCTCTCCTGACCCAGCCTGACTGTCCACAGCAGCATCGAGGCACCTGGGACCGCATTCTGTCCAGTCCGCTACTAAAGACGTGCTGCACCTGGTGAGTGGGTGCCTGCTGGTGAGTGGATGCTGCCTGCTGGTGAGTGGATGCTGCCTGCTGGTGAGTGGATGCTGCCTGCTGGTGAGTGGATGCTGCCTGCTGGTGAGTGGATGCTGCCTGCTGGTGAGTGGATGCTGCCTGCTGGTGAGTGGATGCTGCCTGCTGGTGAGTGGATGCTGCCTGCTGGTGAGTGGATGCTGCCTGCTGGTGAGTGGGTGGTGCTGCTGGTGAGTGGGTGTTTGCTGTGTGCTGCTCGTGGTGGGTACTGGTTGTGACTCCACAGCAGCACCCACGCACCTGGCACCGCACTCAGTGCACGAGGGTCACCTATGCATCACGCCCCACCATCTCATTGCTTTCTCCACGCTTCTCCCCTCCCCTCTCTTCCCACTCTCTCCCCTCCCCTCTTCCTTCCTCCCTTCTCCCTCCCCTCCCCCTTCCATCTCCCCTCCCCTCTTCCTTCCTCCCTCCCGTATCCATCTCCCTCTCCTCTACCCCCTCCTCCCCTCTCCTGTCCCCTCTCTCCTCACCCCTCTCCTCTCCCCTCTCCCCCTCCTCCGCGCTCCCTCCCCTCACTCCCCTCCTCACAGATGGGTCGTCTTCGCATCACTCCCCGCATTCTCATCGGCCACAGCTTCGGCGGCAAAGGTACACTCACTTATCTCGAACTGTACCATCCTCTTTATTAGCTCCTCCAGCACCTTTTCTGGAACTGCTATTCGCCCTTATAACCCACCATTCGCACTCAATTCCTTTCCTTCACCTACTAGCCTTTCACACTTCTCTCCCTGCCCGCGCCTACTTTCCCTTCCCCTCTTTCCTTCTGCCACTTTTTTCGCATTCTCTTCTGTTTCCCTATTCTTCTCCACACGCCCCCTCACCTCTCCCTCTCCCCTTCGTCCCGTTAACCCCCCCTCCTCTTTGTCCCTCTCCTCTCCTCTTTTCCTCCTCCCCCCCCAGTTATTACTTTCCCTGCCCCCTCTCTCCTTCTGTCACTCTTTTATCATTGAGCTCATTCCACCCCTCCTCCTCCCCTCCTCTTCTCCCCCACTCATCAAACCAAACAGTGGCTTTAAGCATGATAGACCAAGCAGCCAAGCCCATGTGCTCATTCCACTCATTCCTCCCCTCCCGTTCTCAACCCCCCTCCCCTCCTCCCCTGCTTTCCTCTCCGTTCTTCTCCCCCCTCTCATCGAACCACACAGTGGCTTTAAGCATGATCGACCAAGCAGCAAAGCCCATGCCCAGTGCTATCAAGGTATTTGCACGCGGTCTCCCTCTCTCCTTCTCGCTCCCGTCTCTCCTCCCTTCAAGTGCCAGTGTTAGAACCTGCACGGGGCAAATATTTTTATTGACTCAAATTCGCCTATTCTCTCCTCGTCTCTCCTCCTTTCAAGTGCTGGTGTTAGAACCCGCCCTGACTCGACTATAAAATAGCTTGCTCTTTCCTACGCTCTCCTACTCTCTCCTCCTCTCTCCCCGTCTCTCCTCCTCTCTCCCCGTCTCTCCTCCCTTCAAGTGCCGGCCGGTTTTAAAACCCATTCTGAGCAAAGAGCACTTTTACGTCCCTCCGATCTCTTTTTTCTTACTTGTTGTTCATATCTCCCCCTCACTATCACCATCCCATCCCCCCTTCTCTTTCCCATCCCTCCTTCTCTTTCCCGTCCCCCCTTCTCTTACCCGTCCCCCCTCCAGGTGTGGGCGTTGGATGCCATGCCGGGCAAAGTCAGGGCAGGGGCGATAGGGAGGACCATCCTAGTCCTTAGAGTCGATCTTAAAAGCCCTCTCGATCTCTCTCGCTCCGTTCTCCCTCTCACTATTCTCTCACTCCTGTTCCCCACGCAGGTGTGGGTGTTGGATGCCACACCGGGCAAAGTGAGGGCAGGGGGCGATGGGGAGGACCATCCGGCCGACCTGATTGATGCACTCAGAGGCATGCCGCCGCTGGTGAGTCGTTGTTTCCAGGGGTAGAGGAACCGACCCACGGCATGGTATGGTAAGGGTGGGGCGATGGGGAGGATCACCTCACCGACCTGATTGATGCGCTCACAGGCATGCCGCCGCTGGTGAGTTTTGAGACGTTTCTAGCAGGTGGGTCTCTAGCCGACTAGTCCTCTCGTATAGAGGGCATGGGGTGATGGGGAGGATCACCCAGCCAACTTGATCGATGCACTCAGAGAGGCATGCCGCCGCTGGTGAGTCAAGTCTCTACCTGGTGACTCTTTAGCCCATTAGTCCTCTCGTATAGTGGGCAGGGGGCGATGGGGAGGACCATCCGGCAGACCTGATCGATGCGCTCAGAGGCATGCCGGCGCTGGTGAGTTGACTATCTAGCTGGTGACCCTTTAGCCGAGCTGATTAGTCCTCTCGAGTAGAGACAAGATTCTAGACCGCAAGGAGGTGGTGATTTCCCTCTGCTCGCAGGGCTTCTCCTTCCATTGCGCAGTGGATGACCACCAGCCTCACCAGGAACCACCTGCTCCTGCTCCTGCTCCCCCTTCCACTCCACACTGCTTGTTGCTCAAATTCTGGATCGCAGCGAGGTGGTAAACTCTCTCCTCTTGCAAGGCTTCTCCAAGCCCATCGTGCTCCCTCTGTGCTGCTCCCTCTGTGCTGCTCTCTCTGTGCTGCTCCCTCTGTGCTGCTCCCTCTGTGCTGCTCCCTCTGTGCTGCTCCCTCTGTGCTGCCCCCTCTGTGCTGCTCCCTCTGTGCTGCCCCCTCTGTGCTGCTCCACTCCCACTGTGCCCTCCTGGCAGATCCTAGACCGCAGCGAGGTGGTGAGCTCTCTCCTCTCGCAGGGCTTCTCCAAGCCCATCGCGCAGTGGATGACCACCAACCTCGCCAAGACACACCTGCCTTCCTTTTCCCACTCACCTCCACCCACCCTGTTCCCGTGTTGCTGCCCCTTTCCCCCTTGTGCTGATCTCTCAATACTCCGCTCCCTCAGATTCTGGATCGCAGCGAGGTAGTCAACTCTCTCCTCTCCCAAGGCTTCTCCAAGCCCATCGCGCAGTGGATGACCACCAACCTCTCCAAGACACACCTGCCCCTGCCCTCACTTTCCCACCCACCTCCCCCTACCCTGCTACCCTGCTCCCCCAATACTTGGCAGATTCTGGATCGCAGCGAGGTGGTGAATTCTCTCCTCTCGCAGGGTTTCTCCAAGCCCATCGCGCAGTGGATGACCACCAACCTGTCCAAGGCACACCACCTGCACCTGCCCTCCCTCCTCCACTTACCCTGCTCCCCTGCCCCCCCCCATACTGCTCCGCTCTCCTCAGATCCTAGACCGCAGCGAGGTGGTAAACTCTCTCCTCTCGCAGGGATTCTCCAAGCCCATCGCGCAGTGGATGACCACCAACCTCACCAGGACGCACCTGCCCTCGCTAGACCTGCTTCAGGACCTGCCTCCTTCACAGCAGCAGCTGCATGAGGAGGCTGCCAGGGTGGCTAGTAGGGGACAGGCGGCGTATGGGTGGGCGTTTGACCTGGACGGGATTGCTCAGATGTACTCCTCGTATGAGACCACGAATCTCTGGTAAGCTGAGCGTGGTACATTGCGTTGTGGTGTGGTGCATCGTGGGGTGGTGTAGCGAGCAGGGGGCATGCGGTGTACGGGTGGGCGTTTGGTCTGGAGGGGATTGCTCAGATGTACTCCTCGTATGAGACCACCAACCTGTGGTGAGTTTGAGAGAGGATGTGAGGTGCAGTGCGGTGTGGTGTGGTGAGGTGCAGTGGGGTGCGGTGTGCGGTGTGGTGTGGTGTGGTTCAGTGCTGTGTGGTGTGGTGCGGTGTGGTGTGGTGTGGTGTGGTGAAATGTGGTGCGGTGTGGCAGTACGGCACGAGCGGCGGAATGCATTGTGAGGTATCAAGGCCAGTTTGCCGCTCCCTTTCGGTGCATCAATCAACTGTTACCAATCTACCATCCCACCCTCCCTGCTCTTTTTTCCTCCCCCAGGCATCTAGTGGAGGACGTGCCAGAGGGGGTGCATATCAACTTCCTGCGGGCTGAGAGGTGCTAAATGGTGTTGTGCGGTGGCCCGTATCTTCCCTCCCCCACCTTTCCCTGGTCCCCAGGCATCTAGTGGAGGACGTGCCAGAGGGGGTGCACATCAACTTCCTGCTAGCAGGGCGCTCACTGCACCAGTGCTGTGCTGTGACTGTCTCGTATATACCCCTCCTTCCCATCTTCTCCCTGCTTCCCCCAGGCATCTAGTGGAGGACGTGCCAGAGGGAGTGCATATCAACTTCCTGCGGGCTGAGAGGTCGCTGCACCGGTGGGCACGGGACGACATTCGGAGGATACTGGGAGCGGAGCAGGAGGCGATGGGGCATGGCGCTGCTGTGCGGATGCACGTGTTGGAAGACGCCGGGCACTGGGTGAGTGCAGTGCGGTTCGGTGTGGTTCCTGGTAATTTAAAGGCGTGTCAGAGGGGTTTCCAGGTGTTCCAGAGGCATTGTTGGTGCGAGCAATGGGGCAGTTGGAGAATAGTGGGTGCGGAGCAGGAGGCGATGGGGCATGGCGCTGCTGTGAGGATGCACGTGCTGGAAGACACAGGACACTGGGTGAGTGCAGTGCGGTGCAGAGGGGTTGTGTGAGAATGCGAGGCACTGGGTGAGTGCAATGCGGTGCAGAGTGGTTGTATGGGTCTGAGAGGCCGTGGGCGCAGAGCAGGAGGCGATGGGGCATGGCGCTGCTGGAGGATGCACGTGTTGGAAGACGCCGGGCACTGGGTGAGTGCAGTGCGGTTCAAAGGGGTCTTGAGGCGTGAAGCACGTGGTTGGCATGGGCATTGGGGCATGGAAAAGGGATGCATGCTGGGGTGAGGGACGGTGCTTCTGTGAGGGTGTCCCTCACAGAAGCCCTCACAGGGCATGGACCTGGGACACGAGGGCTTTCAGGCATCCCTTGTTCCAAATCACCATCTGCTCTCATTCTTCTGTATCGCGCTATCCCCATTCCGCAGGTCCACACCAACAACCCAGATGGCCTCTTCCAGATCCTCGCACCTTCCTTCGGTTGGGCTCCTCATGCTGTGTGACTGCAAGTCCTTGCATGCCTGTCAAACAATTTCTTTCAAATCCCCATCCCCAACCCGCAGGTCCACACCGACAACCCTGACGGGCTCTTCCAGATCCTCGCGCCTTCCTTCGGCCCCTCACGCTGCGTGACGGCAAATCCTTGCGCCTCCCTTCCTTACTATTTCAATATCGCATTATCCCCAACCCGCAGGTCCACACCGACAACCCTGATGGGCTCTTTCAAATCCTCGCGCCTTCTTTCGGCCCCTCACGCTTCAGAGACCATTAGGCCGGTCTACAGTGCTGCGTTTTTCTATGCATTTTTCTACGCCCGCGTTAGGGACCATTAGGCCAGGCGGGCCTGGACTTGTTTTCTCTTCAATCGTTAGTTAATTTGGGCTGGGGTACTATGTCTTAAAGGCAGCTATATTCTGGTGCCTCTCTAAGTAGTTCCTCAGCACAGCACCTTGGTTCCCCCTCGCTTCGTAGAGCATTACTTCGGGTTTTATGGAATCGGAACCAAAGGTGGGTCACAGAACGAGGAACGGGATTGGTGCTTCCCGTACTTGGTGGAAGAAAATAGCAGAACAGTTGGAGGTAGAGCGTTCGTGAAGTTGGTTGGTGGCTTGTTAATAATTAGATGATTTTGCTTGTTCATTTAGCTTTTGTTAGTGAATCTCTGGTTTGATAAACCTGAATTGTGTACACCTTTTTTTTTTCCGGGATTGGTGTGTGACAATTTGATAAAAAGTTAGCCATTCCAGCACAAAGAAGCTAGATCAGCATATTTGTCAAGCAAATAAAAGTCATTGCGATCGAATTTTCCTCCTATCGAGTATGATTTACGCTGAACCTGACATACATCGAGGCGGCACGTGACTGGCACTCCCAAGTTTGCCGCCATTACCGTTCGCCTGCACACTCGCTCTGCTGTCAGTAAAATCACTTAGATGCATCGACGGTTTTCACGGGGACTCCTCACACCACCGACGATCTCAGCCGTTCATCGTCAGCGCGCGCTCCCTTAGTGGCTGTCCGCGCCGCGTCTTTTGGCTTTGTTCCTCATCGAAATTCATCGGAAACTCAATCTGTTTATTTTTAGAATTCTCAAAAGGCAGAGTCGAAATTCAATGAAGATTTAGAAGTTTGCCGAAGAAGGTACTGTTCTGAGTGGAGTCCGTGGGAATCCCGTTCCGTCACTCCGAGCCGAGCCGAGCCGTGCCCAAGCCGGACCGGACCGAACCGAGCCGCGACGCGCTAGTGGCCGGCCAGCCGCGGGAATGGACGTGTCGGACCCAATCGTTCCGCACCCTGCCGCCGACCGCGGCGACGGCAGCGACGGCGGCGGCTTCGGAGACGGCGGCGGCGAAGGCGTTTATCATGCTTCTCCCGCGGGCCGCCAACGGCCACGTGGCTGCAGCGCGGAGAGGTGGGTCGCCGCGATTGCCGCGTTTGCCGCTGCGCTGATGGCGTGAGGGATGGATCCGGCTCTCGAGTCGCCTCAAAAGCCACCTCGCCGTTGGCGCGAGCGAAGGTCCCGGTTTAGGACTTTTGAATCTTTAAGAATTCTCAGAAGTAACACTTCTGAATTCTCCTCCGGAAGTATCCCCCGTTCTCCCAGTCTCTTACTTTCCCTTCTGCGCTATCAACTTGGTGAAGTTCATTAACGAGGGGGGGACAGCAACAAGACGAGAATCATTGTCACTGCTCCTCTCAACCCCCTTTCCCCCATTTTCCCCCATTCAGCCTCTTGCTTCTCTTCTGCGCCATCACCATGGTCAACTACATTGACCGGGGGGCACGATAATCATTAGTATTGCCGATCTCAACTTCCCCCCCCCCTCCCTCTCCCCCTCCCCCCCTCTCCCCCTCCCCCCTGCCCCACTTTAGCCTGCTGCTTCTCTTCTGCACCATCAACATGGTGAACTATATCGACCGGGGCGCCATCGCCAGCACGAGGGGTTGAAGACACTCGCTCTTTTGACTCCCATCCCCCCTAATCCCCCCATCACCTTTCAGCCTGCTGCTTCTCTTCTGCGCCATCAGCATGGTGAATTACATCGACCGGGGCGCCATTGCCAGCAACATGAGGGTCAAGTATACCATTCCCATCCTGCCTTCTCCTCCCTTCCCTTCTTCTCCTCTCCCATTTTCCCAGCCTCTTACTGCTCTTCTGCACCATCAACATGGTGAATTACATCGACCGGGGTGCCATCGCCAGCAACAAGAGAATCGTTAGCACTCTCGCCCTCCACTTCCATCCCCCTCTCTTCCACCATTCATCCTCCTTCTCTTCTGCGCCATCAACATGGTGAATTACATCGACCGGGGGGCCATCGCCAGCAACATGAGGGTCAAGTATACCATTCCCATCCTCCCTTGTCCTCCCGTCCCTTCCCCTCCCCCATCACCCCAGCCTCTTACTACTCTTCTGCGCCATCAATATGGTCAATTACATCGACCGAGGGGCCATAGCCAGTAACGGAATCAACGGCTCTCCCTCGCACTGCCAGGGGGACATCTGCGACTCAGGCAGCGGCATTCAGTGAGTGGTGGGGGCCGTTGTTGAGTGGTAGCGGCAATATGTGGGTAGTGTTGTGTTTCTGCTTGTTTGCACTGTGGCTATTAGTATTCGCTCTCTATCACATTGCCAGGGGGGCATCTGTGATGCTGGCAGAGGCATTCAGTGAGTGGTGGGGGCAGTTAATGTGGTGAGTAGGCTTACAGTGGTGTTTAGGCTTACAGTGCGGTTGGGTAACTGCACTGTGGGTCTCAATGTTGCTTTCTGGCTCTCCATCGCACTGCCAGGAGGACATCTGTGATGCTGGGAGTGGCATTCAGTGAGTTTTGGGGGCAGGTGGTGTGTGGTGTTCAGTGTTCTTGCATGATTGCACTGCGGTTCTTATTAGTTGCTCTCCTTTTTGCGCTGCCAGGGGGGCATCTGTGACGCTGGCAGCGCCATTAAGTGAGTGGCTGGTCTGGTGGGGACAGCTGCTGTGTGGTGTGATGTTCAGTGTCTCTTCATTCACGAAAAGACACGTGTGGTGTGAGGTCCCGAGCTTCGGTGTCGCACTGCCTAGGGGAGGGGGGTGAATCTGTAACGCTAGCTGCGGGAGGGAGTCAGTGAATGGTAGGGGTCTCGTCACCCCCTCCAACTTTTAGGACAGGCTACTAGCAACGGCCTTCCTGGTCGGCTGAGCTGTGTGTGACCTGCCAATCGAGTTTTCAACTTATACCGACCACACTGAACCCCTCTCAACCGCCCAATCCAGGGGCGATTTTGCTCTCTCCAACTTCCAGGACGAGCTTCTAGCAACGGCCTTCCTAGCGGGTCTCCTTACGGCCTCACCACACTCTGTCTAACCTAGTCCTATCACACCCGCCCAACTCCCCTTCCCACCCGTCAGAGCTGATTTCGCTCTCACCAATTTCCAGGACGGGCTACTAGCCACGGCCTTCCTAGTGGGGTTTGTGTGACCTACCAATCTAGTGTTTAACTTATTCCAACCACATCCAACCCCTCTGAACCCCTCCGAACCAGGGGCGACTTTGCTCTCTCCAACTTCCAGGACGGGCTGCTAGCCACGGCCTTCCTAGCAGGTCTCCTCACCGCCTCGCCGCTCTTCGCCCATGCCTCCAAGCGCCACAACCCCTTCCGCCTAATCGCTCTCGGCCTCCTCGTCTGGACGCTTGCAGTGGCCGGCTGCGGGCTATCTCCTGGCCTACTCTCCCTGCTGCTCTGCCGCATGTGAGCACTCCTTTCCCCGTTTCTTCCTCATCTTCTTCCTCCTCTCCTCCTCGCCGTCTCCTCACCGCCTCGCCTCTCTTCGCACATGCCTCCAAGCGCCACAACCCCTTCCGCCTCATTGCGCTCGGCCTGCTCGTCTGGACTCTCGCTGTGGCTGGCTGTGGCATCTCCCCCGGCCTGCTCTCCCTCCTATTCTGCCGCATGTAAGCACCCTCCTCCTGTCCCTTTCTCTGCTTGTAAGCACCCCTGTCTGAACGCTCGCAGTGGCGGGCTGTGGGCTGTCTCCCGGTCTTCTGTCTCTCCTCCTCTGCCGCATGTAAGCGCTCTCCTCCCTTCCTGTCCCTCTCTTCCCCCATGCTTCCAAGCGCCACAACCCCTTCCGCCTCATTGCCCTTGGCCTTCTCGTCTGGACGCGTGTCTGCCAGGAATGGTGGGCCATGGCTGTCTCCCGCCCTGCTCTGCCCACCCTGCCCTGCTCGCTCTCCTCTTCTGCTGCATGTGGGCATGCCTCCCCCCGTCGGTCCACTAACTCTCTGTGGCAGGGTGCAGCCTTCCCCCCAGCCTGCTCGTGCTCCTCTTTTGCCGCATGTGGTGAGCATGCACGCTCCCCCCCTTCTCCCCTCCCCTCCCCTGCTGTCTCTTTTGTTACACTTTGGATCACAACATATGTGTACTATAACTTAGATTATGCAGGTTAGTAATTTGTAGGCGGGGTCAAGAAATCTGCCAGGTCATTACTGGAGATTTGGTTGGTTGGATCCTCGTTTGTACTTGACGCGAAACGCCTTCTCTCTTCAGCTCTTTTTCTTCGCCTGATGTACAAACTGCTATCAAGTCAAAAGAGGAGCATGCATGCTCACCTGGCATGTGCAAAGGGCACACCTGGAATGCATGTATCCTCTTTTTTTTCTTCTCTCACACCGTTTCCTCCTCTCCTGCACTCTCTCTCGCTCCCGCACCGCACTGTCTATCCCTATCCCGCTCCACCTTCTACCTTTGCATCACGGTCGACCTCGTCTCACATCTGTCTTCTCCTTTTCCTGTTCCATTCTCCTCCCCCACACACAACACCAGGCTAGTGGGGGTGGGGGAGGCGTCCTTCATCAGCCTAGCAGCCGCCCTTCATAGACGGCAACGCCCCACCGGGTGTGCCCTTTCCACCCCATGCCCGTTGCCCTCCCTACACACAACAGGCTAGTGGGGGTGGGAGAAGCGTCTTATCTCAGCCTAGACGCGCCCTTCGTAGACGACAACGCGCCACCCAATGTGCCCTTTTGCACGCCGTGCCTTGTTCCTTCCTTCTACCTCTATGTCTCTGTTGGCTTTGTCTGAGTCTTACCTTCCCCTCTTGCTTCTCCCTCCACGACACCTCAGGCTCATAGGTGTGGGAGAGGCCTCCTTCATCAGTCTAGCAGCGCCCTTCATAGACGACAACGCCCCTCCGGGCAAGACAGTCCAGTGGCTTGCCACCTTCTACCTCTGCATCCCGGTCGGCTTTGCCTCACATATGTCGTCTCTTTTCCTTTCCCTTTCTCCTTCACCCTATCCAATCCAGGTTAGTGGGAGTGGGAGAAGCTTCTTTTATCAGTCTAGCAGCGCCCTTCATAGACGACAACGCCCCACCGGGCAAGACAGCTCAGTGGCTCGCCACATTCTACCTCTGCATCCCCGTCGGCTTTGCTCTGGGCTACCTCTACGGGGGGGTGGCTGGCCCGCTGCTCGGATGGAGGGGAGCGTTTCTGCTAGAGGCTGCTTTCATGCTGCCTTTTGTGGTTTACACCGCCACTGCTGTCCCTCCACCCCTCAAAGGTAATCCCTTTCGCGGCTTCGGCTTCCCTTTCTCTTGCTCCCTCTCGCCTCCCTCCTCACAACCCCACCTTCTATCTCTGCATCCCGGTCGACTTTGCCCTCGGCTACCTCTACGGGGGGGCGGCTGGCCCGCTGTTGGGATGGAGAGGCGCATTCCTGCTCGAGGCTGCTTTCATGCTGCCATTCGTTGTGTACACCGCCACTGCCGCCCCTCCGCCCCTCAAAGGTAACCTCTCGCCTCGCTCTTCACTGCCCCACCTTCTACCTCTGCATCCCTGTCGGCTTTGCCCTCGGCTACCTCTATGGGGGGGTGGCTGGCCCGCTGCTGGGGTGGAGGGGAGCGTTCTTATTGGAAGCTCTGTTCATTCTGCCGCTTGTGGTCTACACTGCTACTGCTGCCCCTCCTCCCCTCGAAGGTGTGCCTGTCTCCCTCTAGCCTCTCTTGCTCCTCTTTTGCCTCACTCCTCACCGCCCCACCTTCTACCTCTACATCCCCGTCGGCTTTGCCCTCGGTTACCTCTGTGGGGGTGTGCTGGGCCTCTGCTGGGTTGGAGAGGGGCATTCTCGCTGGCGGCACTGTTCATGCTTCCCTTTGTGAGTGATTTTTGATAATTCTCAAAAATAATTCGCTGGAGGCAGTGGTTATGCCTCCCTTTGTCGTCTACACTGCTACAACCACCCCTCCGCCCCTCAAAGGTGATCTCCTGCTCTGCTTCTCTTTCAAACGGCCCTTTGTATGGATGCATGCATGCATCCCAGTCGGATTCGCCCTCGGCTGGCTGGCCCGCTGCTGGGTTGTAGAGGGGCCTTTCTGCTGGAGGCTGTGTCTGCTGTCCTTCCGCCTCTCAAAGGTGACCCGTTGCTCTGCTCTGCTCTGCTTCCCTTGCCCCTTCTTGACACCTCCAACCTCTTCGTCCTTATATCATTAATATGCACCTGTCATCACAAATCTGCCAAGTGTTTATTTCCCGTGCTGTGCTCATGGCAGGCAGGACGCTTGACCATGGTAGTGCTGCTGAGGATGAGGATGACACACCATCACTGGCACAACATGTTGAGGCAACTCATTAGTCTCCAAGTGCTTATTTCCCGTTCTGTGCTCATGGAGGCAGGACGCATGACCATGGTACTGCTGCTGAGGATGATGAGGAATCATTTTGGAGTCAACTTTTGGGTGCTGCTGCTGACTCCCATATTGTCATATTTTGTTCCCCTTGTCATGTTCCTGTATTGTGGCAGGCAGGATGCATGCGCATGGAATGGGTGGTGCTGCTGAGGGTGAGGAGGAGAGGGCAGCGGAGGCACCATCGCTGGCAGCGCCATCACATGTTGAGGCGACTCCATGCCCTCCAAGTGCTTGTTTCCCTACCGGGGCAGGCAGAATGCATTCGCACAGCATGGCTGCTGCTGCTGGCTGACGAGGAGGAGGCAGCGGAAGGGGCGCCATCGCTGGCAGCGTTGTCACTTGTTGAGGCAACTCTGCAATCCAAGCATGGCAATAGGTCTCTGTTTTCCCTCGCCGCATCCCTGTGTCTCGGCAGGCAGGACACATGCCCATGCTACTGCTGCTGCTGATGATGACGAGGAGAGGGCGGAGGGGGCACCATCACTGGCAGTGTCGTCACATGCTGAGGGGACTCCGGAGTTGAAGCATGACGATGGGTATCTGTTTCTCCTTGTCACATTCCTTTATCGTGGCAGGAAGGACGCATGGTACAGCTGCTGCTGCTGAGGATGACGAGGAGAGGGCAGGAGGGGCATCATCATCACGTGCTGAGGCGACTCCGCAATCCAAGCATGCTGATGGGTCTCTGCTGGACGACTCGCTTTCCCTCGCTCGCAATGAGATTTTCACCATCAATGTTCTCGGTACGATGAGTTTTGTACGGTGCAATGCGGTACTGTGCTACATGCCCACCCTGATCCCTGCTGCTCTGCAATCCAAGGATGCCGATCGGTCTCTGTGGGACGACTCGCTTTCCCTCGCTCGCAATGAGAGCAATCAATCAATGTTGTCGGTATGATGGGTATAGTGTAGTGCAGTGCAGTACGGCACAATTTATCTGAGGTGTGCTTGGGTGCTGCATTCCCAACCTGTGATCTCTGCAGTCGAAGCATGGCGAAGGGTCTCTGGTGGATAAATTCACCATCCATGTTCTTGGTAGGACACCATGGGCGCTGTGAGATGCAGTGCGGTACGGCGCGAACATAGGTAGGGGTGTGGTATGCGGTGCAGCGTGAGTATGGTAGGTTGCAGTGCCACTGACTGCGGTACCACTGCTGTGTGCCCAGCCATTGGTCTCTGGACGATCTACTCCCCCTTTTCTATCCCACTAAAATCCCTTTCCATTAAAGTTCTTGGTATGAGTGTTTGGGAGCGTGGGCGTGGGGTGGGGTGAGTGGCGTGGGGGAAACCCACAGTTCGACCTCCCTTATGCTTCCCATTTCCCTTCTCATTTCCTTCCCTTCCCCTTCAGGTTATGCGGCATACACCTTTGTGATCGGAGCATACGCCTACTGGGCGCCCAAGGCGATGACAGACACACCTCAGAATTAGCTTCCCTTTCACTCCCCCCTCCCCCCTCCCAAGCTATGCAGCGTACGCCTGTGTGATCGGCGCCTATGCCTACTGGGCGTCCAAGGCCTTTTCTTCCCTTCAACCCTCCCAGGCTATGCCGCATATACATTTGTGATCGGAGCGTATGCCTACTGGGCGCCCAAGGCGATGAGGGAGGTGTTTCATGAGGAGAGGGCGGATGCACTGTTTGGAGGCAGGCACCCCATCCTCCCTTCTCTCCCTGTCCTTTACTTCCCTTCAACCCCCCCAGGCTATGCGGCCTATACATTCGTGATCGGAGCATACGCCTACTGGGCCCCCAAGGCAATGAGGGAGATCTTCAATGAGGAGAGGGCGGATGCACTGTTTGGAGGCATCACGGTGGTGACGGGCGTGGGAGGCACGCTGTTTGGAGGTCTCATGCTCGACCGCATGGGAGCAACCATCCCCAACGCACTGCTGGTATGTGTCATGTATCATGTATGATGCATGCACGCACCTAGGCTCGGCTCGGCCTATGCACCTATGAGCAGTGAGGTGCATTTTGAGGCGCCTCAAAATGCGCCTATGCACCTATGTCTAAGCACCACTGCAGTCACCTGCGCTGTGTGGAGGCATCACAGTGGCGACAAGCGCGAGGGGCACACTGTTTGGAGGTCTCATGCTCGACTGCATGGGAGCATCAATCCCCAACGCGCTGCTGGTATGTCATGTATCATGTATGCATGCACGCATGCACATAGGCTCGGCTCAGCCTGTGCACCTAGGTCTAAGCACCACTGCAGTCACCTGCACTGGTTGGGGGCATGACGGTGGTGACGGGCGTGGGAGGCACGCTGTTTGGAGGTCTCATGCTCGACCGCATGGGTGCGACCATCCCCAACGCGCTGCTGGTATGTACGCATTTCACATGGATGGAGCACGGATGTGTGCACCTACTTTCAGCATCACCATGGCCACTGACGCTCGTTGGAGGCATCACGGTGGTGACAGGCGTGGGGGGGCTTTCATCCCGTGTTCTGTCTCTTTGTGCTCTTTGTCCGTTTCTCCCCTCCCCCCCAGTGCAATGCCTCTCCCCTCCCATCAGCTGCAATCCCGGGTGACAGTGGTGGGAGCAATTTTCTGCCTCTTCGCCTCCCCTTCCCCACCCGTCGCTCTCTTTGTGCTCTTTGTGTTCCCCTCCCCGTTGCTATGTTTTCTCCCCACCCATCAGCTGCAATCCCGGGTGACAGTGGTGGGAGCCCTTTTCTGCCTCCTCGCCTTCGCCTCGCCACACATACTTCTCTTCGTCCTCTTCATGGCTGTCGGGGAGTTCTTCATCTTTGCCATCCAGGTAGGTACTGTAACATAGTGGTAACCACACAAATGATTAGCACAGCTGGTAACCAGTGAGTTGGTTCTCATCACCTTCGCCTTCGCCTCGCCACACATCCTTCTCTTCGTCCTCTTCATGGCTGTCGGAGAGTTTTTCATCTTCGCCATCCAGGTACACATGGTAACCAGAAAGCTGGTAACCAAGTAGTAAGTGGCAAGGTGAAAACCTCGCCCTCCATCACCCTCCTTGTCCTCTTCATCGCTATCAGGGAGTTATTCATCTTTCCCATCCAGGTACTGCTGCTAACCAGGTGGTAACCAGGTGGTAACCAGTGGTATCCAGGTGGTAATCAGGTGGTAACCAGGTGGTAACCAGGTGATAACCAGGTGGTAACCTAAAATACTGGTAACTGGTGCCATCCCCTCACCCTCCATCGCCCTCCTTGTCCTCTGCATGGCTATCAGGGGGTAATTCATCTTTCCCATCCAGGTAACCAAGTGGTAACCAGGTGGTAACCAGGTGGTAACCAGCAAACCCTCTCCCATCCAGGCAATGTCGGTTGCCTGTAACTGGTAACTGGTTACCAGAAAGTTGGCAACCTGTGAAGGTGGTAACCTAACCTGTGAAGGTGGTAACCTGTGAAGGTGGTAACCTGTGAAGATGGTAACCAGGAACTTGGTAGTGAATGTAACAGTAACCAGCAGGCCAAGACGTACCCCTCTCTTATCCCACCACGCCCCCTCTCTCATCTCTTCAATTGCCCTCTCTCATCATAGTGTCACTGCAGCACGTGCCACCCAGCCTCAGTCCCCATTCTCGCTCCCAACAAGTTGGTGGTCGTGAATGTAACAGTAACCAGCAGGCCAAGACGTACCCCTCTCTTATCCCACCACGCCCCCTCTCTCATCTCCTCAATTGCCCTCTCTCATCATGGTGTCACTGCAGCACGTGCCACCCAGCCTCATTCCCCTTTCTCGTTCGCAATGAGTTGGTGGTGAGTGTAACGGTAACCAGCAGGCAAAGAGGTACCCCCCTCTCTTATCCCACCATGCCCCCTCTCTCAGCTCCCCAGTCGCCCTCTCTCATCCCACTCCCCACCCCCTTTCCTCCCACCTCTACCCACCAGGGTCCAGCCAATATAGTATCACTGCAGTGTGTGCCATCCAACCTCAGAGCCCTTGCAACAGCCGCTGCAACCAACGTCACTCCCCTGCCTCTGTTCTTTCACCCAATCTCCCTCCCTCTCCACCAGGGTCCAGCCAACATAGTGTCACTGCAGTGTGTGCCATCCAACCTCAGAGCCCTCGCAATAGCCGCTGCAACCGTCGTTGCTCACCTGCTGGGTGACGTGCCCTCACCGCCCATCCTCGGCCTCCTTCAGGTGCCTTGCATTTCACTCTCAGGTGCTTCGCCAGGTGTTTCCTCAGGTGCCGGCATCCTCGGCCTCCCCCAGATGACGTGCTCCTTCAGGTGCTCCTTCAGGTGCTTTTTCAGGTGCCCTGCTCTGTGGTTATTTTGAGTTGACTCAAGTGTTTCGTCTCTGTGTTCCACCTTGCCATTTTATGCTGCCTGCTGCCTGCTGCCTGCTGCCTGCTGCCTGCTGCCTGCTGCCTGCTGCCTGCTGCCACTTAATTCTGCCTTTTCTCTCCCTCCTACTCCCCTACCTGCCTCCTCCCAATTCCCCTCTCCCTCCTCCTCTCCTGTCTCCTCCCCGCCCTTCCATTCCCCTCCCTGCCCTCTCCCGTATCTCCTTCTCTCTGCCGTGTCCCCTCCCCACCCTCTGCCATGCATACAGGACATGGTGGGCAACTGGCGCATCAGCATAGGGATATTCACTGCCGTGCTGCTGCCTGTCCTCCCCTACCCGTGTCATCCCTTCCCCGCCATGCCTCCTTCCCGCATTCCACTCCCCTCCCTCCCCACCCTCTGCCATGCGCACAGGACATGGTGGGCAACTGGCGCATCAGCATGGGGATATTCACTGCCGTGCTGCTGCCTGCTGCTGCTCTATGGGCTCACGGTACCTTCGCTCCCCCTCCCGCCACTCCACCTTCTCCCACCCCCCCTTCCCCCCTTCCACCGTCCCCACACTCTGCCCTTCCGTAATTATCCCTGGCCTCGCTTTCCCATGGTCTAGCGCAGCATATCATGCTGGTGAAGAGTGGCCCCTGCATCCACTTTTAGACCACTCTTGGCACATAGCATATCATGTCCTGTGCGCATGGCAGAGGGTGCAAGCGAGCACATGGTCCTGCCCTTCCATTTGGTTGTGCTGTATCGTTTGTTCATCTTGCTAACCTCCCTTCCCGCTCCCCATCATGTGCCTTCCTTTTTTTACCTCTGCAGGTGCAACGCTGGTGGTACCGTGCCTCCTTCTTACAACAACCAGACAGTTCAGCACATCCTCCACTCCAACTCCCCCTCACCCTTTGTCGCTATCCCCCCCTTGCAATCTTCATCTTGATTACCTCCCTTCCCACCCCTTCTACCGCTCAACCTCTCCAGGTGCGATCATGGTGGTCCCTCCCTCCCACCACAACCAGACCCTTAGCCCAATGCCCTCTGATCTCCCTTTCTTTTTCTCCGCAGGTGCAACTCTGGTGGTGCCTCCTTCTCACCACAACCAGACAGTTCAACCCATTCTCCACCCCAACTCCTCCTCTCCCTCCTCCTCCTACACTCATCTCCACAGCACCCCAAATCCCACCACCAATGCCACCACCAGTCCCACTAGCGGTGACATTACCAGTGACGTTGGCAGCAGTATCGGCACCGGTACAAGCATTGACAGCCCAATGATTCAAGCGCGGAAAAGATTGGCGAGTCCTGGCAATGGCAACAGCATCGAGTCCACACCACTGTTTGGTCAATGATAAGATAACCATACAACGTTGTTTGCTAGAATACTGAATGGTATCAAGGAGTTCAACGAGCTCGTTTTGTACATATAAGCATCTCTCTTGCAAAATCCACGTATGGTGTGCATAAAAAAACCAAACACGGTATGGATTTGTGTTTCACACTCACCACGCCACGACACCTCGGCCCTGCTCGACAGGCTAACACTCTGCAACAGGCGAGTGTTAGGCTAGTGTTAAGAGGAGGGCTCTGCGAAATTTCTCAGAGCTAATCGACCGCCCACCCCTATGTCAAATGTTGTAGCCTGTAGTGAGGTTTGTCTTAGGGGGTACAAAACTTAGGGTTAGCTATATGTACCCCAACCAACATCAATGCACCATCCATTCTTCATTCTGACATGGTATCAGAGCGGTTAGGATCCTGTGGGATCCCGTTCCTCCGTTCTCCGTTCGAGCCTCCCGAGCCTGATCCTAGCTCTCATTCGTCCCGGTTCCGTTGTTACCGCGCGTAGTGCCGCGCCTAGCGCCACTCCTAGCGTCGCGTCCTGCCCGCCCTTTCCCCCCTCGTCGCGCCCCTTTCCCCCCGTCGAGTCGCGCCCTTTTCCCCCCGTCGCGTCGCGCTCTTTCCCCCCGTCGCGTCGCGCCCTTTCCCCCCGTCGCGTCGCGCCCTTTCCCCCCGTCCCGTCGCCCTGCCCCGTCCCGTCCCGTCTCCCCGTCCCGTCGCCCTGTCCCGTCTCCCCGTCACGTCTCCCCGTCCCGTCGCCCTGCCCCGTCCCGTCCAGTCTCCCCGTCCCGTCGCCCTGTCCCGTCTCCCCGTCCCGTCTCCCCGTCCCGTCGCCCTGCCCCGTCCCGTCTCGTCTCCCCGTCCCGTCGCCCTGTCCCGTCTCCCCGTCCCGTCTCCCCGTCCCGTCGCCCTGCCCCGTCCCGTCCCGTCTCCCCGTCCCGTCGCCCTGTCCCGTCTCCCCGTCCCGTCTCCCCGTCCCGTCGCCCTGCCCCGTCCCGTCCCGTCTCCTCGTCGCGTCGCCCTGCCCCGTCCCGTCGCCCTGCCCCGTCCCGTCGCCCTTCCCCGTCCCGTCGCCCTGCCCCGTCGCGTCGCCCTGCCCCGTCGCGTCGCCCTTCCCCGTCCCGTCGCCTCTGCTCCGTCGCGTCGCCCTGCCCCGTCGCATCGCGCCCGCCCTTTCCCCCGGCCCGTCGCCCTAGCCCGTTCTTCCGCTGCGGCTAAGTCCCCCCCACCTGAACCCTAATTTGCCTCTTACCTCCTGCTGTTACTCGCCTGCTCGTTCGCGTTAGTTCTCGCTATGGCGACTCCGCGAGTTCTTCGTTTCGACGCTGACGGTAGACCTCTTGACTTTTCCGTCTGGCTTCTTCGCGCTCGCCGTCTGTTAGAGAGTCAAGTCCAGGGGGGCGAGACCCTCTGGTCGCACGCTACTGGTGACCTCCCCGAGCCCCCCGAGCCTGCCGCTTTAGGTCCTGCCCCTGACGATGCTGCTACGGCTCGCTTTGCCCGTCAGCGCGCTGACAGGACGGCTTGGACGTCGCGTGACGCTGCGGCCTGCATCGCACTCAGCAGCCTCCTCCCTGAGTCAGAGGAGGTCCACTTCACTCAGGTTCGCACCGCTGCTGCGTACCTCACTGCGATTAAGGCCCGCTACTCTACTCCCGCTACTGTCTCTCTTGGCCGTCTTTTCCTCCCGTTCCTGTTTCCTGATCTCGCCTCGTTTGAGCGCTCTGCTGACTTGATCGCTCACCTCCGCTCGCTCGACGCTAGTTACCGCGCTGCTTGCACTGAGGCACAGCTTGCACTGCTTCCTCCCCCTATGGCGATCACTATCTATTTCATCGCCACTAGCCTCCCTGACCGCCTTGCTTCCGTTCGCGACGCGCTTCTGCTGAAGCACCCTAGTGAGCTCACCGTCGATGTCCTTGAGTCTGCACTCAAGGACGTCGAGAGCAACCTTCGCTCGGTAGCCGCTGCCTCTGGTGCTGTGCCCCCCCCACTCTTCCACGGGTGCACAGTCCCGCAGTTACCCACCTTTACTGCCTCACTTGCCACTGCCGCTACTGACGCGACTGCAGCTGCTGTTACGACTGCGTCGCGGTCCCGCGGTAGGAGTGGCAAGAAAGGCGGTTCTGGTGGTGGTAGTGGAGGTGGAGGCGGAGGTAGTGGAGGTGGCGTTGCGCCTGGCGGCGGTGGAGGTTCAGGGCCTGGAGAGGCGCCTCGTGCAGTGACTGGTGACTCCACTGCGCCTGCTAGTGGTGGCGACGCCCGAGTTCGTCAGTCGCCTCCTGTACTTCCTGCCCCGGTTGGTGGAGCAGCGGCGTGGTACCAGGCTCAGCGTCAGCAGCAGCTTCTGCAGCAGCAGCAGCCCCTCTCCTCCCAGCAGCCTCAGCAGCAGCAGCGGCAGCAGCTGGCTCCAGGGTCGGGGCTGCGTCAGACCCAGCGCGGTGCTGCTTACACTCCCTGCACCTACCAGGTTCTGACAGGCCCTCGTCGTGGCCACCCTTGTGGCCGGTTTCACCCCCCTGGTCAGTGCTTTGCTCAGCTCACTGACACGGTTCGTTTGGTCTACGGGGTGGGTGCTCCTGCCCCTGACTGGCTGCCTCTTGTTCAGCGCTACGGCTCCGCTCTGTGGGGCATGTCTGCTGAGCAGTTAGTGGATCTGATTGGTACTCCCCATGCTATGTATGCTGTTGTTGACTCTAGTGTTTCTGACTCTGCTTACTCTGGTGTTGTTAGCTTAGGTGCTAGCCTTGCTCAGTTGCCTGTTGCTAGTGTAGGTTCTTGTGTAGACTCTAGTCCAGCGGCTACCTCAGAGGACGGTTCGCTGTCGTTCACGCTGGACTCTGGAGCCTCTCACTGCTTCTTTCGTGACAGCACGACACTTACGCCTCTTCCTGCGCCTGTTTCTGTGGCGCTGGCTGATCCCACTTCGGGACCAGTCACCGCGCGTCACACTACCACCTTGCCGTGTCCGGCTGCTCCTTCTGGGTCTCTCACTGGGTTTCACGTCCCCTCGTTCTCCCGGAACTTGGTGGGCGTGCGACCCCTCGTGAGTCAGCACGTGGGTGTGTGGTTTGAGCCTTCTGGAGAGACTGCGGTGTGTGTTGACGGGGACTCTTACCAGCCCCTCGCCACTTTTGCTGCTGAGCCGGGCTCCGGTCTCTACACTCTTCACACTCGCCCGCGCGCTCAGCAGCGACTGCAGCAGCAGCAGCAGCAGCAGCAGCCGCAGCAGCAGCAGCGGCAGCAGCCGCAGCCGCAGCCACAGCGGCCGCCGTCGCAGCGGCCACTCCTCCCAGTTCCTGTCCCTCCCCCTAGTCTCCTCCCTGCGTCTCACCAGGTGGTTCCGTCCCCTCAGGTTGTCGCGTCCAGTCCAGTCGCTGCGTCTTGCTCCTGTCGGTCGCTTGCCCACCCCACCGTTCTGTGGCACCACCGGATGGGACACCCTTCTCTTCCACGTCTGCGTGCTATGTCTAGTCAGCGTCTGGTCTTAGGTCTCCCGCGTGTCTTGCCGTCGCTGCCGCCGTCTCTTGCACCACCGTGCGGTCCTTGCGTCGAGGGTAGGCTGCGCGCCACCCCTCACTCCTCCTCCCTTCGTCCGGCCACCGAGCCTTTTGAGACGCTGCACTTGGACGTCTGGGGCCCCTCTCCTCGCCCTGGCCCTGAGCGTGAGTGTTTCTTTTTGGTGGTCGTTGATGACTACTCCCGCTACACCACAGTGTTCCCCCTGGCGAGGAAGTCTGAGGTGACTTCTACGCTGATCAGGTGGTTGCTTACCACCCAGGACACTCGTGGTCGTCGTGTCAGCTGTCTCCACTCCGACCGCGGGGGCGAGTTTCGCTCCGGCATTCTCGCTGGATTCTGTCGCGAACAGGGCATTCGTCAGTCCTGGACGCTTCCGGAGTCCCCACAGCAGAATGGGGTTGCTGAGCGTCGCATAGGCCTGGTCATGGAGATTGCCCGCACCTCCTTGACTCACGCCCGTGCCCCCCATTTCCTGTGGCCATACGCAGTCAGGTACGCCGCGCACCAGCTGAACCTCTGGCCACGCGTCTCTCGGCCGGAGGCTTCACCGACCAGTCTTTGGACAGGGTCCCCTGGTGTCGCGTCGAGGTTTCGTGTCTGGGGGTGCTTGGCTCTTGTCCGCGACACCTCCGCGGACAAGCTCTCGCCTCGCGCCGTTCCTTGTGTCTTCCTTGGTTTCCCTGAGGACTCCTCTGACTTCACCTTTTACCACCCTCCCTCTCACCGGTTCTTTGACTCCCGTGACGTCCGTTTCGAGGAGTCCACCCCGTACTACGTCAGGTACCCCAGTCGAGGTCTCCCGGTTCCTCCTCCCCCCCTCTTCCTGACAGCCGCTCCCCCGCCTGCTCCCCCGGTACAGCCTCCCCCCCCTGGTCCAGCCCCGTCTGGTGTGTCTCAGGCTAGCCCTCCCCCTTCGGTAGCCCCCCCTGTACAGCCTCCCTCCCCACAGTCTTCCTCACCGCCTCCTGTAGGTGCTCCCTCTCGGGAGGTTGGTCCTGCGACTGTCCCTGTACAGGTCTCTGGTTCTGGGGGTGCTGGAGTTGGAGCTGAGCCGCGGGTTGCAGAGGACTCTTCTCCTCCGGGGGCTGGTACTGGTCGTGCGGAGTCTGGGGGTGCTGGTGCTGCGTCTGGGGGTGAGGGTGTTCCTTCGGTTTCTGGAGAGCCTGGGTCTGGAGCTGGTGTTGGTGCTGCCTCTGGGGGTGGTGTGCTTGGTGCTTCGGAGGTCGACTCTGGGGCTGCCGCTGCCCCGGACACTACTCCTTCCCCCCACCCCTACCCGACCAGGTTCCAGGCTCGTGTTCGTCGTGCTCGTGAGGAGCAGCTGGAGTTGGAGAGAGAGGAGAGAGAGTTGCAGCGGCTCGAGGAGCAGGAGCGACAGCAGCAGGGGCAGCAGCCGCTGGAGCAGCAGCAGCCGCAGCAGCCGCAGCAGCAGCAGCTGCCGACTCCTCATCCTGTCTCGGGTCTTCGGACCCTTGGTCTCCCGTCTCCCTCTCCTTCCTCCTCCCCCTCTCCTCCCGTCTCTGGTCCTCCGCTTCCTCCTCCTGACCCCTCTCCCGCTGTTTTCCCTCGTTCTCAGTCTTCGTTGTCCCCTCCTCCTTCTCAGACTTGGGCCTCTCGTCGCTCCCCTCGTGCTCGTCCCTCATCTCCTGTTCCCTTCACTGACCTTCGTACTGCCTTACTTCGTTCTAGTCCACCTCGTCCGTCTCCGTCTGTGCTTCCGTCTCCTCCTGAGTCGGCTCTCACTGCGTCGCTCCCTACTCCTGTCACTGACTACTACCGCACGTACCGTCCTCTTCTCTCTCGTGTTCTCGCCTCACTTGTTACTCACCCTCGTGCCTCTGTGTCCTCTGTGTCCGCTCTTACTGCCGCAGTCACTGAGTTTGCCTCTACCCGCCGCCTTGACTTCGCCACCACTCTTGTGGCTGCTCCTCCTTCCAGTCCTCTGGCCGTCGGGGGTGTGTCTGCCCTTGGCTGTGACGCCCTAGAGGACAGGCAGTTTGAGCTAGAGTTCCTGGCGGCCGCTTCCCCTCATCTCTGTGCCATGCTCCTCGCCCCTGAGGGTGACCCCGACGCCCTTGACATTCCGACTCCTCGCACTTACGCTGAGGCAGTGTCAGGGCCTTGGGCCTCTCAGTGGAGAGCTGCCATGGACGCAGAGATGGCCTCCTACAGATCCACAGGCACCTACGTCGATGAGGTTCCCCCTCCGGGGGCGAACGTAGTCGACGGCATGTGGATCTACAGGGTGAAGCGGCCACCGGGATCTCCTCCGGTCTTCAAGGCGCGCTACGTGGCTAGAGGTTTCAGTCAGCGCGAGGGAGTTGACTTCTTTCAGACCTTCGCGCCCACCCCGAAGATGACCGCTGGTGCCATGGCGGCACAGGAGCTGCGTTGGTTGACCTTCTTGCTCACCGACCTTGGTGAGCGGCCGAGCTCTGCACCGACCTTGTTCACTGACAACAAGGCGTCTATTCTCCTTTGTCGAGAGCCACGACTGGAGAGCAGAGTGAAGCACATTCACGTCAGGTACTTTCTTCTGCGTGAGTTGCAGAGGCGTGGACAGGCTCGCTTTGAGTTTGTGGAGTCCGAGGCCAACACTGCAGACATCTTCACCAAGGCGCTTCCGCCTTGTGACCACCAGAGGTGCTGTGTGCAGTTAGGCCTTGTTGACACTGGTTCTCGTGTTGCTTAGACCTGAGTGTACTGTTTACTTTGCTTTCTATATATCTCTGTTACTTCTTGGACTGGCCTTGTGGCCACTGTTGTTTGTGCTCAGACTGCGTGGTGACGTTGTGATACGCCCTGAGCTTTGTTTCTTGGACTGGTCTTGTGACCGTACTCGTTTGGTTCTGCTAGACACCCCTCACTTAGGCTATGGGGGTGTGTCAAATGTTGTAGCCTGTAGTGAGGTTTGTCTTAGGGGGTACAAAACTTAGGGTTAGCTATATGTACCCCAACCAACATCAATGCACCATCCATTCTTCATTCTGACACCCTACCGAAAGCTGCGCACCAAGAGATTGGAAGGAGAGGAGCCCACAAGGCGAAGCTGTCCGCCCCCTTCGATCTGGGTCAACGCGGGCTTTGTAGAAAAAATTGGGCCGCTCGCCAAAGGGGTCTAGGTAACAACGCCGTAAAACAAAGGCATGGGTACTTGTGTTTGGGGTAGGGTTGAGGGGTAGCGAGACCTGGCCTCGATTAGTTTTTCAAATTGCAGATTTTCTCCAAGCGAACAGGTTCACTAGGTTTTTTTCAGGGTCCAAGGAGTGGGTATCCCTACCACTTCAAACACTTGCCGAGCCCTTTGCAAAACCCCACTTTTGGGGGGCGAGGGTCAGTCTAGGCGAGGGCTAGACCTTTGCCCGAGTGAGAAGGACGCCAGAACTTTCTGAGTGGGCTAATTCTTCTTGAGTGGGATGCGTTCGACAGGCAAACACTAACCCTTGGGGTTCCAAAGCGTTAAAGCCCTGTGACACCAAATTACGGGCTGACCGTAGAAAAAAAATCAGGAATCGAAACAGCCGCGAGGATTCCGCGAGCGTTAGTGTTAGCCTATCGAGCAGGGCCCTCGAGTGATCCGTGCACCAAACGTACGAAACTTCTGCAGCAGACTGCAAGCGAGCATACGGCAAGAAACACTCCTGCAGCATACTGCAATGCGACGCCTGCGTCCTATGAAAAACAAATCGCTGGCTTGCTTGTTCGGGCAGGTCATGCTTTATTGTCCGAAGCATGGAAAGCGAATCGCTGGCTAGTTTGTTTGGCGCAGGTCGGCCACGTCTTGGGCCAGTTCAGGTTTCACCACCTTATACCGTTGCGCACCAAAATGAGCCGTACCATTGTGAAAAAACGAAGATGTCACCCATATACTCGATCTTTCTTCCATAAACAGTACACTGTATATCTTACCCCAAGGCACCCAGCCCATTCATCCACTTTAACCTTAACCCTTAACCCTAAACCCTAAACCCTGAGTTTCTCTAAAACACTCATGACCTCAGCAGGTTCAGCATATGTAAAGACTCCCAAGCCCACTGATGCTCAGTCTACCCTCCGCTCCCTAAACGGTTGCTCGCACTCAGGTCTCTAACTCCCATTGCACCCTCCCTGCAAAAGTCATCCTCCCCATCCTCATCGAAATCACTTTTGAGAATTCTCAAAAGTGATTTCGATATAGCTGGCTTACAATTCCCTCGCTTTTTGACATGTTGGAAGTTACCTGCGCGGTTACAACACCGCCTGGTAAGGGCTCGCTTCACTACAGCGAACTCACCTGGTATCGAGGATTGGAAGTCCCTTTGACCTTCGGGACTATTTGTCCGCGTTGACAAGGGTGATCCGACTTGGCAGTTGCTTGAAGTTCGGGTAGATTACACCTGGAGTTTGTCTAGACCTAGGGGGATTCGGGGAAGTTATAGGATAACGGGAAAAGGGTAGAAAGGGGGTTAGAGTAGTCTTTCATTCTGTAATCCTACGGCGCTGACGAAGGCCTCACGGCCGAAACGCGTTCGCCCGCCTACGTTCTTTACTGAAGTTGGACTTACCAAGTCCCGATTCTACTTTTTCCCACTCTAAACACCCCTAGTTGTTAGTTAAGAACTTTGAGGAGACTACTCCGCTTGCTGCGGTTCGAACCCATATCCTCGTGCGCATGAGGCTACCTCTGCTTTGCTAACGGGAATCGCCGAGCGTATACGTGGTCTTCGTTCTCATCGTCTATGACTGAAGATCGCGGCGGAAGGGGGAGGGGGAGGGGGAGGGGCAGGGGAGACAGCGGCAGGGGAGGAAGAGGCAACGGCGGAAGGTTCCAAGGAAGAGGAAACCTTTGGGGACAGGGCTAGCAACATTCAGTG
Organism: Closterium sp. Yama58-4; assembly: GCA_947470075.1. Classification (NCBI taxonomy): domain Eukaryota; kingdom Viridiplantae; phylum Streptophyta; class Zygnematophyceae; order Desmidiales; family Closteriaceae; genus Closterium; species Closterium sp. Yama58-4. The sequence goes on along the minus strand of CANIUD010000533.1, from coordinate 32,814 downwards.
AACGGGAGCAGGCTCTTCATTACTTTGGGAAGATGACAGAGTCACAACTAAGGAGAAGAGTGCTGAATAAAAGTATCTTCAATCTAAGCTCTAGAAGACTTTCAGTCCATGAGGAGAAAGTCCTGGGACTTGGCTTGAATTTCATCCCAACACCTTCGCCTGCACAGTACACCACAGTTGTAGCTATTCTGTCTGATTTTGATCATTTTGCTAGAAACCTAAGACTTAGACGTTTCTTTGGGAATGTTAAGAGGGAAGTTAGTTTTAGAGTTCCTAATTCTACTTGGGATGTTCCTGCTGGAAAACGTGATGTATGTCTTGATGCTATAGTCGAGAAACACAGGGGTAAACTTCAACAGCAATTGCTGGAAGTTCAACCCAAGAGGTGGACAAACTTTTCTCCACAGTTGAGGAAAGTTTTGAAAGCCTTGGCCCAAGACCCCTCTATTGTGGTTAAACCCGCAGATAAGAATCTCGGGATAACCATTATGGATAAAGGGTTTTACCTTGAGCAATGCCTTCAGCATCTTCGTGATGACAACGTCTACAGAAGAGTTGATTTTATTCCGATGGAACAAATTCAGTCCAGCTTTTCTAGGATCAGGATGGAATTCCTTCCCTGCATCCCTAAAAGAGTATGGGACTATCTGGAAACACCACCAGAGACAGGCTGGAAGCCAGTCTTAGAATCTTAGGCATGAAGTTGTGTGAGATTAGGTCAAGGTTGGGGTACAAGACTAGAGTGTCGAGAATGTTTCTGTACCCTCTAAGGCTAGCCCCAATATAGCCTAGATACTAATATGCATATGTTTTGACACACCCCCATAGGCGAAGTGGGGGATAGCCAACACAAGGGGTCACAAGACCAGTCAAGCAAAGCAAACCGAAGCAAAGCTCAGGGTGGATCACGATGTCACCACACATTCTGAGCAAAGGTTTAAGGCCTCAAGGCCGGTTCACATGCAGGATGATATATAGAGGTAAACAAACAAGAGCAGGTATATACAAGACACAGTACAAGCAAGGTCAAGAAGTGAGCAAATGAGGCCAAGTAGGCACAAGACCTAGCATAGTACAAAAGCGCTGATGATCGCAAGGCGGAAGAGCCTTGGTGAAGATATCAGCAGTGTTGGCCCGAGTGGCCACGTAAGCAAGGCGCAGCTGACCACGCTGCTGCAGCTCACGAGCAAGGAAGTAGCGAAGAGCGATGTGCTTCGTTCTGTGCTCCAGTCTGTGCTCCTGACACAAGGCCAGCATGGCCTTGTTGTCTACGTACAGAACTGGAGGAGAACGAGGCGGCTCTCCAAGGTCAGTCAGCAGGTAGGTGAGCCAGCGTAACTCCTGTGCAGCCATGGCTCCTGCGTAGATCTCAGCCTCACAACTGGAGCTGAGAACAGAAGACGAGCGAGTAGACCGCCACGAAACAGAGCCGGAACCAAGGCTGAAGGTGTAACCCTGTGACGACCGCTGCGTAGCCAGGTCGTCGACCCAAGACGCGTCTGCGTGACCTGTGAGGACCACTCGACTCCGCCCTCCAAGCACGAGCCCCATGCCTGACGTACTGCACAAGTAGCGCAACACCCTCTTCGCTGCAGCCATGTGCTCTGGTCGGTGTCTCCCAGGAGCAACATAGCGTGCGAGTATGCTGAGAGGGTAGGCCAGGTCAGGTCGTGTGCAGGTCATCAGGTACATGAGGCAGCCAACAAGCTCTGGGTACGGGCCACTCGGCTCTACGGACTCATCCGAAGGCAGAGCTGAGAGCGAGTGGCGAGTAGACAGAGGAGTGGCCTGAGGCGAGGAGTACGTGAAGTCGAAGCGCTGAAGGATCTGCTGCACCATGTGTGACTGAGTCAGAGTAATGGTGCGCCGTGCTCTGTCCCGAGTGATCTGCAGGCCAAGATAGCTGCGCAGTTCACCCAGGTCTGTGCACGTGTGTCGCTTCTGCAGCTCGGACTTCACGTAGGCGAGTCCAGCAGTGTCAGCTGTAGCAAAGACCAAGTCGTCGACGTATACGAGGATGTAGAACGGCGGCAAAGAGGTGTCGGTGCGTAGAAACAGCGACGGGTCTGCAGTAGAAGGAGCAAACCCAAGAGCCGCAAGCGTAGTCCTCAGTGTGTCGTGCCACTCACGCGGCGCCTGGCGGAGACCGTAGACTGGCCGCCGGAGGCTCCACTGGGTACCAGGAGGAAACGACCCAGTGAAGCCAGGTGGGCGGCGCAGCCAGATCTCCTCGTGCAGGCTGCCCTGTAGGAAAGCTGTGCTGAAGTCCAGAGAGTGAAGCTCGTAGTCACGGTGAGCGGCTATGTGTAGCAGCACCCGAAGAGTGGTCATCTTCGGGGTGGGAGAGAAGGTCTGAAAGTAGTCAACTCCCTGCCGCTGACTGAAGCCTCGAGCCACGTAACGCGCCTTGAAGACAGGCGGAGAACCCGGCGGCCGCTTCACCCTGAAAATCCACATGCCACTGACAATGTTCGCCCCAGGTGGGGGAACCTCGTCAACGTAGGTGCCTGTGGACTTCCAGGAAGCCATCTCTGCGTCCATGGCTGCCTGCCACTGAGAGGAGTAGGGACCCTCTATCGCCTCCGCGTAAGAGCGCGGAGTCGGGATGTCTAATGCATCCGGGTCTCCCTCAGGGGCAAGCAGTGAGGACACAAGATGAGGTAAAGCAGCAGCAAGACACTGGAACTCCTCCTGCCTGTCCTCAAGGACGTCCGTGCTAAGAGCACACTCACCCCCGACGGACGGAGGACAGACAGACTCAGACTCAGCAACAAGACTAGCGGCGTAGTCTAGACGACAGGCAGCAGCAAAGTCAACAAGCTCAGCGACTAAGGCAGACGCAGCAGTAGACTCAAACGACGGGTCAGTGACAACAGTGGCTAACAGACGCGTGACAGTAGGGTGCTCAGCACGAAACCGGTCAGACTCAGGGTCCGGAACAGCAGGCAGAGAGGACGCAGGGGGAGACGGCAGAGGAACAGGCTGCGGAGCAGAGGAAGGACGACGGACAACAAGGTGTGCGCTGGGGACAGCCGGCTGACGCAAACGAGGAACACGACGAACGGTACGACCAGAACGAACAGGCGAGACAGGACGCGACGCAGGCTCACGACGCTCAGCAGGACTGCCTGTCTGCTCAGTGTAAGGAGAGGGAGCAGGTAGCGGTGAGCCAGGCTGTAACAGAAGACCAGTAGACGACGGGAGAGTAACAACCTGACGAAGAGCAGAGTCAGGTGGCGGCAGAGACAACGGAGACGGCGGAGCGAAGAACAGTCGTGGCGGCGCAGCTGCACCAGTACCAGCAGCTCCAGCACCTCCAGCAGCCCCAGCGCCTCCAACCGCTCCAGTACCTCCAGCAGCTCCAGAAGCTCCAGCCGCAGAAGCGGTACCTCCAGCGCCAGCACCTCCAGACTCAGCGTCACCAGTAGCAGCACCCCCAGAACCGGCACCTCCAGTCCCAGGGTCTCCAACCTCAGGGTCTCCCGCAGCAGCACCCCCAGAACCAGCACCTCCAGTCCCAGGGCCTCCAACCGCAGTGTCTCCCGCAGCAGCACCCCCAGAACCAGTACCTCCAGTCCCAGGGTCGCCAGTCTCAGTGTCTCCAGGAACGACGCCTCCAGGCGCAGCACCCGCAGCCCCAGCAGCTCCAGCACCTCCAGTAGCAGAGCCCCGGGCTCCAGCAGCGCGACGCTGACGGCGACCGTACCAGTCGTGCAGCTGCTGAGGGGTGAGAGGCACACGCGGACGAAGGCGGCCACTCCAAGTAGGCCGCGCACCAGCAGTCCCAGTGCCCTCAAGCGTCTCACCTCCAGACTCAGTACCTCCAGACTCCGCACACACAGGCTCAGTACCCCCAGACACAGCACCCCCAGGCGCAGGACCCCCAGTCTCCTCACACGCAGGCTCAGCACCCCCAGACTCCGCACCCCCAGACGCAGCACCTCCAGGAGCACCACCCCCAACAGCACCAGAGTCAACAGGAACCGGCTGCAGAGGCGGCGAAGCAGGTCGTGGAGGGAACCCCGGAGGGGTCTCCAAGCGTGGTGCGCGGCGGTAGGCCGCCGGGGTGGCAGCAGCAACGTCACCCCCCTCAGGTGAGCCAGAGGTGTCGGAAGTGACCTCCAAAGGCTCAGCCAAGGGGGGGGGGTCTACCTGAGACACACCTGAAGGAGCAGGACCTTGAGGGGGGAGGGGGTCTACCGGGGGGGGACCTGGCGTAAGGAAGAGCGGCGGGGGGGGAAGGGGGGCAGCGCGGTAGGGGAAGAGACGGTAGTACGGAACCAACTCGTCAAACGTGACGTCCTGGGAGGACAGAACACGGCGCGAGGTGGGGTGGTAAAACTGCCAACCAGGCGCGTCAGGGGGGAAGCCAAGGAAGACGCAGGGAACAGCACGGGAGGACAGCTTGTCCGTAGACAAGTCTCAGACAAAAGCACGAGATTCCCAGACACGAAACGCAGACGCATCGCCAACCTGCCCCGTCCACCTCAGAGTGGGGGAGGTGTCCGGCATGGAGACCCGGGGCTGGAGGTTGATCTGACGCGCCGCGTACTGAACCGCAAACGGCCACAGAAAATGGGGAGCAGCCGCATGGATCATGGACGTGCGAGCGACATCCATGACCATGCCAATGCGGCGCTCAGCAATCCCATTCTGCTGTGGAGAGGCCGGAAGTGTGAACGTCTGGCGGATGCCCCTCGCACGACAGAAGGCTCGCAGAGGGCCGGAGGAAAACTCTCCACCTCTGTCAGAGTGCAGACGCAGAACAGGAAAGTCCGAGCCGAAACTCTTCCTGAGCTGGAGACGAGCTGCGCGGATCCAGTCGATCAACACCTCAGTGACCTCATCCTTGCGGCACAAGGGGAAGACTATGGTGTAACGCGAGTAGTCGTCAACCACCAGCAGGAAGTAGCGCTCGTGACCCTGTCCACGGACGCGGGCTGGGCCCCACACGTCCATGTGAAGAGTCTGCAGCGGAGCCTCTGTCGGCGGAAACTCGGAGGAGTGAGGGGCGGCGCGCTGCCGCCCCTCGACGCAGGGGACGCAGGTAGGGGCAGGCCCCGGGGGAAGGGGAGGGAGCGACCGGGGGAGACCAGAGACCAGGACACGAGAGGCCATGCCTCGGAGACGAGGCAGGGAGGGGTGACCAAGACGGTGGTGCCAGAGAAGAGTCTCGTGGGACAGGAGGCGACACGAGCAGGGGGCAGACTCAGGACCAGACCGAGACGCCGCAGCAAACACCTGACCCGACGCAGCTACCTGACCAGGCACAGCAACCGGAGGAGACTCGGTAGTGAGGGTGTACAGGCTCGACCCCGGCCGACGGGTAAACGTGGCCAAGTGTCGGCCCGTGTCTGCACACGTGCAGTGGGTCACCCGCTGACGCGCAGGGGTGAACTGGTCAACCCCCCCATCCTGTAGATCAGCACCCGCCACCAAGTTCGTAGAGAACGAGGGGAGGTAAAGACCGGACAGGGAGCCAGACGGGACCGCTGGACACGGCAGGACAGTGGAGTAGTGAGCAAGGACAGGACCCCCAGAGGGGTCTGCCAGGGAGACCGCAACCGGCCGACTGAGCGGCGTGAGAGTGGTGCGGTCTCGAAAGAAGGAGCGGGAAGCACCCGAGTCAAGGGTGAAAGTGTGCGACGCCGGAGCAGACGTGGTACCTGAGAGAGCAGACTCACCAGCACCTGGAGCAGCAGACTCACTAGCACCTGGAGCAGCAGACGCACTAGCACCTAGAGCAGCAGCTGCACCGCCCGGGTCGGGCGGAACACTCAGGGAACAGTCACCGGCATCACTAGTAGACAATGCATACATGGCAGTGAGGATAGCATCAAAGTCAAGAGCATAGACATCTACCCTCTGCCGTAGCAGCTCCACCCAGTCGGGGAGCTCAGCCGCGTCGCCAAACTCTGTACGCCAGGCGTCGCTCAGACTGGCGAAGCAGCGGGACTCTGTGTGACCAAACGTCCCGCAAGGCTGGCCAGTCCGAGCGCCAGTGCGAATGACGTACGGGCAGCGAGCAGAACCCCGTGACCCCCCCCGCTGAAAGTACCACTCATGAAGTTGCGGAGGCGAAGGGACCGCGCGCACACGACGCTGCAGCGGCACCTGGCTACTACAAGAAGCCCCGAGACTACTCACGCCAGAACGACTCCCACTACGGCCACCCCGACAACCCCAACGAGCGTACCACTCATGAAGCTTTGGGGGCGTGAGGGACTCACGCGGACGGCGCTGGAGCTGCATCCGGCCACGTCAGGAGCAGCAGTAGCAGTAGAAAGGGGAGGAGCCGTAGGAGCAGCACGAGCAGCAGTAGCAGGAGAAAGAGCAGCAGCAGCAGGAGCAGTAGTAACAGCAGTACGGGCAGGACAGTGCTCACCAGTGGCAAGAAGGGCCGGCGTACAACGGCGGCAACGGCGAGGCCGGCACCACTGTAGGGCGAGGGCTCCGCGGCAGCTGCAGGTGGCGGCTGCTCCAGGGGCCAGGGGCGGCTGCTGCAGGGGCGGCTGCTCCAGGGGCCAGGGGCGGCTGCTGCAGGGGCGGCTGCTGCAGGGGCGGCTGCTCCAGGGGCCAGGGGCGGCTGCTGCAGTGGCGGCTGCTCCAGGGGCCAGGGGCGGCTGCTGCAGAGGCGGCTGCTCCAGTGGCCAGGGGCGGCTGCTGCAGAGGCAGCTGCTCCAGTAGCCAAGGGCGGCTGCTGCAGGGGCGGCTGCTGCAGGGGCCAGGGGCGGCTGCTGCAGAGGCAGCTGCTCCAGGGGCAGGGGCGGCTGCTGCAGGGGCGGCTGCTCCAGGGGCAAGGGCGGCTGCTGCAGGGCGGGTGCTCCTACAACAAGCAAGTAGTAGCAGCTGCAGCAAGTAGCAGCAGTGGCAGCATGTAGCAGCAGCTGCAGCAAGTAGAAGCAGCTGCAGCAGGTAGCAGCAGTGGCAGCAAGTAGCAGCAGCTGCAGCAAGTAGCAGCAGTGGCAGTAAGTAGCAGCAGCTGCAGCAAGTAGCAGCAGTGGCAGCAAGTAGCAGCAGCTGCAGCAAGTAGCAGCAAGTAGAAGCAGCTGCAGCAAGTAGCAGCAGTGGCAGTAAGTAGAAGCAGCTGCAGCAAGTAGCAGCAGCGGCAGAAAGCAGCAGCACAGGCGCAATGCAGCGTGCAGGCCTGGCGTGGGCTGTTCCGGCCGCGCGCGGGCCTGACGTGGCCTGTACGGGCTGCGCGATTGCCTGGCGAAAGGTGGCGAAAGAGCCACAGGCGGCGGCCGAAGGGGACGCGGTGGCGGCGCGCGGCGGTCGACGAGCGGCTAGGGAGCCGCGCTAAGTGCCGCGCGAGGCCAGATCAGGCTGCGCACGGGCGGCAATGACGGCGCGGGCGGCTAGCGGGCCGTGCGCTGAGGAAAACGGGCTGCGCGCGGGCAGCTTACGCGACGCGCGGGCCGGCGGCAGGCTGCGCGGGCGGCTGACGTGGCGCGCGGGGCCGAAAAAGGGGCCTAAACGGGCCTAAACGAGAAGCTCGCGGGCTGCTCAAGCGGCGCGCGCGGGAAAAAAAAAAAAAAAAAAACAGGGCCGCGCGCGTGCAGCCGAGGCGCGCGCGGGCAGCAGGCAAGGCAGGTGAGGTAACGTGGTAACGGTGGGCCCTTATCTTAGGTCCTAGAGACCTCTAGGCTCTAGATACCATCTTAGAATCTTAGGCATGAAGTTGTGTGAGATTAGGTCAAGGTTGGGGTACAAGACTAGAGTGTCGAGAATGTTTCTGTACCCTCTAAGGCTAGCCCCAATATAGCCTAGATACTAATATGCATATGTTTTGACAGCCAGCATGGTTTTACATTCTCTTGAAAATGCACAAGAAGGTGCCTGTGGGGCGACCAATCGCTGCCTCCCACTCCTGGATAACTACCTTGGCATCCAAATGGTTGGATGGTCAGCTCCGACCTCTTCTGAAGAAACAGAAGACCTTTTTGAAAGATAGTACCTCCTTACTCCTGGAGATTGAAGGTTTGCAGATTAGCTCAGATATTATCTTGTGCACCTATGATGTTCAAAGCTTGTATCCTTCTATACCAATTTTAGATGGGGTAGAAGCAGTAGATAGGCTTTTGTTTCGTGAACAACATCCTCTTAGGCCGTTGCTGGTTAAGCTACTTAGGTGGGTGATGCTCAATTCCTTTGTTCAGTTTGATAATAATGTATATCAACAGGTACAAGGTACGGCAATGGGCACCCCGGTTGCTCCCATCTTCGCCACCCTGTTTATGAGTTGGTTGGATGAGGAGTTATATCGGAAGGTAGACCATTTGCCACTGGTACATTATAGGTACATAGATGACGGATTTATCCTTTGGGACAAGGGGAGAGAAGAGCTACAGAAGTTCCTCTCGGCGTTCAACGAGCTCCGCCCAACCATCAAGTTCACTTGGGAAGTTAACGACAACAATGTTGACTTTCTTGACCTGACTCTCCACAAAGGGGAGAGGTTTAAGAAGACCGGGTGCTTGGACGTCGCAACATTTCAGAAGCCACTTAACAAATACATGTACCTCCCATTCTCCTCCTACCACTCGAGGGAATGCAAGGTAGGGTTCATCTCGGGCGAGCTTAAGAGGCACTGCCTCCGAAACTCTTCAGCTACCACGTTCTTCAACAGGAAGGTGGCCTTCTTCAAACGTCTCAAAGCCCGAGGGTACCCTGACAGCTTCTTACGTCCGATCTTCGACCGTGTGAAACACAAGGATCTGGATTCTCTGCTCCAAGGCTGCATGAAGATAAAACAGAGGGAAGCACCCCAGTCCTTGAAGGTAAGACGCTGCCCGAAAACATCGAGCATGGGACTGGGGGTCTGGGGTCACTTTTGAGAATTCTCAAAAGTGATTTCGATAAGATAACCATACAATGTTGTTTGCTAGAGTACTGAATGGTATCAAGGAGTTCAACGAGCTCGTTTTGTACATATAAGCATCTCTCTTGCAAAATCTACGTATGGTGTGCATAAGAAAACCAAACACGGTATGGATTTGTGTTTCACGCTCACCACGCCACAACACCTCGAGTGATCCGTGCACCAAACGTACGAAACTTCTGCAGCAGACTGCAAGCGAGCATACGGCAAGAAGCACTCCTGCAGCATACTGCAATGCGACGCCTGCGTCCTATGAAAAACAAATCGCTGGCTTGCTTGTTCGGGCAGGTCATGCTTTATTGTCCGAAGCATGGAAAACGAATCGCTGGCTAGTTTGTTTGGCGCAGGTTGGCCACGTCTTGGGCCAGTTCAGGTTTCACCACCTTATACCGTTGCGCACCAAAATGAGCCGTACCATTGTGAAAAAACGAAGATGTCACCCATATACTCGATCTTTCTTCCATAAACAGTACACTGTACATCTTACCCCAAGGCACCCAGCCCATTCATCCACTTTAACCTTAACCCTTAACCCTAAACCCTAAACCCTGAATTTCTCTAAAACACTCATGACCTCAGCAGGTTCAGCATATGTAAAGACTCCCTGGCCCACTGATGCTCAGTCTACCCTCCGCTCCCTAAACGGTTGCTCGCACTCAGGTCTCTAACTCCCTTTGCACCCTCCCTGCAAAAGTCATCCTCCCCATCCTCCTTTTCCTTCAGTGGCCAGTTGTTGCAGCAGCAGCTGACTCCCTTTCTTCCTCGATTCCCTCCGGTGCTTCTTTGCTTCTAGTCTCCACTCTACCACCGCCACCCCATACCCCCCACTTTTCTAAGTCCATTCTTGGTTCCCAACCCAGGTGTCTCTCGCCCGCTCTCTCCCCCACCCTCACCGCCTCTTCCCACTCCCCTCATACTCTCCTACAAACCCCACTCCCTCCTCCTCATCATCCTCCTCTTCCTCTGCCGCCAGTTGTTGCAGCAGCAACTGCTTCCCTTTCTTTCTAGACTCCCTCCTGTGCTTCTTTGCTTCTAGTCTCGGTTCTGCCACCACCACCCCATACCCCCCACTCTTCAACCTCACATCCCCCTCCCTCTTCGTACCAACGGCCCGGATTTCAGCTGCTTCCCGCGCTCTAATCTCATCCATTAACATCACGTAGTGCCGATACCGCTCCCAACCGCTGTCCACCGCACATCCAGGCTCACTGATGTGGCGACAGTCGGCGAATGCACAGGGGGTGGGGGAGGCGGCTAGGCGGGAACGAATCTGCATTGTTGGGCGAACGGGATAGGAATTCAAAGAGGGCGATGAGAAAGAAGAGGCAAGACATAATGGCAAGGGGGAGAGAAAAAGGGAACGACGAGGGAGTCACCGAATGCATAGGAGGTGGCGAGACGTGTGCAAATCTGTGTTGTTGGGAGAAAGGGCTCGAGTACAGAGGGAGTCAGAATGCATAAGGAGCATGGGGCATGAGGCCTGGGGCATGGGGCAAGAGGGGGATGCGGAGGCATTCACAAAATTTCTAAATCAATAATCATATTAAGTCTCCACGATATCAGACTTTCTCAAAAGAAGATATCTCCAATTATACTCAGCCCAACAATAATAAACCAAGTTTTAAAAAAATATATTCTGCATATCCACTATTTTTAATCAAAAGGGTACATCAGGGAAGAGCATGGGGGGGTCGCGGATACATGTTGGCAAACGATGGATGAATGAACCCCAACGAGTACCAACCCCCCACTGCTGCTTCTGTGTGTGAACCCTGCTGCTGCTGTATATATATATATATATACGTACCTCGGGGAAGAGCATGGGGAGGTCGGAGGAGGTCACGTTGGCGAGGGAAGGCTGGCTGAATCCCGGTGAGTCTGCTAGTAATCCCCCGCTGCTGCTGCTACTGCTGCTGCGGCTGCTGCTGCTGTGCTCCCCGCTGCTGCTACTGGCACTGTTACTGCCACTGTTATTGCTGCTATTAAAGACACTGCTGTCACTACTGTCACGGTTGCTGTTGTTGTTAAGTTTGTTATTACTGTAACTAGTGGTACTGCTGCTGCTGTGGTTGTGGATTGCATCCTCTTCCTGTAATCTCACTGTCTCCACTTGTTCCGGATCTTCCCTTTTCATCACTTCATCCACTGGCTCCCTCATTTCTCCCTTTATGATCACATCCTGTACCGTTACGGTAACACCTCCCTCTACAATCACGTCTGGTACTGACGTAGCAGTGACTCCCTCTATAGTCACGTCTGGTATTTTCACAAGGGCCACGTGTCGTGTTGTGTGTCGCCCCCGCCCACTCCGTTTCGAAACCTCCCCGACCCTCAACTCTTCAAATCTCGCCTCCCCTCCTCTCCCTCGCTCCTTCTCACTCTCCCCTCCTCCTCCCTGTTTCTCCTCCTCCTCCCCTCCACCCGTCCCCACAAATTCCCCTTTCTCCCACACACCTTCTCCCTCCCCTCCCTCTTTCAAGCCATCTGCATTACAAACATCCTCTTTATAAGCGTCCCCTTTATAAGCCTCCCCCAAAACAGCGTTAATAAGGCTGGACTTGCCAACCCCACTTGGTCCTGCGATCACTGTAGTGCGACCAGCCAGGAGCCCTCCTGGGCCCGCCAGGTGGCGGATTCCGATTTGCTGTTCCACACTGCATGTGAGCATCTGGTAACCCCATTCCGCTGCCCGCTGCTGCCACTCTCTCACTACCTGATGGGAGGGAAGTGGGGTGAGGAGGAAAAGGGGGAGAAAAAGGGGGATGGAGGAGGTGAGGGGTGGGTTGGGTAGTGGAGGGAGGGGCGAGTGAAGGGAAACTGGATGTAAGCATCTGATAGTGAATGAAGTTATGTAGATTGATGCTAAAGTAATGCATACATAAAAAAAAAAAAACCCTCTCTGTGCTGCTTTCTGCAACCTGGTGGGAGGGAGGGGAGGAGAGGTGAGAGAGAAGGAAGGGAGGAGAGCGGAGAGAGGGGAGATATGAGGGAGAAAGTAACAGCTGTAAGATCCTAGAGTGCTCATCCTCTGCCCCACCCTGTGCCCCCATTCACAAGCAGCCCAGCCAAGATGGTGAAAAAAAAAAAACAAGAGGCGACGAAATCGTCTAAGGGTTGCGAAGCATTTCTCATTGTACAAAAAAATAAAAACAAAATTACATAAAGAAAGTTACATGATTTCCATCCCTTTTTGGGGTGTTTAGTTTGAGGTTTGAAAAGTGCGTACCGCAGGAATCGAGCATCAGACCTTGCGGTTCCGAAGGTCGTATTCAACCGACTGCGCGAGGACAACTAATACAGATTTGTTAAAAAAATGTATAGTAATATTCAATCAGCAACGCCTTTAGGGTTTCTGTTTCTTCCTTTCCACCCTCCCTTCTCGCCACTGGAGCTTGGTTGTAAACTATAACGGCCGCTAGTCACGCTCCACCAACCTACCCGTGGTGAGAATTACCCTCGTTGAACATAACTAAGTTAGATGTTCTACGCTAGACTAAACTTAGCATATGGTGGATCGTAACTACCGACGACTCGTAATATAGCTTGTTAGATGTTGTTGTTAGGTAGAATCTTGACGTCCGCCATATTAACTTAACATCTAGATCTGTTTTTTTGGGCTGCTAACAGTTAGGTCGTTCTTAGCTAGTGCTTCTTTTCCACTTATTCGATTTTTGTCTGTCTCTCTTGACGCGATCTCATCACTTTTATATCTAGTTCTAGCCATGTTCATTTTCCTTGTTAATTCGATCAATACTGGTGGTTTTACCTCTTTCTTTCTCTCTTTTTTATATCCTTTTGCGTTCTTCCTTCAGGTGGCCTGCTACGTATGCGCCATCTACTCCATTTTTATGCCACTGGTGAGAAGAACCTAATCTATAACTTAGATCTAAGTTGGATGTTACATACCAGACTAAACCAGACATAGGTGCTTTCTTATCATCATCATAATCTTCGCTTAGATCTCATCTTATCACCATCATCTTCGCTTTCTTATCTCCTTAGCCTTCCCTTCTTTTGTTACCGACTGTGTTTGAAAGTGAGATAAAAGAAGAGATAAAGAACATCTCGTTGGTTAGAAGACCCGTAGCTATTAACTAGAGACTAAGTTAAACGATCACAAGTTAGACTAAGATCTTCGTACTTCCGCATTTGGTCGTTTTCATGGAATGAAAATCGTTGAAGCCTAGGTTTCGTAAAGGCGTCAGTTGTCCTTGTTTTTTTTAGGTCGTTAATAAGGCTGCATCGTTTCTTTCGTGCCCTATCGCGCTCTCTCATGAATCGTTTTACCATGAATCGTTTTCTCTCTCTCTCTCGTCCTCTCTCTCCCGTCCTCCATCTCTCGTCCTCTCTCTCCTGTCCTCTCTCGCTCTCGCTCTCGCTCTCCGTTGTTCTCGCTCTCCGTATTCGTTATATTCTCTGCTTTCGTTTACTGTCTCGTTATTTTGTCCCTCTGTTCCCGTTCTCGTTTTATGCCTTGGTACATTCTTCTCCTTGCTCTTTGTCAGGTCTAACCATTCAATATTCACGTCGTTTTTTTAGCCCTTGTATTGTTTCATTTGCTTATTCGTTAGTCTTTTTTCTCTTCATTTCATCACATCTCATACCTTTTTCTGTTATGTTTGTTGTACCGGCTAATTCTGTCTGTTCCTCCTTTCCACTTCCTGAACCCGTTTCTCAGGAGCCGTGCTGGTCAGGAAGGCGATTTCAATTTGGAAAATGTGTATTGGTCATTAGGATTTATCGTATTGTCATTTTAATGTTGATTTGCTTCTTATTTAGTATCACGTGTATTGCGCGTTTTTTGGCTGGGTTTGCCAGAGCTCGTGTGTTTTTGTTGTGTGGATATGTTTGTCTATGTGAATGCATTCATTTCATCTTTCATTGCAATATCAATGCATGTCTGTCAATTTTTAAAAAGGGGTTCATTTCTATCATTTCTCATTGGTTCATTGGCGCACTCAGTGACTCGTGTGTTTGCCACTTCGAACTGGATTTGATAGAGTGAACCTCTTTTTTAGAGTTAACAGATTGTATTGTTTCATGTGCTAGTTGATTATTCAAAGACTTTGCTATTGACTTCCCCCCCATGCTAGGCAGGGGATGCGGTAGCCTAGTTTTTGGGTCGTTAACTATCACGCATTTGTATGATATACTGGTGTGGTGCATTTCAGCATATCATGTGCATACAAAAGCATTTTCATCGGTATGCATTTATATATCATGCTTCATTATTACATTCATTTAAACATGCGTGGCATGTAATTCATTACTAGTATGCATAAATTTTATCACATGCAATTATCACAACAATATCAAACGCAAACAGTAAAAGATATAAGAGAAACAGTATAGCATTTATGCACAATACTATTACAAAAACTGCTATGGGAAGGGTAGTACTGTAGCTTAAGAATTTTATTTCATGTTTTATTAAAAAAAACATGAAAGAAAATTTGTCAAAATCGATCGTAAAGGGTTGCTTCGCAACCCAAAAAAAAAAAAAAAAAAATTACACACCCCCTCACCTCTTCTCCCACTAGATCCGCCTTGTTGAACACCAATGACACGGCGACACCTGTCGCTTCCGCAGCCACCAGAAACCGGCTCACGTTTGTCGGTTCGGGCGGCGGCTGGGCAAGCGAAAAAAGCAGCAGCAGGTGGTCCGCGTTCGCCACGGGCGGGTCCAAAATTTCAGATGCCCGGGGCAGCGCAACGTCTTGAACGACAGCCTGGCGGGCCGCCCAATCAATCACACCTAGCCTTACAACGTCCCCTACTAGAACCCTCCGCCTTAGCTTCTTCAGCAGTGCTCGCACCACACACAGCAACTCAACCCCCCCTCCCTCTCCTCCTCCCTCCCCTCCCTTCTCTCCGTTCCCTCTTTCCCCTCTCTCCCCTCTGCGCCCTCTGCCTGCTGTCTCTCCTCCCCCACTTGCTGCTCTGCTGCGCCCTTTGGTGTCTCCCTTTGCCCATCTGTACAAATGGGAGGGTAGCATGCATAACATGAGACGCAGAGAGGGGGGGAGCGGGGGGGGGGGGGAAGGTCGATACGAATGCCCCTTGCCGCTTCTGCTCCCCCACTTGCTGCTCCACTGCACTCCTTGGCGCCTCTCTTTGCCCATCTGCACAGATGGGAGGGTGGCATGCATAACATGAGACGCAGAGGGGGGGTGGGAGGTGGGAGGTGAGTTCAAATGCCCCTTGCAGTGTCTTGTCTGCTTCCCCACTTGCTGCTCCACTGCACCCCTTGACGTCTCTCCTCTCCTCCCCCATCTGCTCAAATGGGAGGGTGGCATGCATAAGTTACCATCTTGTGAGGCATGAAATCCGCAAGCAGAGGTTGGATACGGCCACTGCATGGATACCCTTCTGCTGCTGCCAACTGCACTGACTGCTTCTTCCGCCTCATTGTCTGGTTTTCAGTAGACTAAGATATTGACCCAAAATGTTCGAGTCGACTCAAAGATCCACAAGCAGAGGTTGGATGAGTCCTAATGCCAATAGCAGTGACTGTTGCTGTCTGACCCTCTGGTGGTTAGGGTTTCGTGCTTCAGCCTTTGAGAGCGGAGAGAGGTTTAACAGAGGTTTACAGTAACAGGCGTCCGAGGTTGAAAGATTTCAGGTTCTCCTGGAAATGGGAAAGGCGGGAGGGAGAGGGGCGTGTGAGGGGAGAGGGGCGAGGGATTTGCGGCTTGGGGTCCAGGGACTTGGGGAAAGAAAGGCAAGGGCGTGGGCAGGGGCCGGGGGTGGGTTCAGGGTTTCTGCTCCTCTAAGAGAGGAGAACAGTTGGAAAGGGTTTAAAATTTTGTGACAGAAATACTCTAGCCGCAGATTCGTATCATCCCACCTTGGGGTGAGTGACCGTTACTGCTTCGGTCCGACTCCCCTCCTCGCTCCTCGATGCCCTCTCTCTCGCCTTCTACACGGCATCTCGTTACAATAACGCGTACGAAGTTGGCCTGCGCGGACATAACTCTTCCCACGGCTTCCCCCGGCCTCAGCCGCCAATCCGCGCCCAGATCCGCCACATCGCGCTGCATCCGCCCTGCGCCCTCCGCGGAACCGTCTCCCCCATCGCCCCCGTTTCCACCCCGCGGGCCCAGCGGAACGGCGCGGTCGTTCCGCCGGGGGCTGCGGTTGCGCGCGTGGAAGGGGGTGGACTGCGGGCGCCAGTCCTTGGGTCTCTGCTTCATCGCGCCCCCCCCGTGGTTCCGCCGCCCCGCAACCACCGTGAGGTGGCGCGGGCGCGCATCAGGGGGAAACGCGCGCGAGGGCGCGCGCGGAAGGGCGCGGAGGAATGTGAGCGGATCATTTTGTAGCGGAAGGAGGCGAGAGATGGCGGCGTGTGGCTGGATGGGGAACGATCTGAGTCCAGCAAATCGGAAACGCCGTAACATTAGACTGAAAACGATGGAGGCAAACAGTATAGAGATTTAACGAAGGCGGCTGTTCGCGTACTAACATGCATCGCATGACCTTTTGTTGCTAGAGGATGGGGAAATGAGATGGTCGAAGGCGCGATAGAAATCCTGCGCGTGGGGACTGCTCGGTGTAAAAAATGTGTGGGGGGTTGCTCGCATGGGGAATACTGGAAGTGCCATGAAGTTTAGAGATGATAAAGAGTTGAATTTCCTACACCGTTTGATACACACACAATACGGAGGAGAAGACGTTCTTATCGAGACAGATTTCGAAGGTCATCGCCGTCCACGCCCTGTCAATTTCGACGGCGGGCGATCGTCGTTTGTGTGATGTGCTGGGTGGTTGTCTCGGGGTCTTGGGGGGAGGGGGGAGCGAGACAACATGCTGCCGTCGTCGTCATTCATGATGACCACGTTCTAACAACAGTGCGAAATGCGGCTTGGGAAAGTGAAAACTCTTTGATCTACAGTCATGCGGGATGCGCTGTGCGACAAAAATGGGTGGGGTGCTCCAATCACAGAGCTCCCAAAACAGCTGGATGCAAAATCGGCGTCGTCGTCGGGATTGTACTGCCCGACGTTCCAATCAAACCAAACCCAAACGCTCCGATCTCTGACGAACCAACCTGCGCGTCGGCATACACTCGTGTACAGCACAGCAAACTTCAGAAGGACGCTAGTGTTTTTTTTTTTGTGAAATGGACCAATCACATGCCAAATAAAGGCCAGCGAACAATCACCATAGCACGACCTTTGTGGTCAACACACATGCTTGAAACCAAGCCTTGTTTTCGTTGAACCCAATCACAAGCTTTTCTCCCACGGTGCTTCTACAAGACTTTGTGTTTCTTCAGCATTGGGCCCAGACCAATCGACAGCCTACCCTGTTTAAGAAAAACCATGGTTTTGGGTTTAGAAGAAGAAAATAGGATATTCAACACTGCAAATGAAGGTCCATTGCAATGGGGAAGAAAACGTGTTTCAAAGTGAACTCGACATACTTCGGCTAAGCGTCGAGAGGTGTCGAGAAATTTCAACCGTCAGATGCTGAATCTGAGGGCAGAAATGTGTCGACCATCCTAGTGGTTGTGTCGAGGGATGTGGACATTCACTTTGAATACGTTTTTAGTAACTACCAAAACTGCCTATAGGAAAATCATCCTACCTTGATGATGCACGATGGGCAACGAAATTTCAGGGTAAAAATCCACCATACCAGTCTACGCCATCTGTTCACCAGGACATGCCGTGCCTTGCGAAACTTCCACTTCCACTCCCTCTCATCACGGTATAGTTTCGAATGTTCCTTCCCCCAAGACCCAAGCCAGGCCAGGGCCGGAAACTCTGAACTTCACTGTTGCAAACCCCCCAACCGCTCTCTTCCCGCCCGCCGAGTCGCCACATCGCCTCACCATCCCCCTCCAACCCCTCTGAGTCACGGGCGGGAGGAGGTTGCGTGGGTGGGGGGAGTCACGTCAGCGCACCAGTCTGGAACTGCCATGGCGCTGCAACAGCAGCAACCACATGCCTTGCAGCTGGCGTCTCTCCCCTTTCCCCCCTGCCTTTCAAAACCATCACTTCCCCATGTGTGAACCCCCAGGCCTTGCTGTGTGCGATTTGCAGCACCGCAAACACTGCAGTCAAATTGATGCAACCGAGATGCAGGCACTTGCCTCTTGCTGTCGCAGCGAAACAGGCTGTCAATCACCATTTCAGCCATTTCAGCAATCCGCGTGAGAGGAACAGAACCAACAGGGGACAACTTCAGCTGCAATCCAATTTAGCCAGCGCGGTTCGCAAATGCGATCCCCAGTGGAAGAAGCTGAGGGGTCGTTATCTGCCCGCGGTCAGAAAAAAATAAACCCCATCTGGATGGCATGCGATTAGGGGAGCCCCAACCCTAAACACGGGGAGCCCCAACCCTAAACACGGGGAGCCCCAACCCTAAACACGGGCAGCCGCATGGTTCTGCCCGAAAAGATCACATTTGCAAACACGCACTGCGAAGATTGGATCGCAGTTCGAATTGACCGGAACCAACAGCAAGCTGGCGCTCCAGCAATCACACCGCCTTTCCCGTTTCCACCCTTCGCTGTGGTTTCTTGCTCATCACCCCCTTCCCTCGCTGTTCTATTTCTGTCATCCCTCACGTTTCCAACTCCAAACCTCAGCGCTCAATCCCTTGTGATCCTAAGCCAGCTGCTCCCTTCATTTCCGTACCAATTTCCCTGTCGGGTGCAATTTGCGAGACAACGCTTTTAGAACAGAATAGCATTTTTCAGCCTCAGAACACAACAGCATCGATTTAGCCTAGATCAGATTACTAGCTCAAAGAGCCTCGTCCTAGTAAGAGCTACAGAATTTTAGATTGCGTCTGGCCCATACAGCAACGATACCGACAGCGATCCCCCTGAATTGAGTTTCGCGACTTTGAGACCAACCGCGACAAACTACAGGAGCTAATCCGAGCCGCTTATCAGCGTGACCGTGTATTCAGTCGACAGAACAAAATTCTTTCTCGTGCCGAGACGCACAAGTCGTTAGTACAAATTCCGTGGTCTAAGCCCTTATCGACTGTCGCCATGCCGCCGCTTCCCCTCGTCAAGGCCTCGTCGCTCCCCGCCGACTGCTCCGACCACATCCGCTCGCTCCGCATTTACGCACTCTCCGCTGTCACCTCTTCCACTTCCCCCGCCGCCTCTTCCGCCGCCGCCGCTTTCCCCTCCTCTTCCTCCGCCTCCTCTCCTCCCGTCGACGCTTTTCCCGCCGACAGAACTGCTGCCTCTTTCCGAACCGTTTCCTCCCCAAGCGCCTCCTCCCCGGTCGCTTCTTCCCCCATGGCGTCACCCACCGTTCCTTCTTATGCCGACGCCCCCTCTTTCCCCGCCTCGTCGCCTCTTGTCGGGCTGCCGCATTCGGCGCTTTTCCCCGTCTCGCGCGACTCGAGCCGGCAAAGCTCGCTGGACAGCCAATCGCAAGCGTGGAAGCAACCCACGTTTCAACGCACCAATCAGCGCCTGCTCTTCTGGGAGGCTGCGCGGAACGGGGAGTGTTCGCAGAGCCTCCGCACAACGCTGCTCCGCACGCAGTCCTGCGCAGTCCTCGCCAACGCTGGCGCTTCCGCTTCTGCCTCCTCTTCTTCCCCTAGAAGCAGCGCTGCCGTTCCCTTCCCCGTCAGCAGCAGCGGTTTCGTCGCGCGATCCACGTCGTCCGGAAACGAGCTTGCAGACGTCGCAGCCGCCGTCGCCAGAGGCGGTGAAGCGACGCGACGACTGCCGTCTGGAGTGCTGGAGGCGACACAACGGGTAACCGCAGGCCGGAGGAGCGCGGGAGGGGTAACCGCGGGGAGTTCTTGCAGCAGCGTGGGTTCCGCCTGTAGCAGCAGCGCTCCCAGTGCTGGTAACAGTGTATCTAATTCGCCACGGATATGTTTCCCCGTCATTCCTCTTCGCACATCGTCCTGTCCCGTCGAGGATAATTCCACCAACGGGGACCGCATTGACGTCGATAATCCAATTCGGTCGCAGTCGCAGTCGCACGTGCACTCGCGCGTGAGCTCGCAATCGCTCGGAAATTCACCTGGTGCTGCCACGTCACGGCCTGTGTGGCGAACTGCATCCATCGAGAGCGGCGCGGAGGTTAGTAACCCGTTGCCGACGTTGCCGACATCTCCCCTGGCGCGAGCAGTTCCCGATGAATCCGTTTTTCACTGGGCTGCCCGAACGCGAATTGCGCGAGCGCGTATGGCCAGCGTACCTTCGACATAATTGTACATATCTTCGTCTCTGCGCTGTCATGGGTTGTAAGCGCTGAGGCCCAACTGCTGTGATACAGACGCGCGAACTTCGGAACTCCATGACCACGGCGAGCCAGATGTGGTATAGAATTCCGCATTTTTCCTGCCTTGTTTGCAAGGCATGTTTCAGAATTGATTACTGTAGATGTTTCCCCTTTGTAGGAATCTAATGCTAAACATCCGTTATTATGAAATTTAAGCACTCATTGTGCTTTTAAGAACAGTGTATTGTGAAAATGAAGCTGCCTGTACCTCATGTTTGGCATCGTTGCTGTTGCTTGCAGCAATGAGTGAAAAAGGAGCAAATTGCAAGATAGAAGGGAGTGTAAAGGGTACAACAATGTGTGTGTGCGCTCTTGAGCGGACAGGCAAGACAAGCAATTTTGAATTTTTATCACCTATTGAAAAAATCTCGCGCATTTAAAACAGTTATCGAGGGTGCCAATCGAGTATTGCAGTAACGCGCGAGAATCAGGACAAGCGAAATTCATGCTGCGGCAGGTTGTTCTCAAAGCCCTTCTCCACTGGAACAGGAATTTCTCAGCGCTTCTGGGGCTTCCGATCCGATGCACATCATTCATCTGCGAAGCATTCGCGTAGGCACATGAAACATCGCCTGCCACCTCTCATCCGCATCTCCGCGTTTCCACATTTCCGCATCTCCGCATTTTCGCACTTCCGCAGCCGTTCTGCGCGTGTCTGTTGCATCAGCGCAGAAGTCGCACTTTCGCCTCTCCGCGCGTCTCCCCGCGGCATGGGGAAAGGCGGAGCGGGCGCAGGGGGAGCCGGGATGGGCGGCGGCGGGGGAAGCGGCGGGGGAGGCGGCGCAGCGGGAAGCGCGGTGCGCGTGTGCGTGTTCGACTCGCGGCGGGGGAAGCGGGAGGGGGAAGAAGCGGAGAAGCTTCTGTTCTTCTTTCCGCCCGCCACTCCGCCGTCCGAGCAAGTGGCGCTGCTGGGCCTCTGGGAGGGCCTCCTCGCCTTCACCAGGTGCCGCGCTCGCTGTAGTTACACTTGGTATAGGCACACTCGCCGCAATCCTTCCCTGTAATCGCGCTCGCTATATGCTCATTCGCCGTCGGAGCAAGTGGTGCTGCTGGGGCTCTGGGAGGCCTCTGGAATGAGAGCCTGAGGCTGCCTCTACTCCACCCCCTATTTCCCACCCCCTCATTCCTCCCCTTGCCTGGCCCCACTCCCTAACTAGTTTTGCTCTCATTCCCCTCTTCTTCCCCGCTCTTCCAGAATCTTCTCCCCCAATCGCCCCTGTGAGGTGATGCGCGCGCATTTCAACCGCCACGTGCTGCTGGAGTGTGAACCGGGCATTTTTATGGTGCTGGTGAGTGCGGTGGTGAGTGGTGCTGGTGGGTGCATGGCGCTTGCACATGCTTACAGTCATTACAGTGACGCACCCAGCAGTCACATTCTCCCTTCAACAGTGCTGGTTGTGTGCTGGGGAGTCAGCAGTGTTGGGCCGCCCATCTTTCTATCCTCTCCCCTCCGTTGCTCAACCAGGTGCATTGAGGTGGTTTTTGAGGTGCCTCAAAAACCGCCTTAAAAAACCACCTCAGTGTTGGGTGGGACGCCCTTCTTTTTATCCTCTCCCCTCCGTTGCTCAACCAGGTTGCTCGCCTCAACCCTCTCCCCGGTCACTCCTCCTTCTTCCCCCATTCTCCCCATAATCTCTGCTCATTTTCATCCTCTCAACTCCATTCCCGCTACCACCCCACCCCTCGATTCCCCTAACCGAATCGCAGGTGGTGGAGTGTCGGGGGGGGGTGAACGGCGGTGTTCTGCCCAGCCTTTTCCCCATGCTCCCCATTCCTCCCCACTCCCATTTCTTCTTGATGCCTGTCCTCCCCTCCACCCCACTCATATCTCAGATGGTAGAGTGTCAGGGGGCGAATGGCGTTGTGTGCCCCCCAGCCTTTTCCCCATGCTCCCCGTTCCTCCCCACTCCCATTCCCGCTACCACCCCACCCCTCGATACCCCTAACCAAAACGCAGGTGGTGGAGTGTTGGGGGGGGTGAACGGCGTTGTGCTGCCCAGCCTTTTCCCCATGCCCCCCATTCCTCCCCACTCCCATCTCTTGATGCGTATCCTCCCCTCCACCCCACCCAAATCGCAGGTGGTGGAGTGTCGGGGGGTGAACGGAGTCGTGCCGCCCAGCGCTACAGTGCAGCCTTTCTACTCCATCCGCTCAACCCCCCACCCCTCGATTCCCGGAACCCAATCTCAGGTGGTGGAGTGTTGGGGGATGAACGGAGTCGTGCCTCCCAACCCTACAGTGCAGCCTTTCTACTCCATCCGCTCAACCCCCCACCCCTCGATTCCCGGAACCCAATCTCAGGTGGTGGAGTGTTGGGGGATGAACGGAGTCGTGCCTCCCAACCCTACAGTGCAGCCTTTCTACTCCATCCGCTCAACCCCCCACCCCTCGATTCCCGGAACCCAATCTCAGGTGGTGGAGTGTCGGGGGATGAACGGAGTCGTGCCTCCCAACCCTACAGTGCAGCCTTTCTACTCTGTCCGCCCTAACCCCCCACCCCTCGATTCCCGGAACCCAATCTCAGGTGGTGGAGTGTCGGGGGATGAACGGAGTCGTGCCTCCCAACCCTACAGTGCAGCCTTTCTACTCCATCCGCTCAACCCCCCACCCCTCGATTCCCGGAACCCAATCTCAGGTGGTGGAGTGTTGGGGGATGAACGGAGTCGTGCCTCCCAACCCTACAGTGCAGCCTTTCTACTCCATCCGCTCAACCCCCCACCCCTCGATTCCCGGAACCCAATCTCAGGTGGTGGAGTGTCGGGGGATGAACGGAGTCGTGCCTCCCAACCCTACAGTGCAGCCTTTCTACTCCATCCGCTCAACCCCCCACCCCTCGATTCCCGGAACCCAATCTCAGGTGGTGGAGTGTCGGGGGATGAACGGAGTCGTGCCTCCCAACCCTACAGTGCAGCCTTTCTACTCTGTCCGCCCTAACCCCCCACCCCTCGATTCCCGGAACCCAATCTCAGGTGGTGGAGTGTCGGGGGATGAACGGAGTCGTGCCTCCCAACCCTACAGTGCAGCCTTTCTACTCTGTCCGCCCTAACCCCCCACCCCTCGATTCCCGGAACCCAATCTCAGGTGGTGGAGTGTCGGGGGATGAACGGAGTCGTGCCTCCCAACCCTACAGTGCAGCCTTTCTACTCCATCCGCTCAACCCCCCACCCCTCGATTCCCGGAACCCAATCTCAGGTGGTGGAGTGTTGGGGGATGAACGGAGTCGTGCCTCCCAACCCTACAGTGCAGCCTTTCTACTCCATCCGCTCAACCCCCCACCCCTCGATTCCCGGAACCCAATCTCAGGTGGTGGAGTGTCGGGGGATGAACGGAGTCGTGCCTCCCAACCCTACAGTGCAGCCTTTCTACTCTGTCCGCCCTAACCCCCAACCCCTCGAGCCCTCAACCCAATCGCAGGTGGTGGAGTGTCGGGGGGTGAACGGCATCGTGCCGCCCGACGCTACAGTGCGCGACGAGGCTCTTCGGCAGTATCTGGTGGAGGCGCATGCGCTCTTTCGTCTCTTCTTCGGCAGCATCGACCGCCTGTTGCAGCAGCAGCAACCCCCTCAAGCCCCCTCAGCAGCATCAACTCACCCCTCAGGAGTAGCAGGAGCCACACCTTCATCAGAACTCCATTCCGACACACATTCGCATGATTCCCCATCAACCGCGCCCCCCTCAGCCGATTTAGCGCGTGCCTGCCTGCAAGCTTTCCTCCCGGACTTCCTCACAGGTGCGTGTCCCTTCTACCTCGTGTGGAGCGCACACGTCATTCCCCTTCCCAGTCTGCGTTCACTGCTGTCTCTCTCGCACTCCTCTTCTCAATTCTGATTTAGCGTGTGCCTGCCTGCAAGTCTTCCTCTCTGACTTCCTCACAGGTGAGTGTCTCTTCTACCTCGTGTGGATCGTACACGTCATTTTTCTCACTCAGCAAAACCTTCTCACGTCTCTTTCTCAAGTTTGTCTCTACCAACGCTTGTGGATCGTACATGTCGTTTCCCCATCCCCTCTCATCCCTCCATGCGGGTTCACAGAGCCCCTCTGCTCTTGCATGCCGCTCCACCCTCTCCGCCTCCGCCCCTCTTTTTTTATGTGCTCCAAACCCCTCACTGCGTCCCCTTTCCCCCTCTCATCCCACCAGGCGGGTCCCCAGAGCCCTCTGCTCCCGCATTCCCCTTCGCCCTCTCTCCTTCCCCATCACCTCCTCAAGACCATTTTTTACCCAACTCAACCAGTGCTTCCCCATTCCCTGCTCACTGCGCTCCCCCCTTCCCCCCTTCCCCCCTCCAGGCGGCTTTCCAGAGCCCTCTGCTCTCGCGTTCACCCTCGCCCTCTCCGCCCCCACACCTCTTCGAGACCATTTTTTGGTCAACTCAAAACGCAATGCTTCTCCTTTCCCCTTGCACTGCAATACCCTTTCCCCCCTCACTGTTTCCCGCTTCCCCCTTCCCCCCTTCAGGCGGGTCCCCAGAGCCCTCTGCTCTCACCTTCCCCTTCGCCCTATCTGCCCCGGCCACGCCTCGAGTCCGCCTACCTGCTCTCCTCGACTCCCTCTCAAACCGCCTCTCCTGTCGCCACCTGAATCTCCCCCGCTCCCTCACGCTCCCCTCTCTGGTAATTCACTCCCTAGTCCCTGCATGCATACCCCTCAGCCCATTCCTTGCTGCTGCTGCTCTTCTCATCCCCCCCAACCCCCTCCCACCAGTCACTCGCCCATCGCCTGGCCGATGCTTTTCAAGGAGGGGCATTGCTGCCTCTTCATCTTACCTCTCACCCACACTGCTCTATCCTTGCTCCTGCTCTGTGTCATGCCCACCTCTCCCCTCCCATCCCTCTCCCATCAGTCACTCGCCCATCGCCTAGCAGACGCCTTTCAAGGCGGGGCGCTGCTGATCTGCTACATCCTCTTTTCTCAATCACCCCGCTCTGCTTCGCCCTTCTCTCCCTCCTCTCCCCTCCCCTTCCCCTCCCACCAGTCACTCGCCCATCGCCTGGCTGACGCTTTTCAAGGCGGGGCATTGCTGCTCTGCCACACCCTGCTGCTCGCCTTTACCCAATCTCCCTGCTCCTGCTCCTGCTCTGCTTCTCCCTTCTCTCCCTCCCATCCCTCCCCCTCCGATCATCAGTCACTCGCCCATCGCCTAGCGGACGCCTTTCAAGAAGGGGCGCTCCTGCTCCTACACCTTTCCTCTCTCTTACACCGCTCCCTTTCTTCTCTCCCCCATCCCCAATCTCCCCCCTCTTCCCACCAGTCACTCGCCCATCGCCTAGCAGATGCCTTTCAGGGAGGGGCGTTACTGCTCTGCCACAACCTGTTGCTTGCCTCCACCCTCTCCCCGGTAACCCCCCATCCCCCGTCAAGTTCCAAGCCACAAATTCCAATCCCCAAGCCGTTCGCTCCTGCTCTGCCACAACCTCCCATGCCCGGCAAATTCCAAGCCACAAACCCCAACCCCTAAACCCCGACCCCCAAACCCCAAGCCCCAACCCCCAAACCCCAAACCCCAACCCCCAAACCCCAAGCTCCAGCCCTTGCGCTGCTGCTCTGCCACAGCCTGCTGCTCGCCTCTACCGTCTCCCCGGTAACCCCGGTATGCCCCTGCTGCTCTGCTGCTCTGCTGCTCTGCTGCTCTGCTGCTCTGCTGCTCTGCTGCTCTGCTGCTCTGCTGCTCTGCTGCTCTGCTGCTCTGCTGCTCTGCTGCTCTGCTGCTCTGCTGCTCTGCTGCTCTGCTGCTCTGCTGCTCTGCTGCTCTGCTGCTCTGCTGCTCTGCTGCTCTGCTGCTCTGCTGCTCTGCTGCTCTGCTGCTCTGCTGCTCTGCTGCTCTGCTGCTCTGCTGCTCTGCTGCTCTGCTGCTCTGCTGCTCTGCTGCTCTGCTGCTCTGCTGCTCTGCTGCTCTGCTGCTCTGCTGCTCTGCTGCTCTGCTGCTCTGCTGCTCTGCTGCTCTGCTGCTCTGCTGCTCTGCTGCTCTGCTGCTCTGCTGCTCTGCTGCTCTGCTGCTCTGCTGCTCTGCTGCTCTGCTGCTCTGCTGCTCTGCTGCTCTGCTGCTCTGCTGCTCTGCTGCTCTGCTGCTCTGCTGCTCTGCTGCTCTGCTGCTCTGCTGCTCTGCTGCTCTGCTGCTGCTGCTGCTGCTGCTGCTGCTCTGCTGCTCTGCTGCTCTGCTGCTCTGCTGCTCTGCTGCTCTGCTGCTCTGCTGCTCTGCTGCTCTGCTGCTCTGCTGCTCTGCTGCTCTGCTGCTCTGCTGCTCTGCTGCTCTGCTGCTCTGCTGCTCTGCTGCTCTGCTGCTCTGCTGCTCTGCTGCTCTGCTGCTCTGCTGCTCTGCTGCTCTGCTGCTCTGCTGCTCTGCTGCTCTGCTGCTCTGCTGCTCTGCTGCTCTGCTGCTCTGCTGCTCTGCTGCTCTGCTGCTCTGCTGCTCTGCTGCTCTGCTGCTCTGCTGCTCTGCTGCTCTGCTGCTCTGCTGCTCTGCTGCTCTGCTGCTCTGCTGCTCTGCTGCTCTGCTGCTCTGCTGCTCTGCTGCTCTGCTGCTCTGCTGCCCCGCAGGCTGTTTTTGAGTCGACTCAAAAACAGCCCTGCAGCCCCGGTAACCTTGCTCTGCCAACCCTTGCAGTATGCCCCTGCAGCTCTGCAGCTCTGCTGCTCTGCTGCCCTGCTGCCCTTCTCTTAGCGTGACGACTTTAAAGTCGACTAAAAAATGAGGTCTTACTAACCTTCTCTTAACTGCCCCTTAGTTTGCACCGTCCATCGCTGCTTCTCTTTTTGCTTTCCCTGCTGTTTTTTAGTCGACTCAAAAGCTTCTCTTTTTGCTTTCCCTGCTGTTTTTGAGTCGACTCAAAAGCTTCTCTTTTTGCTTTCCCTGCTGTTTCTCACTTCCTTTGATCTTCAAAGTTTCTCTTTTTTTGTTTCGGCCTTTCCGCTTCCCCTCACCTCCCCTCCTCTAACCCCTCTCCTTCCCGTCTCTCCCCTCTCACCCGTCTGCTTCCACCCTCCCTCAGGCTGACACTGCAGCACTACACTCCTATGCGTTCCTGCGCCTTCTCCCCTCCTCCCTCTCCCCCTCATCCTCCTCATCTTCCATCCTTCGCTCGCTCTCCCCCTTCCGCTCCCCCTTCACCACCTCCTCCTCCGCCTCCTCCTCCCCCTCCTCTCACCGCCCCTCCTCCCCCTCCCCCCGTCGCACCTCCTCTTCTTTCCTCAGCCCCTCACTCACTCCCTCATTCACTCCCTCACTCACTCCCACCCTCCCTCGCTCCTCCTCCACTCCCTCACTCGCCCATCTCTCCCCCTTCGCCCACACTCCCCCTCTCTCCCCCTCAGCTTGCCCCAACCCCAACCAACCATTCCCCCCTTCCCCTTCCTCCAACCCCCCTACCCACTCCTCCCCTTTCCCCCTCCCCTACTCCTCCCCTCCCCTCCCCCTTCGCCCGTCATCCTGGGCCAAATCCACGTCAGGCCACTCCCTTTCCACGTCAGCATGGGGATTAGATCCCCAAACGAACACGCCTCTCCCCCCTCTAGTCTACCTAAGGTCTTTGGGAGTAGAAGTGGGGGGAGGAGGAGCAGGAGGAAGGGAACTGGGAAAGAGAGGAACGAAGGAAAACGGTGGTGGAAAAGGGGAGGGTGGAGGGGAAGGGGGAGAGGGAGGGGGAGAGCGAAAGGGAGCAGGAGTGTTGGGAGTGCTGCGGGTGTTTTTTGTCAAAGACCTGACAGCACTTGTGGTAGAACCATTACCAGCAGCAGCAAGGAAGGGGCAGAGGAGGAACGATGAAGCTGGTCAAATAGACCTTCACCCTGAGGTGAGTTGAGTGTATTGCCTTGTCTGACTTGTTATAAGGTTGACTTTTGAGTCGACTCAAAAGTCGACTTTTGACTTTTCAGTTGACTCAAAAGTCAGCAAGGGAGGGGCAGAGGAGGAACAACGAAGCTGGTCAAATAGACCTTCACCCTGAGGTGAGCTGAGTGTATTGCCTTGTCTGACTCGTTATAAGGTGACTGGAGCACACACAGGCGAGATGGGAACTCTTTTTGTTATTGCATAAACGGGGCTGCCACTACCTCTGCACTGACCCTTTGCCTCCAGTGCCCTTCCATGCCTCTTCATGCTTAAACCTCCTCTCCCCCCATCCCATCCCCATCATCAGCTGCTGAGGGAAATGGAAGCACTAGAGGGATCGCTTCAAAGGCACCGCGTCACCCCCCAGGCCGCCCACATCCAGGGCTGCCTGCCGCTACCTCTGCTGCTCACACATCTTTTGAGGCGCCTCAAAAGTCGTCTCTCTACCCGCAATTTTTTAGGCGCCTCACATCCAGGGCTGCCTGCCGCTACCTCTGCTGCTCACATTTCCACTGTGTCTCCTCCCATCCCATCCCCATCATCAGCTGCTGAGGGAATGGAAGCACTGGAGGGATCGCTTCAAAGGCACCACATCAACCCCCAAGCGGCCCACATCCAAGGCTGCCTGCCGCTACCTCTGCACCGCCCCTCTGTCTTCAGTGCGTGGTGCTGATATTTCCTGTGCGTCTTCCCCCATCCCCATCAGCTGCTGAGGGAGATGGAAGCACTGGAAGCATCTCTGCTGCGGCACCACGTCAACCCCCAGGCCGCCCACATCCAGGGCTGCCTGCCGCTACCTCAGCCACTCACATTCCCATCCCCTTCCCCCTTCCTCTCTCTCCCTCTCTCATCAGCTGCTGAGGGAGATGGAAGCACTGGAGTCATCTCTGCTGCGGCACCACATCAACCCACAAGCAGCCCACATCCAGGGCTGCCGATACCTCTGCTCTGACCCTCTGCTGCTCTCCTTCTCCGCCTCCCCGCCCTGCAAAGTCACCACCCTTGCCAAGGTCAGTCCCTAGCACCCGTAACTTGACAAGTTTACCACGTCAACCGCGTCAACCACGTCAACCACGTCAACCCGCAAGCAGCCCACATCCAGGGCTGCCGATACCTCTGCTCTGACCCTCTGCTGCTCTCCTTCTCCGCATCCCCTCCCTGCAAAGTCACCACCCTTGCCAAGGTCAGTCCCTAGCACCCGTAACTTGACAAGTTTACCACGTCAACCGCGTCAACCGTCAACCACGTCAACCCGCAAGCAGCCCACATCCAGGGCTGCCGCTACCTCTGCACCGACCCATTGCTCCGCTCCTTCTCCGCATCCCCTCCCTGCAAAGTCACCACCCTTGCCAAGGTCAGTCCCTAGCACCCGTAACTTGACAAGTTTACCACGTCAACCACGTCAACCCGCAAGCCGCCCACATCCAGGGCTGTCGCTACCTCTGCACCGACCCTCTGCTTCACTCCTTCTCTGCTTCTCCACCTTGCAAAGTCACTACTCTCGCCAAGGTCAGTCCCTTGGTGCCAGTAACTTGACAAGTTACCACCCCACATCCAAGGCTGCTGCTACCTCTGCTCTGACCCGCTGCTGCGTTCCTTCTCAGCCTCCCCGCCGACCCGCCCCCCTCCGTTTCCCCTTCCCCCCCCTCACTCGCTACCTGTGCACCGACCCGCTGCTGCGCTCCTTCTCAGCCTTCCCGCCGTGCAAAGTCACTACTCTTGCCAAGGTTGGTTCTCACCCTATCAAAGGCTCATCTCCCCACTCCGTTTCCCCTTCCCCCCCTTCACTCGCTACCTGTGCACCGACCCGCTGCTCCGCTGCGTCCCCTCCCTGCAAAGTCTCAACTCTCGCCAAGGTTGGTTCTTACCCTATCAAAGGTTTAGTTGTTACCCTATCAAAGGTCAGTTTTTACCATATCAAAGGCCAGTTGTTACCCTATCAAAGGTCAGTTGTTACCCTATCAAAGGTCAGTTGTTACCCTATCAAAGGTCAGTTGTTACCCTATCAAAGGTCAGTTGTTACCCTATCAAAGGTCAGTTGTTACCCTATCGAAGGTCAGTTCTCTGCCTCCCCCTTCCCTGCCTCCCCCTTCCTGCTCTCCCTTCCTTGCCTCCTTCTCCTCTGCTACTCTACCTGTCCCTCCCACAGGATTCCCTTGCAGTGCTGAGCCTGATGAGGCACGAGGCAGATAGGCAGAGAGGCGGAGGGTAGTGGGTTGATCAGTACGCTTTTCCTCTCTATCTTCCGCTGCCACCCTACACTCCCTCCCGCAGGATTCCCTTGCAGTGCTGAACCAGATGAGGCACGAGGCAGATAGGCAGCAGCAGAGGAGGGAGATGCTGATGGTGGTGCAGGGAGGAGGAAGGAAGAGAAGAGATGCGCTCACTGCGAGGGTGGGAAGAGGAACGAAAGGTATGGGTGGTTGAGGTGCCAACTACCTGAAATCTGAGTTGATTTTGCAGGTGCTTTGAAAAATCGTCTCAAACATTTGATGCGCCACACGAAGACATTTTGAAAGGGGAGGAAGGAAGACAAGTGAAGTGCTCATTGGGAGGAGGGGGGAAGAAGAGAAAGGTATCAGTGGATCTCTTTTGCATCTTAAATTTGAGGTATGTTCCTAGGTCGTCTCAGTTGGGAAGGAAGGAAGAGATAGTTGGATTTACATGGGGATGTGGGGAGATGAAAGAAAGGTAGCAGGCAAGGGGAGGGAAAAGCGGGTGTTGAATTTTGTGCCTCTGGTGCTCCTGTTGCTGATGCTTCTTCCCTGTTGTTGCTTTCGAAACGATTGCCAATCCGGCAGCTACTGCTGTTGCTGCTCACTCTAACATCTCCGCTGCTCTTCCTACTCACTCTGCTGCTGCTCCTCCCCCTACTGACCGCTCTCCTACTCTTCCCCCACTGACTGCTCTGCTGTGCCCGTTGCAGGGTCAAAGGAACGACAAGCAGCGAGTGCACAAGGGGAGAGTGGAAAATCCGAAATCCCTGAAGGTGGAGAAGGGGGGAGTGGTGGGAAAGAGGCAGAGGGAGCAGCAGATGGGGCAGGCAA
Source organism: Closterium sp. Yama58-4 (assembly GCA_947470075.1). NCBI lineage: Eukaryota > Viridiplantae > Streptophyta > Zygnematophyceae > Desmidiales > Closteriaceae > Closterium > Closterium sp. Yama58-4. Next base: position 1,799 of record CANIUD010000533.1, on the reverse strand, counting down.
GGGGGGGCAGGGTGTTTCTGGGTCCAGGGCAGAAGATGGGGAGAGGAAAGGGATGAGTGAGGAGGAGGGAGGAGAGGGGAGGGTGGGAGAGTCGGGAGTAGGGGACAGGGGTAGAAGAGAGGAAGGAGGGCGAGGGAAGGAGAAGGGGGAGTGGTGTGAGGAGGGGGCCGAGGAGGAAAGTGAGGAGGTGGCATCCAAAGTGGGGAGAAACGCGTGGGTGGTGGGGAGGAGGAGTGGGGTGCGGCAGCTGGTGGTGGCAGTGGAGCGGGGGTGCGACTCGTTGCTGGGAGCAGAAGAGCTCGTGGACAGACTCAATGCACAGTGAGTGAATGGGTTCTGTGACTTGTGCTTGTGTGCACATTTTGTGAGTGGTGGTAAAGAGAGGTTGTGGCCCGCTGCTTGGAGCAGAGGAGCTGGTGGACAGACTTCTGAGTCCCTTCATGCATGTCAGTGCCCTGTTGGTGTATATGCGTGGGTGGTGGGGAGGAGGAGTGGTGGGCAGCAGCTGGTGGTGGCAGTGGAGCGAGGGTGTGTGACTTCTTGCTGGGAGCAGAAGAGCTCGTGGACAGACTCAATGCACAGTGAGTGTTGCTCTGTGTCGCCTCAAAACTCTCCTCTGGCTTCCTAGATCTTGTGGAACCTCAAAGGTGGGGTGCGGCAGCTGGTGGTGGCAGTGGAGCGAGGGTGTGTGACTTCTTGCTGGGAGCATAAGAGCTCGTGGACAGACTCAATGCACAGTGAGTGTTGCTCTGTGTCGCCTCAAAACTCTCCTCTGGCTTCCTAGATCTTGTGGAACCTCAAAGGTGGGGTGCGGCAGCTGGTGGTGGCAGTGGAGCGAGGGTGTGTGACTTCTTGCTGGGAGCATAAGAGCTCGTGGACAGACTCAATGCACAGTGAGTGTTGCTCTAGCGTTTATCAAAATTAGGGTTTGAGGGGCCTCAAGAGTGAACGGCGGCATGTGACGCGCATTTGACATGCCTTTTCCTACGTTTCTCTTTTCTGCTGCCCCGATTGCTTGTTTCAGGCACTTTGGGGGTGTGTTCCCATCTCACTAGAGCACTCTATTGTGCTGCGTGGCGATGCATTTTGTACACCGCTGTCTTTGTGAATAGAAATGCATGTTACCAATGATCAAGATTCTAGGGTACCGGTACTAGGGTGCTGCTTAAAAACTATTCATCAGTTTCTTCGTCAGACATTCAATGTAGGTAGGTGGTTCATAGTTACAACTAGTGAAAGGATAGATGCAACCTACATCTAATTAAACCTGCACGCACACATACAATAACCAGCCATCCCATCCCACCACCTTCAACTGCTCCTACCATCACTACTTGGCAAAGAGAAGCGGCGTTTCATACTTCTGCCCGTGCTTGCTGCACGCCTTGCCAACGGTACTGATGAAGAAATAATGGAGTGCAGCCGTATCCTTGGGAATTGTGTATGTGGCAGATCCCGAGGCCTTTTCCTCCGCGACTACAGTGTGTAAGGTGGCATCGGCAGTGTCGAATGTACACTTGTAATAATAATACGCCGCAGCTGGGTCCGATGCATCGGCCAGAGCAATCACGTTCGATTTTTTCTTCCATTTGAACACTGCAGGAATCGATGGGATTGGATGGAATGAAACAGAAAGGTTTTATTTGCGGTTCCTAGGATGTCCTATCATGCTCGATGCGTTTCTCCATCTGAACACCGGGAAAATTGATTGGGATTGGAATGGACTGGATTGGAGGCTTGTGAGTGAGAGAGTGAGTGAGGGGGGGAGAGAGTGAGTGAGGGGGGGAGAGGGAGGAGGG